>JADKLZ010001913.1:10415395-10440575 GCA_021533235.1 Biomphalaria straminea
AACGCAGTGCTACAGTAACATTCAACATATATAAAACCAGGGTGACAATGTGTATGTGATACAATCCAAATACTTATTTCTTAAAAGGATAAGCTTTCAGAAATCAAAATCAGTTGTAGAAACTATTTTTGAGCATGTTTATGGTGATGGTATGAGCATCAGGTGACAAACAGAAAACACCAAACTGTGGGAGATGGGTGGACAGAGAAATATAGAGGTGCAGATCTTAGAGAGAAAATGGAGATGGATAGATCCCAGCCCTAGAAAAGATACTATCAACAGAGCTAGACAGGCCTAAGAGTGGAATCCCCAGGGCACAAGATGTAGAGGAAGTGTACTAGATGAAGCCGAGTGGATAGGAAAGTGATGGGAAGCCATTAGAAAACTAGCAAAAGACTGAAGAGAGGCATTTTTGACTGAGGTCCTATGGTCCACGAGGAATGCAATGGAAAGATGACGATGGTGATGGTGAAATATAAACTTTCAATAGCGCTTATGGTTGTGAAATCTAAACAAGAATGGTGGACAGCACAAAATATTAAAATGGAGTTTCTTTACCAGGACCATACAAAACTTGACAAACATTGAGTATCTATTGAGGATTGTTTTCTTGAATAGTTTACAAGGGAAAGGAGAAAGCCAGTACAACTTGTTACCAGGCTAGATGCATTTAAAAAAATCTGTTTACTCAGTAGTAGTTATTGCTTTGAGACGATGGAAGAATTTATAATCTTCTTCTTCGTTCTCATTGTTATGTTGGAGGGCTCAGATCACTACACCAATATCTGAGATGAACTGCGCAGTGGTTTCCAAGTCAGGGAGCTCTCCATATAGTTTTCTTTCTATTGGGGTGTTTTGGGGCCAGTGTCTTAGTCGGGCCTCTTGGTAAAGAGCGCAGTCTTGGAGGACGTGGTCTGCATTCTCTGATGACACTCCACATGGGCAGATATCACTGGTTCCAATTTTGAGCTTCCGGTACATGTGTTGTCGCATTCTGTTGTGTCCGGTCCTGAGTCGAAAGATTACATGTTGATCTTGTCGGGATAGCTTATAGTAAGCATCATCTTTCTTGTGATTTGGATGTGAGCTTGTCCATTTCTCATTTATTTTATTTATAATTAATTTCTTCATTTCTTCCGGGTAGAGTGCAGAGTTCATTTGTGAGCCACTTCTTCCGTCCTTGGCGAGTGAGTCAGCCTTCTCGTTTCCCTCTAGTTGAATATGAGCTGGCACCCACTGAACAACAGTCTTTTTGCTGTTGTTGTTGAGTTTTTTCAGTGCTGCTCTGAGGTTTTCAACACAAGAGAATCCAGAGTTCTGCAAGCCGTGAAGGGTTGTCTTCGCATCGGTCAGCAAGACAATCTGACTGTGTGGGGAACTTGGATGATTAGCTAGCATAGTAGCAGCTAGTGTTAGTGCTTCCCTTTCTGCTCTGTGGCTGTCAGAGAATTCTCCAGTTGCAATGGATTTTTCTAGCATTTTTCCATCTGGCCATTCGATGAGAATTCCAGCTCCTCCATTTGTGGTGGTTTTATGGGATGATCCATCTGTGTAAACTCGGATCCACTGATCGTTAGGGTAATTGGTTTGAAGAAAACAGTTCACTATTTCCTTGAGCTCTGTTGGTCTGTAGTCAGATTTTCTTTTTATGTTTTCAATATGGTCCCTTATAGTAGGAAGAGGGCTTTCGTCCCAGGGTGGAGAATCATTATGTTGTATCGAGGATTTTAGGGTTACTTTTTCGAGTTGGTGTTTCTTTTTTAGGTTAACAGATTCCTGTATGAAATTGGTCCTTTTGAGACGGTTTTTAGTGCCAGTTTTGTTGATTTTGGTTTTGAGTGGGTGCCTTTCTAAGATTTCCAATTTGGTAAATTGGGAGAGGATTTTTATTTCTCTTCTTTCATCTAGAGAGATCAGGGCAGCAGTTTCCTCCATAGCTCTTATGGGTGTTGTTTTCATTGCTCCTGTCATTATCCTTAACCCAATATTTTGAACCTTGTCTATTTTTCTTAGGTTGGTTTGAGCTGCTGAGCCCCATGCTGTGGCACCATATTCTAATACAGGTCTTACATAACTGGTATAGGTCTTTTTCAGGATGTTGTGGTTAGCTCCCCAATCTGTGCCAGATAATTTTTTCAAGAGAGATAGTCTTTGGATGCCTTTGCTCTGTGTTTTGTCTTTTTGGTTTTTCCAGGTTAGTCTTGGGTCATAAGTGACTCCAAGATATGTAGGGCTGTCATTTTTTTCTAAAACTTCCTTATTTAATGTTAATTTTATTGTTTGTTGTTTTGTTGACAGTGAGAATATGGTATATGTTGTCTTTTTTGTGTTGATGGACATGCCCCAGTCTTTGGACCATTTGTTGAGTTTATCCAGAGCGTCTTGTAATCGAAATTTTGATGTTCCTACATATTCTTCTGTGCTAATTAAGGCAAGGTCGTCTGCATACATGCTACTTTTAACTTTTCTTGGTAGGTTTTGATTGGGGGAGCTACCACCTTCTACCAAGCGCGTCCCCAGGTGGCGGATAGGGGAAAGACCCTTAGATATAAGGGTTAGCTGTGAATACCAAATAAACAGCCGTGGACCAACTGGTTTGCAGTCATGGAGGATGAGGTGGAGTATTCCAGTGGTTAGAATATTTGCTAAAAACATCTCAGAAATCCAGGGAAATGATTGCAAAAAGCGAGTATAGAGCGCTCTAACTCTAAACCCGGGTAGATGAAGCTCGTAAGCTAGGGATAGCAGTTCATCTAGGAGAGAAAACTCCGAAAATAAACACCTGCTGCCTTGCAGTTGATCTTGGATGATCAAAGGCTATGGGAGCACACCCAGAAAGAAAAGCAGGCTGAAGTCGGAGTCAATGGGCCTCCTGGCGCATAACACATTGACACGCAACCTCATTTATAATCTAAGCAGCTACCATTCCTGGTCTGATTGCAAGAGATAATGGACAAAAACTATGCAAATATATTCTTTCATGGGAAAACAAAAAAAGACATTATGATGAGTGCCATAGAGAATCAAGTTTAAATCAGGATGACTCCATTCCTTAAAAGAGTTGTTTTCCCAATCCCAGGCCCTTAATGGTCGTGATGGTATATAGAAGGAAAATAAGCTGCTCTCCCTGTAGTGTAATAAATTTGTGACTGTTAGGAACCATCTCAGATCAATGGAGATGCTAAGAGACAAGGTCTCTCTACAATGTCAGTAACCTAATAGAAAACAAGAAAATATGTATGTGCAGACCTCAGTGTTATCATAAGACTCTCTATTTGTCTGAAATATCTTCATGATTTGGACTCCTGTGAATCTTTCATAAGCCTTGGATCCAGTGACTTGAGCTAGTGTCTAGAATAAAACAGTATGAGTAAGCTAAATAATAAATGTACAAGTAAAATAGTAAAGTAAAATATATAGTAAAGTAAAATAGTAAAGTGAATAAGTTATAACAAAACATTAACAAAAAAAAAAAGGAAGCTATAGTCAACTTATATCTCAAGCATGATTTAAGCTGCAGCATAAATTCACAGAACTACACTAAAGAAGCCTATCCAAAATGCATGAGTTTAACTTTTTCCTTCTTTCTGGTTGGAACTCTGTAAACCTTGAATGCTAAGAACTGTATTTTAAACACTAACCAGTGCACCCCCCATCTTCTCTTCCAGCTCAGCACACTGAGATTTAGTACTGGAGTCCATCCAGACTGGAGAATCTTTGACACTGAAACAATCCTGCAATTTAAAATAAAGGAAGTTGTCAAGTAATTGACAAGTTTAGCAAAATATACAGGAAAAAAAATATGCATGTTAGAAAGAAATATAATATGTAATTGTTGTATAAGGAATAAATCTAGTTAATTGTGATAGTACTTTGTATCAAAAGAAATACCTCTGTCAAGGAATAAATCTAGTTAATCGTGATAGTACTTTGTATCAAAAGAAATACCTCTGTCAAGGAATAAATCTAGTTAATCGTGATAGTACTTTGTATCAAAAGAAATACCTCTGTCAACCCAGTGGCTAATCAGGGTGATAGACACTTTCAGCACAATAATTATTATTTATGAATTTGTCATACAATAAGCTTTTGATGAGACAAATCTTTGCTATACGACTTCAAAATTACACCAAAGATTGCTATTTAATGGTTACTCTGAAAAGATATCATTTAGAGATTTGCTTTTAGACAGTTTCTCCTTCCAATTGAACACTAGAACAAGAAAAACATACAATAATACTTAAAAAAAAAAAAAAGCTTATATTTAGTGCTATTGTATCAATTAGTTTGGACCAATTAAGTCACTATTTGTACGATTGACCTAAACATATAAATCTGTGCAATGGAAAAATATTTGTAATAATTGTTTTTTAACTTTCTCAACATGCTATGATCCTATCACCTGCCTGGACCAGTTGTGATAGGGGGAGGGTATCTTGGTGAATGTTTACATTATCATTTTTCAAATGTGTAAAAACAAATGTTCACTCAGGGCTCAAGATTCCTCAAGCCAACTAATTCAACTTATACCACCACATATCAGGTACGATTTCTTCCCCTTGTTCAAGGTCAGAAAAAAAATGTATTAATTACCAACTAAATGATTAATTTTTTAAATGGATTTTTGTGTTGTCAGGTAAAAAAAAAATAATTGTGCAAAATTTAACGATTTAATACGAGAGTGAGTGTGGGAGAAATAATGTGTACAAACTTTTTACCAGACAGAGTGAGTTGTATCATTTTGTTTAATCTTTAGATGCTAGTATTGCTACATGTGATGAGTTTAAAAATAAAATAAAATTTTGATGACTGTTAAAACAAATACAAAATAATTCATAGTCTGATATTCAAAATAAAAGATGGATGTGTTACCTGCAACTGATCATATAAAGATCTATCCGGCTGACAATTTTTCAAAATGTCTCTGGAGCCTTTCTTCCAATAAACACTCCCATGTTGCTGACATCATAATAAAAAAAGTTACTGCAAGTGCTGTATACCAAAATTACTAACATATTTTCATGGTTTTAAATAACAACTTTTGCTCGCACATTTCTATCTTAATTCTTACAAAATTATTCCCTTAGCTAAGAAATAGTCATGAAATGGTCATGTTAGTTTTATGTGGTAACTGCTACAACAAGAATGTAATTCTAACAAGCAATAAGAAAAATTATCAAAAGTTTATTCATCATTAACTCCTCACAACTTTTTAATAAATTCTGGCAGATCTTCTGTTTATCAATCTGGAGTCAAATATGATATTTACATTTCTAACAAATACTGGGAAAATCTAAACGATAACCAATATCATTATATAGAGCAAATTTTAAAATGTGTTCTTGTACATATAAAAACTAAATAATTTTAAACAATATTAAAAATTGATGTCACAAGCCAATTAGGCAATCGCCAATTGATGTTTAAAACAAAACTTTTAGCTAGTATAATATTATCAACTTCTAGAAATTATTGAGTTGTTTTATTGTAGCTAAAAAAAAAGATGAGCACATTCCTTAGACTTTTAGATGCTATGAGAATGATTTGGAAGAAAAGTTATTGGAAAAAATAAATAAAGGTAGATGAAAATAGATTGAAGATTCTTTCTTTTTTTTTTTTTAAGCTTGATAAAAGTAGTGATAATGATTCGATTACATCATTAAATGTTGTCATTGAGAGAGCTAACTTTACTTCTTTAGATAAATTATTAATAATAATAATCTTTATTGTCCGTATGGAAATTTGTCTTACAATTAGTGCATTATACCAAACAAAAAAGCATAATAATAACTTTAAGAAACCAAAATGTACATTCACACCAGACTCACTCATAATTTACATGTGAAAAGTTTATATCAGATTGTTTCCATTTAATGATTTGATTGCCAGGGGAACAAAAGAGTGTTTGTGTCTGTTTGTCTTTACTATTGGTGTTTTGTATTTCTTTTGTGATGGTAAAATCACAAAATCCTGACCCAAAGGGTGATTTTTTATTTCTAGAATCTTTTTAGCTTTTTTTTTTAAAGATGTTTGTCTCGAACCGCTGCCCAAATGGGGTTTGTTTTTTGCCAATGATTTTACCAGCAGCATTTAGGATTCTATAAAGTTTGTTTTTATTTTTAATGCTCAGATTGCCATACCAGGCAGTGATACTAAAACTTAAAATATTGCAGATGTGAGCGTGATAAAACATAGCCAAGGCCTTTTCGATAACAAGGACAGTTTTCTTAGTAATCATAATCTTTGCTGCCCTTTTTTGCTGATATAATAAGTATTTGCAGTAAAATTTAGTTTATTGTCTAGGAAAGTACCAAGATATTTAAAAGTCTACACTATACACAGTTCTAGAATAGCATCTCATATAGTGGATAGAGTGGAGTGAATATAGGTAGCTTACCTGACCTGCACCAGAAAGAGTTCTAACATTTTGAAACTTAAAGTTGTCAGCTTTCATACGGTCCAATAAAACATCAAAGGCTTTAACCCACATTCTTGTGGGTGTTGTGATTGTTATGTTATCTTCATGAATGTGGACTCCACCATGAGTGCTATCAAAGTGAAAAATTAACATTAACTTTTTTTTTAACCAATTAAACTCAACAAAAAAAAAGATTCTTTATTTTTTTTTAAATTAAAAAAAAGAAAGACGAACTTATATTCAGACAAATCTGTATCAAACTGGACATGTTTCTCATAGACGACATCAAGATTTTCATTTATTGCTAAAACTTTGATCTGAAAATAGATAGATTTAGTCACACTATGTTATAAAATGTTATAAGTCACAGATTAGATTCTGAATCAAACAAACTATTTCATTAAGTTTATTTTTAGATTGTATTTCTACAGTACAAGGTTATGTTTATATGCTGTTGACAAGAAATGATAGGTTTATTTAAAAACAATGATGGAAGGTTTTTCCATAAACACTAAAAATAGTTTGACGTTACTAAACAAAGAGTCAAGTGGTAGTATTAAAAAGACAGGGATATTTAGTTTGGAGTGAGAGTGACAACTACAGTAATAAAAGATTGAAATTGAATAGTATTGTACATTTATTTAGTGTGTATATTATTAAGGTGATTCCTAGTTCCACAATTAAAGCTTTGTATTTATTTAAAGAAGATTTCAGCTTAAAGTTTATACTTTAATGCTGTATCTTTGACATCGTAATATTGTTTTAGAATTCAGAAGTTGTCTGAATAAAAGATCTATAATAGATGCAAAAATATAAAGAAGAAACACATTGTCTGATCAACCCACTCATATCGTAACATCAAGACATCCTTGTAATCTGGCATTCTAAATATATGTTCACATTAAAAATACATATTCTATACATATATAAACAAACAAACAAACAAATATATATACATAATATATATATGTATACATAATATACATATATATAGGGTTCACATATATATATATGTTTAACTCTTGACTCTTGTCTTGTTCTTGGTTCCTCAGGATCGCTAGGGGTATGCTGATTATTCATTTATAATTAATTTATACTTGCTATTCAAATACTTGTTACACAAAACACTTAATATATATACTCCAACTCGAGTTTGAATGAATCCAAACACAAATACTTTATAAATCTACTAGCACACAATAATGCCACAAATACACAAAGACCAGTCCAGGAAACACAAAGACCAGTCCAGGAAGCAAACGTCCAACCTTCTTGGACCGGGAGCAAAACCTTATTGATTTAACACACTCTCTCGCACATTCAACTAAGCCTAAATCACAGTTCACAACACGTGCAACACTACTTACATTCACTACAAGGGATATAACAATCATACCAAAAAAACAAAGTAACATTCATTCTTGCCATAACTCCCCCTGACAATATATATACATAATATATATATATATATATATGTACATAATAGCGCTATTTGACTTTATTAGAGCATGGAATGGGTTGCCTGACCTATGCCAGGAAAACCAGTGACATGGACTAGGCAGAATTTAGGTCATTGGTTAATATTATAATAATATGCATAACTAAATGCATGAACCGTAAGACGTAATGATGTGTCCCACATGGTTAGCATGGTATAGAAAAGGAAAATGGCGGGGGTCTTATTGCTTGCGGCCTCTTGCTAAGAGTCTGACCCACCCGTCAGACAGATCAGTGTACACTGTTCTAATTCAGGCAGGTGAGAGGGAGCTCTTGTTCTTTTTTGCTGGCCTAGAGTTCCAAGAGCCAAAGGCTCAACTCTACCTGACAGTTTCAAGAAGAAGAAGACTTGGACTAGTTAGTGACTTAGTCACTAGTTGGCCGCCTATAATTTATAAATAGTATAAAACGATGTCACTAGTCTAAGACTAACTTTGACTAAGCCAGTCTGAGTCTAAGCTAATGCTAAGCCTTAGCCTAGGCAGCCCTAGGCTAAGGATCTTTAATTATTAATTTATTATTATTAATTTAATTCATTACTTTAATCTTAGAATATATTAAGAATAAGATTACTACTACTAGAGACAGTAGAGTTACTGATTCCTAGACTAAGATTGCTCACTCACTGCTAGAGTACTACTTTTTTACTACTTTAGTTTACTACTACTCTACACTCTACTCTACTACTACTACTAGTAGTAGTAGTACTGACTAGATTTAGTACTATGAGTAGTACTCTACTAGTAGTACATACATAGGCTATAGCCCTAGCTAGAGGAGTAGACAGTAAGTAGTAGTACTCTAGTACTAGTCGTAACTAGTACGTAGTAGCTCTACTAGTCTAGCCTAGACTTAGACTCTCTAGCCAGTAGCCTATGTCTCTAGACTAGTAGCCTCTTAGTAGGCTCTAGTGACGTCTAGTCTAACTCTAGGCCACAGCTAGATCTATTATATCATCTAAGATGAAGATAAAATTGCAAATTTAATTAAATATTTTATTAAGTTCTAGAGTCTAGATCTATATCTAAGTATAATGTAGATTAGATCTATCTCGATTTACATCACTTTTAAATTTCACTAGCCTGCTGAGTGCTAAAATCAAATCCTATGTACAAGTTAGCAGATTCAAACGTTGCTGCCATGTTTAGATTTCTTCGGTCAAAGTTCGGTCAAAGGTCATACTATTGATATCAAGTGAAAAAGCTGTCAAGTTGTCTTATTTTTACTAGGTCTATAATACCCTTCTAACTGTCGACTTGTATAATAAAATCCAAAGACAGCACATCGTCAACCCCTTACTGTTATGCTCCAAGTAATGTAAAAAAAAATCTTTAAACTAAAATGTTATGATAAAAGCATTTAGGGAGTCATTTTTTATAAATCATTTCAAGTCTCTAATCTTAATTTTGCCCTTTCACTTTATTGCGCTAGAGAATCTTTCAGAGAAAATGGGTGTAGTTTGTCATCTAATACTAAATATACTTCCAAAATTAATCCGACAATACGCTTTTACATATACCTTGTTCAAATATTTTACCCTTACTGGTTTTCCCATGCACCGATATTAATAAAGAATGTTAATATTATCCAACAAGTAATAATCAATAGTTATATTATTATAATAATATATGCAGTAAAATAGTTTTTTTAATATATATTTTAATGTAAAACTAAAAGCATTTTAAAATCTTTGCAGTAAAAAATGTTTTTTTTTTAAAAATTAATAAGAAAAATTTTAAATTATATCCTAATGCATCTTCTTAAAAAAGTATAAATATTTCAGACACCACCTTTGCTATTTAATCACCCGACGTTGGGTTGGACGCACACATTGGCATTTATTGTTACACAATACTGACTATAATAGGAATGAAATTCCAAGCTTGGAAAGTGGCTCTGATTGGTTGATTTAGTTTTTCTTAAAGTGGCTTCTTGAATTTTCTTCAACCTTGAAATTTAATGTGTGACTCTGGCTATCATTTAGATCTATACTTTATAAATAAAATATAATGGAATCATTTGGTGAGTTATATATTGTTAATATTGTATATATTTATGTGCTTTTTTCAATATTGGGCTAGGAAAGTGGCTTCTTTAATTTCTTTCTACCTTGATATTTTATGTGTGACTTTGGCTATCATTTAAATCTATACTTATTAAATAAAATATAATGTAGTCATTAGGTGAGGTATATATTTTCTTTATTTATGTGCTTTAATATCGGGCTAGGATGTACTAATCTTTAATTCTCTTCAAACATGAAACAAACCATTAAGTTATGCATTTATGCACTTTTTAATGCACTATTTCCTGCCTTTTGAACTAAAAAAGCTAAAGACTTGCAGCAATATGCATAAATATCAAAAGGCTTATTACGGAGCCCCTTTTATATAAATATTTTTTAAAGCTTTTAAGTAATCTATTTAAAATACATTTTTAAAAATATAATTTTGCATGTAAACGAAAATTTCTTTTATATAATCTGAAAGAGCCATCTATTATTCTAGATCTAGTTGGCATCATTTAGAGCTTAACATCAGAGATTCTCAAAACGTACACTTGTTGTTTTTTTTTCTAGATCTAGATCTATGTAGTGTATTACAGTTTGCTGCTATAATTGTTCTGAGAATATCGTTTCCTTTAAATCTAGAATAGATAGATTCTAGTATAGATCTAGATCCAATATTCTAATATAGAGCCTAGATATCTAAATTAAATGCAGTCTATATGCCATACTTTAAGAACCATCTGAGCCATCTCCTTTGTAAGGAGTCTCGAATCAAAACAATAACAAGAAATGACCTAGATCTAGATCTAGATTATATATGATGAATATATCTAATCTATTAGTATTATAGATACTGAGTCTAAGACTGTAATATAGATCTAGATCTCTATCTAACATCTAATCTAGATCTACTATTAACTAATATCCTCTCACTCTCAATATACTAGACTAAATTCTCATTCATCATGATTTCATGATTATTATATTTTATTATATATTTAATATTACTAATTACTAATGATTTAAATTAATCGTTATTTATTCACTATTGAGTCATTGAATTCTTACACTAACTTGACTAACTGACTAAGACTAAGTCGTCTAAGTCACAAAGTCAAGTAACACTAGTCACTAGCACGAGTGATAGTTGATAGTCACTAGTCAGACTAGTCACTAGTGACTAGTGTGTGTAGTTACACTACAGATTATATAAAAATATAATACAGATTAGAGGTCAATACTGACAATACAGTTGTCCTGAGTTGAATACAGATTAATACTCTAAACATACATTTTAAAATTTAAAAGTACCTAATAACTAAAATAAAGAATGCACAAAGATTTCTAAGGCTAAATTACTCTTAGTCGACTTTGATTAGTAGTCTTAGTTTTAGTAGGCTCATTGTGTAGCCTTCTCTTGCAGAGACACACCTATTTTTAAAGTAACCCTCACCCCACCAAACTTTTTGGACCTTTTTTATATATCTTCTATCATCATCATCATCGTTCCTTTGTGTTCCTTGTGGAACATAGGGCCTCGACAAAAACATGCCACTCTCCATGGTCTCTTGCAAGGTTTTTGATGGCTTCCCAGCTCTTTCCAGTCCTCTCGGCTTCCTCCAGTATGCTGCTTCGCCATGTTCGTTTTGGTCTTCCTCTACGTCTTATGTATCTTCTATGGAACAGTTAAATTACTTTAGGCACTTTAATGCTTTTTATTCCAAAAGCACACATTTTCTTAAACCAATAGTAGATCTACATTTCTGCCTATTTGACTTGAATCCTTTTTAAAATATTATTATTCAGTGGAACAACCACCATTTCAATGACTTCATACATTTTATAATTTTTTGGCATTCTCCAACCTTAAAATTTAAGGCCACCCTACTTTTCTTTTTTTTTTTTTTGATCCTCAAATGAAAGTCCAGTAATGTGAATCTATATCATCAAACCCAAGTGGGAGAATTAGTGATTTTAGTGATTATCAGTCAGTGATCAGTGCTGAAGATTTTAGATTGTATAAGATATATAATTTAATAGATCTATATATCTTATCTATCTAAACATCTAGGTCTAAATCTAGATCAGTAGATCTTGTTTTAAAAAAATGCGTTCTATAAATCAACATGTTCTTGTTTGTGTCAAAAATGTCAAACAAATCCTGTGCAATAATATGGACATAAAAAATGTCCTCTCTAGTTTTAATTTACTAGAATTAATTTGCAGTAGATCAACTTATGGTAAGGATCATACTTAATCACATTCTGATACATCATCATATATGGGTTGTGAGCTTAACTAGTTGATGGCCTTATAGATAATAGTATTAGATTTACATCATAATTAGATCTATAATATAGCCTTTATAGGTTAAATCTGAATCTATGAATATGATGCTCTATTTAAGTTGCTGTGTTAACTGTTTATGTAGATGTTCTAAATACTGTCTTTGTGTTTGCCTGTTCAGTCATGACATATACAAAGTCTCTTTCCAGCTAAGCCATATATAATAATAATTATAATGAAATTTAAGAAAAACTGAAATGGAAAAACAAAGAAAATAGAGGAACCTAGGCTTGGAGATTAAGCATTATTATTATTATAGCTTTTATATAGCGCTACTTTTATGCTTATAGCATGCTCAGAGCGCTTTGGTCCAATCTCATTTATGGACCGGTGGGGGAGAGGGGGTATCTAGGAATTGGTTTCCCGTGCTGCCTTTGGGCGCTCAGTAAACACAACTCTGCCCGAGTCGGGTGTGGAACCTCGAGCCCCCTTCTAGGTAGCCAAGCAAGCCAAGCTCAAGCCACACTTAGCCTCTCGACCACGCTTCCCACTCCTTTTTTTTTGCTATTGGTGAAAAAAAAAGTGGGGGGTGGAGAACAAGTAGTATTCACTCTCACTAAATAGCAGGGCCGGACTTAACCATTTAAACCAAGAAGTCATGGAAATAGAAATAGAACAAGTATTAGCATTGAAGTTATCCAAAAATAATATGCCCCATTGTTATATCAACCAAACTACTGACCTCATAGATACGTTGAAGGCCCTTAACATTCTCGTTGCCTGTCAGAGGGCAGTACTGCTGCAGACCTGCCATATCACCTTGAAAAAATTCCAGTAGGGAATTGGCGCCAAAGGTGCAATTATCTCGATTATTAGAAAGGCTTTTATCCAATAACCAGGCCTGAACTTGGAGATCTTCACCCTTGTCCTGTCTGAAGGCTCCCAGTTGTAGGCGGCCATAGTGACAGGGCTAGAAAGCAGACCGTACCACATACACAGTGCACCGCTCTGTTATACACAGTGCACCGCTCTGTTCCTGGACCCCACTGGCTATAATTGTCTGAGGGCAGCACTAACCATGGGGAGCTTGTCTCATATTCCCACACTGTTACCTCCATGATTCCATGTAAGGGACGCCACTCCAGCTGATGGCCCCCTGCATGGAACGGTGTGACAGACTTTTTTGACTAGTGTGTGGGCATTTCTTCCATTTGACCCTGAGTGAGGGGGAAAAAAAAAGCTCACCCAGGGAAGCCTTCAGGGCCTGGTTCACTCCTTACTACCACATCACCAGAAAATTCCTCAGTGGAAACTGATAAAGGGACTAAAATGGATTTTGTTTCTCTTCAACGAAACTCGACCCTGGCAGCACAAGAATACTCATTTTTCTTATGTAATAGGATGATGATGGTGATAAATCTTTATTATCCATATTCCATATTTTGCTTCTGAACACATTTCTAAAAAACCAGTTCAACTTTCTATGATTAACAAGAACAATATCTATATATATAATTCTCTTCGTGGCTCAAAAGTTTGGACACTAAGTAATGGAAAGATCACTTTTATTTATGCAAGTCGGGTGGACTAGATACCCCACGTAATTATAGAGGTGAAAAAAAAATTGGGGGGTGGAGAACAAGTAGTATTCACCCTCACTAAATAACAGGGCCGGACTTAATCATTGTGACCAAGAAGTCATGGAAATAGAAATAGAACAAGTAATGTACTCTGTATTCACCTATCACTAAATAGCAGGGCTGGACTTAACCATTGTGTCCCAATGCAAAACATATTTCCTGGGGCCAAGTTTGGGTAGAGATACAGATAATAAGTGAAAATTAAGAGTTTGTATTAGAAAATAAATTTGTCTTTACATTTTATTCCTTCTTTACTGCGTACAGAATTCAGAATTACTTTACGCACCTTGTGTGTAGCAAAGTCATAGAGTATATCACTAGAATTATATTTCCTACATAGATCACGCTCAGTAGCAAGAATTACAAAATGTTTCAATCTGTCTTTGAGAATTGTTGACCTCAAGTAATTCTTCATTAGTTTGAGGCATGAGAAACTTCTTTCACCAGATTCCAAAATTACTGGTGTTGCATATGCCCTTTTATTTATCGCGCATTGGGTTGGCATTTTCCATATTGTATGACACCCCAAAATGACAATTTTGTCTATATATATCAGGAATTTGTATGAGTTTTCAAAAGATTTTAATAATTTCGGAGATTTCCATGACTTTTTCTTATCTTTTGCAATTGCAGGAGATTTCTAGGAGCTCCTGGTAAATCAGGAAATCTATTACAAGTTATAAAATGGTTTAATTTAATATTTTACATCTAGAATTAGTGCGGGTCCAATGAAAGTGCAGGGCCTATTCGGGTTGCATAGGTTGCAATGACTTAAGGCCGGTCCTGCAAAATAGCGGTGTATGCTGCGCCGTGGGTTGACTAGTTCTAATAATTTCAGCAAATTTTAAATGTACTTTGCTAATAGGCTCTTAAGTATATCTGATAATATCAATCAGTGTTTTTCATTCATTTTCCTGTGACACCCCTAAATCAAGAAATTTAATATTTGTATGTGTTTCACCTTTGAATTGAGGTCTATGAAATGATGATACAATTCTGTAAACAATAAAATAATTGTAAATTATGTTGTTTATTAGTTGTTGTTTTTTGTTATTGTAAAAAAAAAAAGGACAATACAATGTTGGATTGTTAGGAGAGCAAGTACATTAGGCTATTCTGGTGCTTTCACTAGCTGTGAGTTAATAAAGTACACTTTTTAAATGTGAATTAATTAATTAATGTTCAAACATTGGGAATCACATACCTTATGGCTTCATCATGGAGAAACTAGTTGAGAATGATTCTAAAATTGTTGAAAAGTGCTGTTCTTTCAATACACAAGTCAGTGTAGATGGCAAGAGACATGTATTACCAACATCTCTTCTATTAAACCTGAAAACTTGGATACAGGAACAGCATTCACAAATTGTAAAGCAAATAATAGAAGACAATATCCTCAGTTGCATAGAAAAGGATGTTGATAAGGGACAACAGTGTGCTTATGATGATAGCGTTTACAGTGATATTTTGGATAATACTGTAGAAGACATTCAAGAAAATGTTTTGTCGACACATTCAAATGATCCATTGCCTTCTAATGAAGATCTTCAAGATAATGGTCAGTTGTAAATTTAAGCTAGCTTAAACTAATTTATTCTGACTTAATTATAGTTAGTTGACAAAATCTCGGTCTTAATTATTTTGTCTGTATTGTTATATTTCTTTCTTTTTTTTTTCACAATATTTTATAAATGTAAAAAGAGTTGGGTTTTATTTTTGCTATTGAGAATTTATCTAGTATGCAAGTCATTAATTGGCATAATGTACTTATTTGATAGCTATTCCTAATGCTGAACCTGGTGCCATTTTTCTCATTCCTATGCAGAACTGAATTTTTATTTTATTGATTCTAAAATACCTATCAAAAAAAAATTGTCCAGCTTATTGTGTTGTATAGATAACTATCATGCACAGTTTGAAAATATGAACTAATTTTGTACAAAATATAAAATATCTTTTCTTAATACAATATATATATATATATATATATATATAAATTACCATATTATATTTTATTTTCCTCATCTTAAAAGCTAATGCAATTATTTTTATTTTATTTCTAATTTTCATTTTATTCATCTCTTTTTCCTTTTGAAACATTTCAGGCAAATATAACACAGTCACCAGAGCTAATTCAACTTTTCAGGTACAGTACCTCTGACTCATTCATTGATCAAGAAAGCTCTTAAACTGCAGTATGAATTGCATGAAATTTCATACACAAGTCCCTTTTACCTCCCAAACACTTGCTAAGACTAGGTTTTGTCAGATTCGTAACCTTATGACTGCTATTTTTGAAAGACCATTAACTTTCTATCAAACCTTTGTATTTTATTTTTAGCAATCCCCAAAAGGCCACATATAAAGAATTTTAAAAATACCATATCATTAATTCGGTGAAGCAATTTTTAAATATTTTTTCCAGTAGCATTATTAAGATAGATCTAGTCTTTTTCTTTTTTCTGGAGAAAGTGAGAGAGCAAGAAATGACTCTTTGTAACACTGTAAAAAAAAACAAACAACTAATTCCTAAAAGCATCAAAAAGATAAATCTAAATCTATTGTCATTTCGCTATAGGCCTATTCAAAAGGGGTCAAATATATGATTGCTATTAAATATTAATAAAACCAAATTGATATTTCTTTTTATGTAGAGAACACAATATCAAGATAAATGTAGAAAAAGGAATGGGAATGTGTTGTTTGCAGGGGGACAGCAGATATGTAAAGTGCTATAAAAAATAACGCCCCCAAAATATGAGAGTGTTTATGTGTTGGGGCGCATTATGAAAGGGGTCTTTTCAAATCAAGTCAAAAGTCTATCTCGGAGAAATTTAATGCGCTGGTTAAAATAAATGGGTGGTTCCAGAGAGCGAAAAGAGAGAAAGAGAAGAAAGATCTGTTTTATGCGTACTTAAAAATACATTGTATTTAAAATTGCTAGAGCTAATTCTTAATAATGAAATTATTTCTTCTTCTATCTTTTCTCATCTTTTGTTTTTAAATATAGAAGCCTTTTAAGTGTACAGATGATAAAGATTCAAATAAAAAAGCCAATGCACTCAAGAGAGAATCAGTCGTCAGCCCAACCAACCAACCTAAGAGCAAGAAGAAGCGCCCAAATTATTTTGTGGCTGTTCAGATAACAGATCCAGAGGTGGGTACATTTCAAGATACTTTTTTAGTAGACTATTAGCATTTAAACTTTACTTGCTTAAGGGACCCTCAGCTAAGAAAAAATATAAAGAAACTGGAACAGATACAAAATGTAGCCATGAGGTTTATTACAAATGACTATTCATATTTAACTTGAGTAACACCATTAGCAATAAGCTAAGCTTAGAAACATTCCAGGACAAAAGACTGAAAAAGTTAAGTAGCAATGATTTATAAAACACTTAAACACAATTTACAAATGCAAAAACAAAACCTAATGAAATACTCAAAGATAAATATACTTTTTTTATTCTGCATGCTAGGACAAATTTTTACAAGTGCTCCTTCTTCCCTATTGCTATTAAAGCATGTAATGGGTTGCCTGAATCATCTAGGAAAACTAATGACTTAGAATTTGTCTCTAAATAAACGTGCATAACTAAATTGACACATGAAAATGCGTAAGCAATAGTTATCTTCTACTTTGAAGGAACATCTATGATTTATAAGATAAGATAGTCGTCTAATTATTTTTTTATCCATTTTTCTTTCTCCCTTTTCATGAGATCAAAAGAAAACCTTTAGCTATAAGGTTAAGGTTAGATTTTAAAAGTTAAAGTTAACAATGATTTATATATAGGATTCAAAATAATCTCTAATTAATTTGCATTAATTATGTACTCTAACCAAAGGTATGCCATTCCCATCCTCTGCCTTACCTTCAGCTGTGAAAGAGCATAAAAAATATTTAAGATGTCCTATTAACAAGTCCTATTTTGCTCCTACTAATGTTAATTTGTTCTTTTATCAACAGATTCATGAAGTGGCTAAAAAGGTTCAAACTGCTATTCAAAGTAGTTATGATTTCAACATAGACCTTGCCATGGTGGGCTCTGAAAAGTTTCACATCACACTCATGGTCATGCATCTGGCTAATCAAGAAGAGTTGGAAAGGTACATAAATAGTTCTCATTGAATCTAAATGTTTAAATTTAAAAGTAAAAGTTAAATTCCCCTTTCAGACCATTCAATTTATAGGGCAGATGTTTAAATTTACTTCATTCAATTTTGTTTATCTTAAAGAGAAAAAAAACCCAGCAAATTAAAAACTTTAAAAAAGTATTTTTCTTTGTTTAATAATTCAGTACTTTAGAATAGATAAAGGAAAATATTATATGGAGCAAATTTTTTAAAATTTTATAAAAAAAACAACTTTTTAAATAATACAAACCAAAAATTTAATTCCATTGACTAGGGCTTCTGCTGCATTAGAGAAGTGTGTGTCAACCATTCTTGTCAAAACCAGCGGCCAGCAGGTGAAATTGCAGATGGAAGGAGTGTCTGCTTTTGGTGGTGGTCGTGTCGTCTTTGCTGGATTGAAACCTTCACATGACTTTGATCATTTACACTTCATGTCAGGTATACATTTGATTGATCAGTATTAATCAGTATTACTAAAGTGATCAAAATTATTATATTTAAAAAAATGAGGTGATTGTATTGTTATATCATTATCATAATCCATGCCTACCATCCCATCAATGGCATTGACTGCCCATTAGGCATACATTTATATCTTTATACTTTTTTTTTTTTTTTTTTTTGGAAAATTCAGATGAAGTACACAAAAACATGGCAGAAGAAGGCATTGTTACTACTGACACAAGAAGTGAATTCAATCCTCATATGACTTTAGTCAAATTTAATGGAGACAGAAAATTATTAAAACTGGGTAAATTATTAATTCATTCACTAAAGTTGTATTATCATTTCAGTATTAGCTTAATAGTGCCATTAGAGCTTTCATTGGGTTGCCTGAGCTAGCCAGGAAAACCAGTGACTTGGCAGAATTTAAGTCACTGGTAAATATGCATGACTGAATGCATGACATGTAGGAAGTAATCATCTTCTTTTTTGAAGTAGCGTCTGTATTATATAAGATAAGTACCTAGAATCCCATTGTAACATCTCGGTTCATGGTTTGGATTCTCTGTTGTAATTCTGAAGTTAGAAGCAAATATTTTTATGCATACTGGAATATCACCATGACCAAGGAGCACATCAATATGATTTTTGTGCGTAGGGCTTAGCTTTGTCTTTCAAAATTGTCTTCAGTTTCATTAAAAGTAATGTATTTACTACTTAAGTCAAAAAACAAATCTGAAGAGGCTTATTGGATTTTTTATATTCTGTATTCTAAAACGTTTAAATAAATTAATCATTAGTTTGATTTAAACATATAGGTGTCAGGATTTTTCCACCTCTGAATCTTACTCTAAAGCTAAAAAGACTAACCCATTCCACAGGATTTAAAAAAGTGTCAGCAGAGAAATATGAGCCATTTCTTCATCAAGTGTTTGGTTCACAGAGTGTCGCCAGTCTTCAGTTGTGTAGCATGAATAAGAAAAGGGAAGATGGCTATTACTTTGTTAACCATGAAGTATTCTTTCATAAAGTAAGTGTGCCTTATATTCATTCTTGGTTTTAATCATTTTAAAGGTTATTTTTACAATTCACACTGATCAGTCAAAAGTCTATTTAAATAATTTGATTATTTGTATTCCTAGGTCAGTTGAAAGAAAAGTCTCTTGCTGGGATAAGTTATAACTGGTAGCTGATGTGATATTTTGAAAGATATTGACTATAATGTAACATATGGTAAAATAATGCAGTACTTGCGTGTTTGTTTTTTTTTTTTACTTATATTTTCTTGTAGGGAAATAATTGACATCTTCAAAAATGTAGAGTTGAACTAAGAATGCAAATGTACTTGTTATCTCATGAAACATTTGGAATCTTTCTCTTCCCTGCTTACAAATTAGGAAGAAATAACTTATGGATATTCGGATAAAAAAAAATTATCCCTTCAAAAAAACAATCAGTAACCTGTTTGATTCTTTTTGTAACTAATTTTCTGTAATAAAGATTATAAAGCAGTTAATTTGATAAAGAATATATTCTGTGGGTATTTTTTAAAACACTTTTCTTGTATATTTTATTTTAAATTGTATTAACTTGGGCATTGTTGCTGACATTAGTCTTATGCTTTTAGTTTTTCACTTGTGTCAAATTTGTCAAATTAGGACATTTTGATATGGTTAGACCATTGGATCATTTAATCAATTTTGATTACAGATAATAGTATTTCATACAACTGTCTCACTGAAGTTTGTGCCTTGCTAGCCTTAATATACTATTTCTGCATGTGTGTTGTTTTTAATTTTTTTTTATTTTCAAGAAAGTATAATTATAAGAACAACTTATTTTAAATTCTTATTTTTTGATATTAATTAATTTTAGCAGCATTAGAAAATCAGACCTCAGCACTACACTTTTGCCTTTTTTTAATTTTAGAAATTATTATAATTAAAAAATTTATTAAGTGAATAAAAGTAACTTTCATTAACATTTACTGACTATGCATAAATGTACTTCACACACGATAACTATAAATGACGGGCAAACAAAATGTCCTTTGTTGTAAATAAATCATTGAATTTTTTTTTTCAAGTGTAAATCATTGTGTGTTCAGAGATTACTGCTTTTAAAAAAAAATATATCAAAAAATATATAAAAAATTGCTTGCTTCAAAATGACTAGAAAGAAGTAATATTGTGTGTGCATCTATTCGGGATTGTGGCTGAGTGGTAAAGCTCTTGGTTTCCATACTGAGGGTTGGAGAATGAATCTCATTGTAGATTGAGATTTTGAACTTCATATTTATAAGTTGTGTATCCATCCAGCTATAGGGAAGCATAGGCAGCTGGACATTGTGATGGCCAGATGATACCTTTGTTAATCTTCAACCACAGAAACAGATGAGCTTTACACCATCTGACCCTATAGATCATAACTTCTGAAAGGATATCTACTTTTTTTTTACTTTATTATCTATACTATATCAATGTCATGAAATTAATTTGATTGGTGAAGGAATCTTTGAACATAAAGTGTTTCTTTTTTGTTTGTTTTTTTCCATTTTTAATTGATGGCAATTTTGTACTATTGTACTTCTATTTTTTGTAGTTATCTTTCCATTAATAAGTTTAAATAATACATGTCAAATTTTTATTTTAGAAGAATTTTATTATAATTTATTTCAATTTGCATTAAATAATTTCTCCTCAGTCCAAAACAATTATTCATTAAGTTTGAAAATTTTAATAAACTTATTACAATTATACAACTTCATGTCAATATATACATACATTTAGTTGTTTTAAGTTTTGTTATTTTGAGTTCATTGGTATGTTTAAAAATACCCTTTACAGACAAACATGTAATAAAAAAATATTTGGTGGAGTATATTTATTTTTTACTTTATTTATTTCAGTATGGTATCTAATTTATTGACAATGTAACATAGATCTATATCTAAAACAGTTTTAAAAATACATTAAAAAAAATAATTATATAGTTAAAATATACAAAAACATTAGGTTTCCTTTCATAAGCTTTAAAGGATTAATTAATGCCAACCAATATTAAGCTTTCCAGTTGTTTCAATATCAACAATACAAAATTCTAGACCTTATCCATTTAAAAAAGAGAGAGAGATATAAACTATAAATACATAAAAATATTATTTTTTCTTATGTTGTAAATTCAGCTTTACAGCCTTTGCAAATATTATTAACATACATGAAATAATTTAAAATGCTTTAAAAAAATGTAAATTAACATCTTTAAACATATTTTTTGGCATGTTTGATTTTGATCATCATTGAAATATAAATAGGTGCCCAAGCATACCTGCCTATTATAATAACAAAATGTGATAGTTCCTTTCACTTTTTGTAGATATTCTGCTTAATCTTTAACTTCTGATTAAAACTAAATAGTTTGACTAAAGGATGTAATCACTTCAAATTGTACACTCTTAGGAATAAAGTATCTAACTTAAATATTGATTGATAGTTATTGGCAGTAAAAAAAATTAATTCGATATACATACTTTTATGATTTGGCTTCTACATTTTATATAAATAGTTTCAGTGGTTTATCTTATAAATAGATAATTATATCTAGATTTATTAAAATATTAAAAAGCTGACAAACAGATTTCTATTTTAACTAATAGTAGTATTAGATTCAAAGTTATTGTGCAAATAGATTACTATACAGAAAGTAAAGTAAGTAAAGTACCCCTTTCAGACTTTGCGATCTATCAGTCAGATGATGTAAAAGTCATCTGTTTCTATGGCAGACTTCTCGGTTCGGACAGCCGCTACACCCTGTTCTTACTATGTACAGAAATGTGTTAAGCTTCTTTAAACTAAACTATTGGAAGCTTATACATTGCTGACTATTCTGGCCATGCATAAAAAAAAAAGAAAATAATTATGAACTTAAAATATATGCTTATATTATTGAATAGTGTTTTTATCTTATGATTAAATTTCACTATTGATATCACAGTTTATAAAAAAAACCATTAAAATAACACTAGAATTTTTTCATTCATAATAATAAGTAGAACATAAAAACTGTTGATATATAGTATATACCCATATTTCTTTTCCTAAATGAATGGTTTAAACAGCCTTCCAAACTGAAGTAAGATTCACTTGCCAATAGCAAGCAACATTATAAAAATGTATGTATATACAGGGTTGCCCACAGAAAAAATTAGCCTCTCTCACATATCCAAGTATGTTTCAGCATAAGTCTCTGATTGAAATGTTTCATCTGTGGTTTAATGTCATGATACATAATCTGCATTTCCTTAATTGATCAACTCCGCACCTTTCACTATAATTATTCACTGCAGGACACAATCTTTCTGACATAATATGCACAAACGACATGAAAACCCCTGACTAAAACAAAATTAACAATGACATTGGATGATGTGGCATCAACAGAAGAAAGATTGGCAGATAGAATGGAAGGCAATCTGCCTCCTGCTGGATATGGTAGGTGGGTTACTTTATTTATATTTATATTTTTTTTTGTATTACACATAAAAAAAAAGTTGTGAGATCTTATCAATAGAAATAAAAGCGTGGTCGAGAGGCCAAGTGCGGCTTGAGCTTGGCTTGCTTGGCTACCTAGAAGGGGGCTCGAGGTTCGACACCCGACTCAGGCAGAGTTGTGTTTACTGAGCGCCCAAAGGCAGCACGGGAAACCAACTCCTAGATACCCCCTCCCCCCCACTGGTCCACACATGAGATTGGACCAAAGCGCTCTGAGCATGCTTTAAAGCATGAAAGTAGCGCTATATAAAAGCTATAATAATAATTATAAAAAATCTGTAATAATAAATGAAATAGTGCAAAGGTTAACGATTTCTAGTTATGAATTAAATTTAAAAAAAAAGCATTTCAATGCTCCTTCTTCCCTAGTGCTATTAAAGCATGGTTGAATTATATAATGTAAATACCATATGTAATTTGTATTGAAATTTTCATGTTAAAATTATATAGAAATTACTTTAGATTGTTTTGTTTTATTTTTACACCTTAGCTTTTACCCTTTTGAAATTCCAATGTTTATTTAGAAATTTCTTTCATGAAAGAATTGAAAAAGATTGTATGTTGTCATAGTCACCAAATTGTCTGTCTTCAACATTTTAAAGATAATAAAATTTGATTAAAAAAAAAGCGTCATTTCTCAGACCTTACTAGCATCTTGTGCAATATAATAATGATAAACATGTATGTTTGGAAATGAAGTAAAATGTATATGTCAAAGTAATAGGAAAAAAAAAAGCACATTGTTATCACAGAATGGTGTGGGTCAATCAGGATCCTTCTATGTAGAGAATAAAAAAATGCACATGATATATGTACATAAAATTTTAAAAAACAAAAAACAATAATTATACACAAATATTTATATCAGTTTAACAATATAAAATTAATACAAATCCTACATTATACAATTTTTTTAGCATGAACATTAGAAAACTAACAATCAAAAAGATAATTTTGATCTTATACTTAAAGCTCTATAGTAAATATAGTTTTGAGACACAGAATATTATGGCCTGGATTAGGAAATGTTTATTTCTTAGCAGGAGGTTCACCTATAAGTGTCAGCAGCATTGTGCGGTAATCACCTGATGTGTCATCCTAGTAAAATAAAAAATATTATTGATTAGATATGTAAATATTATTTGAAAAAACATGTAGGTTACATCTGAATCTGTGTAAACGTGAAATATTTCTATACTCCTCAATCAAAATCTTTGGACAAATACTCTTTCTAAAAAGAACTATTTCATCTGAAGAGTTCTTTTGGAGAATGTTCTAAATAGAAATTGTATTCTTGATACAATTATTAGTATCTCTGCCCTACGAAAATGATGACCTCAACTGAGAAAAAAAAAGGCATAACACTAGCCTAGAAACTTAGTTGAGCTTTCTGCTTCAATTACAACGGTGATCCTCCCTCCCAAAACAACAAAAAGACTTCATTCATTATTTGAATCAGAGCTCAAATAAATTACTAACTTGTATAAACATGGCCAGTGTTTGCTTGTAGGCTTTTTGGAACTCTTCTTTAATTTGAACCATGTCCACTTCACATCTGGAGGCTACAATTCGCACCAATGTGTTGTCATCAGTACCAAGTCCTTTCATGGCGCGGTGCAGCTCAGATGCAAAATATGCTGATTTGTTTCTAATGACTTGAACTAAGAAAAATCAGAAAGTTTTTATCTTAATCATTTAGTTTTCTGGTAAACATTTTATAAGAATGGTGACATTTAATATTTAGCATGAGCTTTTTTTTTACACATTAAATATGAATTAGATTTTTTTTTTCATACAGCTCATGTAGACTATATAATTTTATCTTGCCTTGTTCAATGTGACTCAAATGACAGTCTTAGCCAAGTCTAACAATACATAAAATAATTAAGCTAGCAGTATTAAATAGATAGTAAAAAAAACAATTTGTATAATACCTGTACTTAGACTTTTAAAGGTAATTAATTCAGCTTATTAAAGCAGATATAAGCAAAGAAACTAACCAATAGCCAACATGCCATTCTTAAGATCACCACTCATTTCAGATTTGATACTGTCTTCAATATCTTTGTTGGCCAATTTGGCATACTCCTGGAATGTGGCCCTCAGCTGTGCATAACTCCTAGACACAAGGACAGTATGAAACCTTGACTCATCAGTTCCCCATTTTTTCTCACCAGCATCCAGCAATGCCTGAATATTT
>JADKLZ010001913.1:10440585-10462795 GCA_021533235.1 Biomphalaria straminea
ACTTTCCCCAACTAATGTCAGGTATCCATTAGAGCTGGTGTACTCAAGGAATCCTTAATATCCCAAAATTAAAAATCCCTTTCTTCACTGAGATTTGAACCTCATTTTGAAAACCACTCTGCTAGCATGTCCCATGATGGAATGAAAAGTAAACAAAAATAATGTTGATGTTAACCCTGTTTAGATTTTCATTTAGGGTGGGTGGGGGTGCTTGGTGGGTGGGTGCCATGTGGGTGGTAAAGACTTTTAGAGTTAGTAATGTTTGCATGATGGTCAAAAGGACTTGGACACAAATTAAATTAATCTTGGTTAAAGGGCCATAACTCTATAGTCGAAGACTGAGACTTTCACTTGGTCTATGAGAATGTTCTGCAGACCAACCATAACTGAAAAAAAAAAAACACCCTAGAAATGGATGAACTGTAATTCATATGCTTTATAAACCATAGAGTTATAAAAGAGAAGATTATTATTTTGTTTAGGTCTAGATCTAAATTCTAGCTAGTATTTTCTCTAGCAAGTCTGTCAAAGGCAATTGAAAAAAAAATTATTTCTATGAAATATATCTTGAATGTATAGCTCTGGATACATAACAAACTGTTCTTAGTTTAAATTTTGAGGTTTACTGTTAGGTGCATTTTTTATTTATTCTAGGGTAGTAAAAGGACACTAGGTATCACCTACAAAGACCACAACACAAATGAGAACATTTATAACAGGCTCATTATGATGACCAGGAAAAAGAAGAAGAGGCAAATAGAGAAAGAGATGGGAAGACTGAATGGACAAGCCTGTCATCAAACGAGATTCTATTTAAGACAAAACATAGAGACAATTGAAGAAATATGGTCAACAGCTCATGGGTAGTGCCCCAACAGTTCAACAAACAAAGAGACAGGCGAGGGAAAATGAGAATAAACACCTGAGCATCTTGTTTGGCCATGACCCTGTTAAACTCAGTTCCCTCTGGTCTGTTAGCCTGAAGACATCCAATGAGCAAACGTTTGAAGTGACCTGATGTATCGCCAGCAATATCTTGTTCCAGCTCTTTGTTAAACACTGTTCAAAACAAAGAAGCAAAAAGAAAAAAATTATTTGTAAAATAAGATTAATAAAAAATGGTATTAGTGTTAGTGTAATAAAACCTAACCAGCTGCAATACATAAGTAAGGACACTTTCCATGATGTTTGTTGAGAGGAATGTGAGTAAACTCTATTGCATTCTTTAAAAAAAAAATGAACAAGCATAAATTTGTAAAAAATTAAAGAGAATATAACAATTATATTTTATTTCATAATACACAACATAGAGCCATGACGTGTTTTAATTACATTTAGCAATACTATCTTTTTGAAACATTACCATAATGTTTCCCTTAATTGGATGCAAATATTAAGGATTTAGGTGTTACAAAAAATTTAATAAGGGTATCTGTGTGCTTTTTAAAACCCCCACCACTGAATATATCTATAAATACTATAAATCCGGGGCGCTGCTCGGCAGGCGACCTGATTACACTGTGACATAATGAGCATTTGTTTTCTGTTTTCTATCATTCCGTTCATATTGTGTTTATTGCGTTTCAGGGAATAAAAGTGTTTCTTGTTTCCTTGTGTGTGTGCATGTTAAAAACCAGTGTTTCAGTGGATAGCATAAATAAAATGATCGTCAATGAGTCTATGTACACACCCGCCATCTTGGAAACAAATGGCCGATACATAATAGCCGATGCATAATATAATGTTAGATCACTAAATAACAAAATGGACAAACTTGATCGTTGCTGCAAACATTTCTACCAATTCTGTGAAAACTCACTAATCTGTCTCACTGAAACATGGCTAAATGAAATTATTCCCAACGCATCAGTAGACTTGAATGCGTTTCTTTTGTACAGATCAGACAAAACAACAGATAGTGGCAAAACAAGAGAAGGGGGACTGGACATTTATGTCATTAAACAGTACTGCTGTGTCAACAATATATCAATCAAAACTAAAGTGTGTACGACCGATAGTGAACTACTATGTAACAATCACAGGCTATGCTGCCTGCCTAGGGAGTTTGCAGGGATCTACGTCGTGCTTGTGTATATACCACCCACGGCCAACACAGAGAGAGCGGCAGAACATTTATTAGACAAAATCGTACACATGGTCCGGACTATGGGTTCTGATGCTGTCCGGCTTGTTGTTGGATATTTGAATCACCTATCAATGGCTCAGCGCTTGCCAACATGTAGTCAGTGTGTTGATTTTCCCACACGACACGATGGGACCTTGGACATGTGTTGTGTCAACATAAGGATTGACCACACAGTTCTGTCGTCATTACAGTCCACCCCGTCACGGTCTGACGACCGCTGTTTTACTGCTACAAAGGGACATGTTTGTGAACAACTGCCCAGACAGATGAACTTAACTTTTTTTCATAAATCATAAATCAAGTTCTGTGAAAACATTATATGAAAGAAGGAAAAATTAAAAACATTCAGCTACAATAGACCCTGGATGACCAATATAAAAATTAACATTTTGTCCTCATCAAGATGTACATAGATGTCTATTTCTAAGCGCTGGTTATGAGTGTGTTGTATGTCTTCTTTTCGTGTGTGAATGTTGTTTGTATGTGCACCTATATCGTAAATCTATGTTGTTGTTGTACATTATTTATGCTGAGGTTGTCGATTGTAGTCAAAACAAATTTCCATTTGTTTGGATCAATAAAGTTATCTTATCTTATCTTATCTTAAATAGGAACACAACATACACAAATTCTTACTTGTTTTATAAGAAGCCTTGATATTATTGAGTTGTGCATTTGAACGAGTACATATGATCTCCACAAGAACTTTTTCATCAGTGCCTAATCCCTAACATTAAAAAAAAGAAGATTTTATTTCATATTTCATTTCTTTTAAACATAAGTAATTAGTGATTTAATTGTATTTTGTTAAAAAATTAAATAACTAAATCTTAAACTTAAAAAACAACAACTCATTTCTTTGTGAATTAAAAGAATTAAACATCAAAATTTAACCTTTATTGCTCTGTTTAACTGTTTTGCATCAAACTCAGCTGGTCCCAAAAGCATATCTACACACAGAGTTTTAAAGTTGCCACTCAATTCACTGGACAATTCTGCAGCCAAATCCTGTAATAATTTACATTTTTATTTTACTTTTTTTTAAATGCAAAGCCAAATTGTAAATCTAGTCCTAGTAAAATTCTATTTAAATAGCATAGTGTGCATAAACACACATTCATGCTGTTAATTTATAATTATGAAAAAGAAAAAATGATCAATTCATTTTTATTAAGTGTCTGCCATAGCTAGTTGAGGGCCTAAGATTACAATTCAATATTTTTTCTAAAAATAAATACAAACAAATAAATAAAACAGTCTACATTATTTTGCCCTATTAAACATATGCATTTCATCTTTGTTAAAATGTATTTGCATAAGTAAAGAAAGAAAATATTGATTTAGGAAAATGAACCATTGGCCACTTGTTGAAAAGTGCTTAGTTTTTCTAAGCAAAGGATTAAAAATTTAGTAGGCTATTTTTATCCCCTTCAAATAGGAGAATTAGTAATGAGTTGGTCAGTGACCTTTGACTTTATGAATAATTGCCAGAAAGTAACAACAAGAAAATGTCTTCACAAAGTCATTGTGTTCAGTTGGTATTTGCTGTTTTCTTCACATCTTTTGATTAAAAAAAAATTAAGAAGAGTAATCTCTATACCTTGCCAAACTGTTTTTTTTTTGTAAGTGAGAGCTATATTTTGCCTATGCTTTGATCTATTAAAACAAAATTAAAAGAGCAATCTCAGTACCTTGCCAAATTGAGTTTTGTAAGTGAGAGCTATTTTTTGCCTTTGTTCCATTGATCTATAAGCCAATACTCCAATTATAGCTTTTTCATCAGTGCCTTTAAAAAGATTTTTAAAATCATAAACACTATATAAAAAAAATTATGATAACTAAATTAAAAATTAAATGTAAAATAAAATATTTTTAAAAAGCTAAATATAAAATATTTCAATGTGGTCAAATGACATGAAAATGACTTAGGGGTACTAAACACAAAATGATAATTTGTATTTTAATGTATTAAAAAAATACTCACCCAATCCCTTCATAGCTTTTCTCAGTACTTCACAATCTTGTTCTGCATTAAATCCAGGGAAGGGTAATAAAGTTGGGTCTTCCTAGGGTTAGAATTGAAATACAATCAATTGAACAGAAGTAAAACATAATAAGGATTTTAAAATTATACATAGATCAATAAAGAAATAGATTCTGTATAAGATGAATCTTATCTACAACAACAAAAAATATATGTCTTAAAAAATAAAAAAAAAATGGAAAGTTTACTTTTTTAGGTTCATTCTCCAGCTTGACTTCCTCATCCAATTGTTCATCTGTTTTATTCTTTACAGACTCTACAAAAGCTTTCCCAGCTGAAACAAAGATTCAATAAATATTGTTCTTATTTACTTCTAATGTTATTGGTATTGACATACAATTGAATACTGTTCCATTTGTGACTCATTAAAAAGCATTAACCGAAACTGAGTTTTGTTTCTTTATCTAGGTAATATTTTTTACAATACAGAAAAGTTTCTTTGTTTCAGTTAATTATTTTATTTGGAATTCCAGAAAGATCTACATTACATTTAGCTTTGGGAGGTGGTCCACCAGAAACCAATGCCAGCATCAATCTCTGATAATCCCCTGATGTGTCACCCTATGAAAAGATATAAAAATGTTTAGTTTCATTTAAGCACTACTCAAGCAAGCATGTATTTTTAAAGTTATAAAGCATTCATTCTTTTTTGGAAAACATTATGCTACTAAGCTTGCATTCTTAAACAAGGGTATAAATCCCAACAGTCAATTACATTCTTTGACACAAATGGCAGAAATATTGTCTGCTTTTCAAAACTCTTTTTTTCATCATGATTGAACATTTTTCTTTAGGCCTGAAAGTTTCAGTTCCATGACAAAGTGTTCACAAATTCACTTAAAAACTAATGGTTCACAGTCAAATGGTCCATTTAAAACCTTAAAGACAATTTTTTTTCAGCAAAGGTCTTCTAATCAAAACACAAAGTAACTCACTACAATAAATTCTTCCAATGTTTTTCCTGTGGCCTTCCTGAACTCTTCCTTGATTTGAACAAGATCTATCTCACAGCGGCTGATGATGATGCGAATGAGGCTGCTGTCATCAGTTCCTAACCCAGACATCGTCTTCTCCAACTGTCTGGCAAAGTATTGGAATCTGTTTCTTACACATCTGACTAAGAAATAAAAGTGTTTGAAATTGTTGAATTAAACTGATACAATATTTATAATGCATTCATAATTAGGGCTGAGCTGGATATCATTGCAGGATAGTTGGTGGGATGTTTGTGTGTCTTGACCTGAACTAAGTCGCGCTAAGCAATGCCCCCCTTTATTTTGAAGTCCATCATATTCATTTTTTTTTTAAAATAAATGTATCAACATTACTTCAGAAGAAGTTAAATTGCAGTAAGACAACATTCTGACACTGTCTAGAGATCACATCTTATGAGTTCACTTACTTAATTCTACCCCTTTCAGATTGTTAAGATTGGGGATGTAAGGTGTTTAGAGTTGTGTACAAGTTTTGATTATTTGTATAGACCTGGAAGATCATAAGAATTTTATACAGGTGAACAGGGGAGGTAATCTGATCTAGATGTCATTAGCAGACCTGGTCATAGATGTGTGGTTTTTTTTTCTATTTTGATATTGAGTATTACTGTATTTTGCTGTTATAAGTAACCATTGATAATATTGTATCTGATAATTTGTAAGTACTTAAATATAGCCCACTTTTTTGGATATCAGGGTATAATAATTTTATGAGCCTGATGTATATAGACAAACTATATTTCATAGTCTAGTAACTAATTTTGATTTAGGTAAAAGTAAAATTTTGGCTTCTAAAGGCATATATATGAGTACATTTCAATATTCAATGAGGGATAAAGTGAAAAAAAAATCAACATAGGTAAGTTAGAGGTTTTTTGAAATGTTAAGTAGTAAAATGAGCTATCCACTGTATCCAGCTACAGCTATATATCTTATGTTACTATCTGGCCAAATTTGGCTCCAGCTAGACAAGTACTTATCTGGTGCAGCCCTACTCATAATTAGTATTATATATAAAAAAAAACATGTCTTTAAATATTAATTGTCAACTCCTTTTTTAAAATTTTAAAATGTTGTATGAAAAATAACATTGATATTATAATGTAATTTTACCAATTGATTTCAAGCCACTGAGTATGTCTCCTGAAAATTCACTCTTTATCACTTCTTCAAAGTCTTTCTTAGATATCTTTTGATATTCTTCAAGAGTGGCTCTGATCTGAGGAAAACTTCTTGACGCCAGAATTTTATTAAACTGTGACTCATCAGTTCCCCATTTCTGTTCTCCTGCTTGGTACAGAGCCTAAATAAAAAAAAAAAACCTGATTCTAACTGTAGCAAAGACAAAAATAGTTATTTACATCCATATGTGATGCTGGTTGTTATGGCACGATTAGGGATTGGGCACGAAAAATTGTTTCATAGAAAAAAGGGAAAGTTTTGCTTAGAGATTGTGACATGACTATTAAAAACAAAACTAGGATTTAGACAGCTCTAGAGTAAGGCTTTGGTAGATATTTAGTTAATATGACATTCGACGGTTCCTTCATTATGTATTAAATTTCTTGTTCAACATCATTTATCAGTGTCAACAACCTTTATATTGTTGGCCTTTCACTCTGTAATTTCACTGATTTGTTACTTCCATTTAGACTTTTCTGAACAAAACAAAGCATGAATGTAGGCCTACCTAATATAGTACATAAATGAAGACACATGAAATGATAATCTAATCAGAAAATAATATATAATCCAATAGGTAGCACACTTTTTTTTTCAATAACATTATAGTTTATTTAATATCAACTAGGTTATTAAAAATCTACTATTATTCATAAATTTAAAAAAAAAAGGATTGGTTAAATCTTTTTTTTTTTAGGTACAAAGGCTACAATGGTAAAATTTTTTAACATGCCAATATCAACTAAAAGGGTCACAGAAACATAAATTTAGCTAAAAGATTTTCTTTTCTAACAACTTTCTTATGTATAATACATTTAAAATATATTGAAATCTAAATTTAAAATGTATGCTAAACATCTGAATATATAATATTTCAACATAAAGCAGTTCATCTAGAAAAGCAAAAACAATTGAAAACCAAACATGTAGTTTGATACAAAACAAACCAATTAGCATGAATCCTTCTAAAATGACAACTTACCTTTGCATCAGCATTAGCCATATTTCTGTCAACCTCCTTACTGTCTGACCTATTTGCTTGCAGAAGTGAAACCAGCAACTTTTTGAAATGACCTGAGGTATCACCAATGATATCAGCTTCCAAATCTTTATTAAACTCTGCGAAAGAAAAACAGTTCACTTGACTGACATTTAGTATGAATTATAAAAACAAATAAGACATAGATGTGTAGAATGATTTAAAGTTTATTATTTCAATGTTTCACTTACTTTCTCTGTAGGTTTTCTTAATTTCTTGAATTTGGGCATTGGAACGAGTGCACAGTATTTCTATCAATACATCTTCATCTGTACCTAAGCCCTATTAATAACAACCAAATGTATGGTACTTTAATAGAGGTGTAGTCAAATATTACATGAAACATTCAACAATATAAGTTTGGAGCAATGTTTGTTCTAAATTTATTATAAACTATTCTTCTTTCTGTGGCATTTACGTCTCAAGAGAAAGTCTTTTTCCTTTGCAACTTCTTGTGTAACTAAAGAGGCCAATCCTTGATACACAGTTGCAGTCGCAGGTTAGGCATATGTAATCACTAGGGCGACGTTGCATTTTCACCCTTCTTTCCACTTCTGTTGTGTATGGCATCTGCAATCTGAGACCCTTCCTTTATGCTCTCTCTCCATGTCAATCTATCCAGTGCTACTTTTTCCCAGCTGCTAGTGTCAATTTCGAAGAGCTTCATGTCACATTCGCATGCATCCATATACCCTAAAAAAGGGTGACCAGCGGCTCTCCTGCCATACAGAATGTCTTGTGGAAGTCGACCTACTGCCATTATACGAACGTGGCCAAGCCAGCCAATGCTGCTGATAACAGAGCATATGTCCTGGCACCCTGCTCTTTGTAGCACTTCCTCATTGGTTATCTTATCTTGTATAAACTATACATTAAACAAAAACAGAGAAACTATTAATGAGCTTTTCAACAAACCTTGATAGCATTTCTTAACATTTGGGCATCAAATTCTGCTGGTTTTAATAATAAACCTTTCAGAGCCTCACAGAAGTTTCCACTAGTTTCACTTTTTATGTCACTGACTAAATCCTGTTTAGAGAAAAAGCAATCATTGTAACTTACAAATACAAATAAAGGCAAGCTTGAAAATTGAATTTAAAAAAATTTTCAAAATTAACTGCACAGTACCTTGCCAAACATAGTTTTATAGGCAGCCACAATCTGTGCTCTCTGTGGGCTAGATCTGTATGCCAACACATTGGTCAGTGCATCTTCATCAGTTCCTGTAAAAGAAAATAGAAGCTTTTTTTACAATTATTTTAAATAACAATGATATTAATGAAATGCTTAAAATTGGCTGAATGAGAATATATTCATATGATAACTTGAATTTCAAAAACATATTTTAATATTAGAAAAACTTACCAAGGCCTTTCATTGCATTCCTCAGCACTTCAGCATCAGCTTCAGCATTAAAAGGTTCAAATGGTTTAAGTGTTCCTTCACACTGAACACAAAAGATATACAGAAAGGTATATTTCAAAAGGAGAGATTTCAGGTACAAATAATAAAACACTCAAGAAGAGAAAGACTTGACTAATGTACTAATTCTAGAGGCATATATACAGAAAATAAAAGGAAAGACAAAATACCAACTGGAATATTTTCAATTTCTTTTTCAAAGTATGGATCTGCCTTTTTGGGTTTTGGTGGGTCCACAGGTTTTGGTGGCTCCACTGGCTTAGGTGGCTCTACTTTTTTAGGTGGAGCTGGAGGGGGAGAGGCAGGCTTGGTCTCTTTCACAGGTTTTTTTGGCACATTTACTTTGGCAGATTTTTTATTTAAGCCTCCTGAAAACAAAACAAAAAAAAAAAAAACAATAAAAAATTAATGAACTAGCAAATACTACATAATAATTTGTGATGGGAGCTTACAAGAATGAGTAAGCAATTTGTTATTATTGCCTGCCCATTGAATGAAAAATTAATTAGGAAATTACAATATTAACATTATACAACAGAGATGTAAATTTCCATGAAACCATTGAATATGTTAGTCACATGCCTTGTGTAATATTTTAAAAGAAAATTGAAATATAAAAACTTACTTTGTGTTCCAGGTTTTTCTAGAACTAAATTGAGTCTATAACCATCTCCTTCATCTTCCACTTTAGCTTCTAAAATCTGTTGTTTTTTTTTAATTAAAGGAAAGTACACATTTGAAAAATAATAATATTAATGTTTAAAAAAATCTTTTTTATAAAAGAAAAAGGATTGAAAAAAACAAACTATTATATCACCTAAATGATTTTTATTTTAATAATGCTTTGCAAAAATATCAGACAAGTATTTATTTTTTAATTTCAAAGAGAAAAAAAAATCAGTTTTCTCAATAGAAGGTATTTAAGATAAAAATAGTTATTTATATCTGTAATTAATAGAAAAAAAAAGTAATGCATTTACAGTACTGTACATGGTATTATTTATAAAGGGAAGAGTGCATTAACAATATTTTCTCCTTTCCACAGAGGGGGTGGATTTAAGAAGTTTATTCCACCAGAATAGAAACCTCAATGGAGATCAGGCAGAAAGATATTTCAGTAATCCCCTCATACTTCAATGACCCTAACCCTAACCTCATTGAATATTACTCAGGTTCAGTATGCCAACAAGCCAAGTTGCAATTAAGTCTATAGATTGCTGTGACTTCATACACTTCAAAATGTCATTTACCTATTAAAGATGTTTGGAGTTAAAGCAAGTAAACATCCTTTAATGCAATTTAACTAAGACCCTCAGTTGAGCAGCTTGGTAACTCTGCTACCACTGCTCTATAAAAGATAGCTTTTTACCACTGGATCAATAAAAAAAAAATAGCATACCTTCCCCATTTTATACTCTCCAATATTCTTTTTAAAATGAACTTTGCTTTTAGCCATATCCAACATATGGGCATAGATGTGTAGAATGTTTCCTTGGTAATCATCTGTTGAAATGAATAATGTGACTATTGTATAATTGTAAAATATTAAATAGCAGTTAAGACCTGAAGGAAATTGAAAAAAGATAATACAAGAAAAGCATAGAAAATACTTTAAATTTAAAAATACAAGCTTATACAAAGTGTAATTGTATCAATTAGTTTGGATCAGTCATGTAATTTAATTTGTAACATATCTAGACTAGACGAAAAACAGTAAATCTGTGTGAATAGAAATATTTTTACCAATTGTTTTTTTAGCACTATTTCATGCTTTTAGCATTCTTAACATTGATTTGACCCCCATTAAACTAAATTGATTTTTGAATTCATATAAACTTTAATTTGTGTTTTCTAAAAAAAAGCATGCTTTCTCCTACATTCAATAACAAATATTTCATTTTCTGATAATGAACAAAAAAGTTATTGAAGTTTAATTATAACAGGATAGTGAAATACAAATTAGCAAAATGAATAATACTATCGAAACAAGGAAAATAATTACAGAGAGGAAGAGTTAATATGCTATGATTCTACCTTTTATCTGGACAAATTGAGAAAATGGGGGAGGGGGGGAGAAAGGAAGGAAGGTTTTTCCTTGTTAATTTTTATTGCCTTTGTTTTTTAAAGCATTGTAAAAAAAAAGGGGGGGGGAACAAACTGAATTCAAACTCATGGCTCAAGCCTCCTTAAGCTGACACACTAACCACTTTGCTAGTAAAGTGCTTGTGACTATAGAAGTTTGTATTAATATGTATAGTTATGTATTGTTTATTTCAAAGTTACTTTAAAGTGGCGACCTATAAAGGGGATTAATTCAGCTTATACTACCACTTTGTTTGAGATACCAATTAATTACCAATAGCTAATTAACTATTTAGTTAATGTTTCTTATTGATTGTGTTTTCAGATAAAAGAAATAATTGTGTAAAAATTTCAGCTTGATCTGAGATTGGGTGTTGGAAAAATAACATGGCTATTAAAATTACCATTTCCTGGACTGATAGCATTTAAAGGTGGATCTTTCCAGACAGGCTTGTACTCAATGGCAGGAGGAGTTGGCTTAGGTCTGGTTTCTTCCATAAGTTTTCTTATATCTCCAAGTGTAAGGCTATCCTGTTTTTTGGGTTCCTCTTTTGGTTTCAGCCCCTACAACAATACAAACATTATTTAATTGCCTACTCAATCCTATTTCAAATTATTTTAAACTATGTTAACTATTCCTATAAAACTATCAGCATAAAAGTGCATTGATCATTTGAATGACAACTAACAAGAGGCATTGGTGCATATTGTTACTGATTGAGAATAAAGGGAGTAGGCAAGTGATCTTATCTCTCATAAATGCATACATACTTTTGAGAGTTAATAAAATATTTTACATTATCTATAATTTATTTTTTGAGTTTTTTTTGGTGTGTTTTTTTGTACTGCTTTCTCCTCATCTCACTAGAATCTAGCTAAATCAAATCAAAGCCTTTGATCACAACTTTAGGAGAAGCAACCCTTGATTAATAATTTAAGCTGCATGACACAAGGGAGATAACTGGAAGAAAATTTGGGACAACTATGAACAGTTGTATGATGACAAAAGAGACCCAAACTGTCCATTGGAATGACCAATGATAATAATAAATAATAATAATATCTTTATTATCCTTAAGAAAAAGTGTCTTAGTTGCTTATAATTTTAGTTTATGTTGTAATTAAAAATGGCTCCAAAACATTATATTTGTGGATTATATTACAAAGAATTTAACTGCTCAACAGTGATCTATCACTGCGATTATATTTAGGTAAGTGGTGTTACAAAGAACAACTAGCACAAAGACATGAATATTTTTTGATTATGTTGAACCAAATAGTCACAATACATTTATTATGAATCACACGTAATTTTGCTAATGTGGTTGCCTTGCATAGGCCTCACATCATACTGCAATTGCTCCATTGTTGAAGTAGTATAAAGCTTACATTGATCATCTGCTCTGTTAAGAATCCATACTGCACTGGGTAGGGTGGAGCTGGTGGTCCATTACCAAAAGTTACCATTCCATTGTTAGCATTCATGTTAGGCCAAGTGCCTGGCGGTGCTCCCCAAACATTGATTTGAGTCCCAGAGTAGTTAGTAGGGTTAAAAGGTCCATCTGGTATTGGTGGATAATTGCCTAGGAAAGGAATAAATTTTGAGCAAGGATTCACTTAAGATGCTAAATAATCATAAACTAGCAAAGCCAAATAAAACACTTTATCTCTAGGATACTTTTACATGTAATGAATAGTAAAAATACTACTCTGTGTGTTTATATAAAATGCTGTTGATAAATAATCTAAATGTATTCTTATACACTTATTTATTTTAAAAGTTCTCTTTTAGACCATACAATCTATAGAGATGTTAAGGTCATCTGTTTCTGTGACCAATGGCAAATGAGGGTGTCATGTGGCAAGCACAGTGACCAACCACCTTTACTTTTACTCAACAAATGTTAGATACCCAGACTTAAACCAAGATTTGAACACAGGACCCCTTGGTTGGAAACCAAACTCTTAACAACTCAGCCACTATACATTCTCTTATTTATTTACATTAGGGTAAAAGTATTATTTTTTATAAGTATTGTATTTTATTATACTGTATTAGTTAAACTAGTATTTTGATGTTCCAATCTATCAAAGGGTTACTGTATTTACCTGCATCTTTGTTAAAAGTTGTAACACACTTATGAGTCAGATAAGTGATCACAATTACACATTGTTTTCCTAAACATAGGATACGAAGGTACTTTGTTGACCCTTACACTCAATTATCCATTTAAAAAGGTTTGACTCAAAAGCTTTCTTTTTCTACATCTATATGACAAATAAGTTGGTGATAAGAGTATCAATAAACAGCAAATTAAATACTTGTATTTTACTTATGTAAATGCATTACTCTGCAATCCTCCACTGTTCTCATATTTCCTTTTATCTAATCTAACAGACCAAAGAGTACTAGTTATATCAAACTGAACTAAATGGGACAAGAATATTGAAATGTTAAAAGCTTATGACTATATTGTTTTCATTTTAATGTTACATTTATCATTTTCTATAAAAATAACAATAATAATATTATAACTCTTGGCTTAGTCTATTCTTTTATGTCCAGCTTAAAAGTACTTACTTTCATTGGAAGCTCCAGTTGCTGCAGGGTCCTGAAAGCTATAACTACCCCACGCTTCTTTTGGTGCTTTCCTTTGAGATCTTTTTGGAGAGTGTCTCTGTAATGCACATTCATAGTTTATCAATATCAACATGTCCTTATGACTTATTATACTTCACTCATGTTAATTGGCAAACTATTTTATTCAAATTCTTTATTTTAGCAGAACAGAGTTACATTTACAACATATCCATGTTCCAATGCATGCTTTTTCAATCAACAACAACCAGGTGAAACGTTACTATAGAAACTAGAGAATTGCAGTAATAATTTTAATTTCACAAACTACAGTCTTTGTATATTCACACATAAAGAAACTTTTCAGAAAAGAGGTAGAATGAAAACAGATTTAAGATCTAAACCAACATAAACATCTTTAAGGTCTTGATAATCAAATGTTTATTAGGTATCTATTCCTCAGACTGGAGGGATGGTGGCTGAGCAATAAAGCGCTTGGCTTCCAAACTGGGGTTCAAATCCTGGTGAAGGCTGAAATTTTTAATTTTGGGATCCTTGGGCGCCTTGGAGTTCACCCAGCTCTAAATGGATACCTGACATTAGTCAGGGAAAAGTAAAGGTGATTGGTCATTGTGCTGGCCACATGAAACCCTCATTAACCATAGGCCACAAAAACAGATGACCTTTACATTGTCTGCACTATAGACCACAAGGACAAAGGGGAACAATTTTTTTTTAATTCCTCAGACAACAATTTTTTCAATTTGTGGAGCATGTTTGATAAGAAAGAGTAAGAAAGCCAGATTTCAACAAATGCTACAATTTCACTATCCAGCTGATTACTTTATTACTAATTCTTTATGTTCCATTACAATATATACAAATTTTAGTCAAAGAAACCTATTGACACTGCAGTGAAAGCATGTAGGGGAGACCTAAGTAATTCAACAAATATATGTCATGAAAATAAAAAACCTGTTCACTTAACACACTAGATATGAAAAAATGTATTTCTAATTACCCTGGGCATTCCTGATACTTTTCCAGGTTTAGGTATATATTCATCTGATGATTCATTCAAAAATGATTGTAGGGTAGCACCACTAGTTGAACTGTCATAGCCATCAGGGACTCCAGAATTGTTTAGATCTACAACGTTAAAGTCTTTTGATACCACTGCACTCTCCAAGAGACCATCTCTAAAAAAATAAATCATGCACACATTTTTATGTACCGCATGTAACAACCAAACATCCAGAATAATTAGTTCAGTCCTATAATACTTTTTTTTCTTTTGTTTTTTTCTAACATAAAAGTAGTCATCTTATTGTAGTGTAAGATGCTGGATGGTATTACTCTTTCTCTCCTAATTAACAATACCATCATTGAGTTGACTCCAATAAATTAAATTAATTTTTGGTTTTATAAACTTGTATTTGTGTTATATAAAAAGAGCATGTATTATATAATTCTATACCAAAAGTAATGTTTTCTGATTAGAAACAAAATTTTTTATTGAAGTTTTATCATAACAGGGTAGAATATACAAATTGAAAATAGAACTATTCTGTCAGAACGGGGCAAATAATTACGGAGATAAAGAGTTAATAATATTATTCATAAAGCTGGACCTCATTTAGATATATTCAAAATGAATACATTATTTATTTAGCAATAGTTATAATTACCTGGACACCGCAACAGCTTTTAAAGTTCTTTTCCCTCCTTTTAATAAAAATGGAGCAAAGTATTTGAAAGTCTTTTCTTTTCCACCAATTTTTCTTTGAAATGGTAATGGCTTACTTCCATCAGTAGTGAAGTAAATTTTACAGTTTGGAACATCTATAATTAGTGATTGATAAGTCAGTAGAATATAAAGCAAATAAAAAAACAAATATGAATTAATGGGCTACTGGACAAGTTGGAAGTAAAACTATATTGCAGTGTTTTTTTTCAAATAATTAAGTAATGAAACTCTTGAGCTCAATAATTTAAAAAAGGCTTTTAAGAAAATTTGAGTAGCTAACAAAAATGTCCATTATATAAAGTAACCAAAACAAATTCATTTTCAATACAGAAATGATATAAATTAAATTAAATCATTAATTTTTTATTTTTGTCTTTATAAATAAGCTGGCAAAAATTATTTCTGATTCATGACAATATATGTTTCTAACTTTTAATGCTATTAATGTTAGAACTTTATTTTCTTTGTATGGAATATAATAACTAACTACACTTGATAATTGCATATACTTAAAAAAAACATACATAAATTAGGCAAATGTGTGACTTCATTGATAAATGAATATAAATAAAAATAAATATTTATTTTTAAAAATGAATCAAAGATTAACTGCCATACGTGGCTTAAATTATATCATGTTTAAATTAAGCATTACCTGTACTTAATTCAATTAATGTAGAAGTATCTATCTTGTTAACAGGCAACTGTAAGCCATGGCAGTCACGATGTATTGGAGTAATAAAAGGTGCAGGGAGAGCACCAGCACTAGGCATTCTTAGTCTTTAAAATGAAATACTTTATAAATAAGTAATACACCTAAGGAAAAAATTAAGAGTGTGTTAATTAATATAATATAGACATATTTCATAAGAATTGTCCATGTTTGCATCAGTTATTAGACCTAGATCTACATAGGGTATGTCAATCATTTTGTTTTAACTATAAGATATGTCTACACAGCCTTTAACTTTAGGGTGAGGGCTTTTAGTTCTACCCTAAATAAATCTAGACCATAACTGTACAGTATATTTCGTAAATGATATATATAATATAGAGGAATCTATAACTATAATTAGTATAATATAGATCTATTTATTCTATTATAATAATTATATCATATCTTACAGAATACAGACGATGATTAATAATAATAATAATATCCTAGAATCTAAGCCTAGATTGACTAGAATCATTGAAAGTAAGATAATCTACTTCTACTAGATCTAGTAACTAGCACTAGATCTATCTAATATAATCAAGTCAATCTATTAAATGACACATTAGTCATTATAGCAGTGGCGTAGCTACCAATGTGCGGGTGGTGCGGGCCGCACAGGGCACCAAGTGGAGAGAGGGCCCCAAAATCCCCCCAGTGTGTACTAATTTCCTATTCCCCTGAGCTTTTCAGTAAAAACGACTAAGTGTATGGACACGAACAAACATAAACTACTTTATTTTAAACATTATCTAGCAATTTATAAACTAGTCATGTCGCAATTTCGTTTCATCTCCTTAACGGTTATCATTGAATCCATAAAAAATTATGAGGCCGACATCCTGAATGATGAAAAAGAAGAAAATACTTCAATACCGCAGGTTCTAGAGACTAAATAACAGCACACAAGCATGTCTTTAATACACTCCTCAAAAATTCATACTGAAGAAGCTGAACCACCAGACAGTGTAAACAATACAGAAAGCCGGATAATAACTCTAGACTGAATGGCAGGCATTGTGGATTGGCCTGATGTCATCACAGATAATATTAGCAAACACCTTGTCATTCAAGGATCTGAAACAGTTCAGTGTATGGACAGTCATTTCAGAGAGGTGTTTAGACATCAAGAATCAGCAAAATGAAAGGCTAGAAAGTTTTCAAAGGTTTTTTTTTTTCCGGCACATGTCAAACGGCGAGAAAGTTCTTAGAAAGTGGACGTGTTATTCGCCAAAAAAAAAAGAATCCTTACTTTGCTTCCCCTGCATACTCTTCTCAACAAAATGAAGTACCAAATCTTCATTTAAATCCAAAGATGGATTCAATGAGTGGTGGAGGTGATCAAAGAAAATAGAAAAAACATTAGACCAGCAGAGCTCACATTCAGTCATCGCTTGCTTGGAGGAAACTTGAAGTTCACCTGAGAGTAGGGAACAGTATTGACAACAAGGTCCAAGATTTGATTATACAAGAGACAAAAACCTGGAGAGAATCTTGAACATCTTTTTTTTCTCAAAGCAAAATCTGGCAAGTAGATATGAATTTTTGTCAGTTACAGTTTTATCAGAAGCCTCCGAACTTTCACAACAAGGACCCGTTGAGCATTTGAATTTTATAAAAAAAAAATTATCAGCCAGATGATTCAGTCCCGAATATCGTCATCATGATTCACATATTTTTTACTATTGCGGTAAACGTCGCTACATGCAAGTTTTTCCAAACTTAAACTGATCAAGAATTGCGATCAACGATGACAAATTTACCACTCACTAATTTGGCCATTTTGTCCATTGAACAAGAGCTGGTGGAAAAAAATGATTTCGATAAAATTATTTATACTTTTGCCAGCAAGAAAGCGCGTAAAATTCACTTGTAATTTGTTTATGTAAAATTGATTTTTTTAAAAATTAACAATATTTGATTAATGAATACATATTATTTTTAACAAAAAAGTATGTTTATTATTTAGTTAGTTGTTTTTTTTTTGGGGGGGGGGGGCATCAAGAGAGATACCGCACCAGGCATCATATACTCTAGCTATGCCACTGCATTATAGTTAGAACTTAGGTTACGGTTAAGACACTTATACAAGTAAGTTTTTGAGTCATATGCAATCATCAAAAAATACCAATGTCTAAGTTATATAGTCTAACTCATACTGTCTAACTTCAACTTGGGGTTGAGTCTAAGATAAAGATTCTACTTCAACTAGAATAAGAATCTAAGACTAGAATCTAAGTTCAACTTGAAATTCTTAAAAATTTTTTAAAATTAAAATTCTACTTCGACTTCGTCGAGATTAGATCTATTCTTATATTCTAGAATCTATCTATTAGATCTATATCATATATTATATCTAGCAGTTTTAACTAAAAAACGTAATTAATTTATGACGTCTCAAAATCTATCATTATAAATATAACCAACTATTAGTTATTAAGGCTTAATATGAAAAAATAATTTTACTATTGTAACTTTTGTTTATGGAATGTTTTTGTTGTCAAGCAGCCATGTTTTAAATTTCAAGATCAAATAAGCTAGCTCGTTTTAATCACTCAATATTACCATCTCCATAGACCTAGATCTAAATAAAGTAGATATAACTAAAATTCTATACTAGATTAATTATCATATGATAATATGTGTGCTAATTCGTATAATTATAAGAAATGACACGAATAAAAAATTAATGTCGAAAATATTGTAGCAACAAAAAAAATAAAAAATAAATAAATAATACTAAAATGTTGAAATGTAACAGGCTTCTGCTAATTTGATTTCAAGTTCGGGAAAAAAAACTTGTAGGAAGTTTTTGTTGTTTGTGTTGTGAATGTGTGTTGTGTGTCATTTCAGTTATTTTGTAGATATTTATTTTAGATCTTGATAGATCTAGATCTATTTGATCTACCAAAATGCCAAAGCGTCCCAGCCGAAAAGGCCCAAGAAAGGCGGTCCTAGAGGATACTCTGTTAATGACAGCAGTTACTAGATATTTTAAACTTGCTGGAGTTGTTTCTGCAGTTTGGTTTGTTGGTTATTTCAAATTTTCGGTTAGCTGGTTATGGCTTTTGCTGGTTGTTTATATTTGGAAGGAAAGGCATACTAAAGAAAGGCAATATAAAACAGCCATTTCACAGCAGCTTTCTACTGATGAGAAATCTGTAATTCTTGCTCGAGTTGAAGATTTGCCTTCATGGGTGAGTTAACAATAATGTCAATATTAACATCAAATTTAAGAATGAATGAAGATATTTATAGTCATTTTAAATTTTATTAGTAAATGAAAATTCTAGTTTTAGACTTTTCTTCATATGTGATGATATAGTCTAATTCTTATACTAGATGTATATGATGATAATGTCTGACCTGGTATAATCTCAGTACTGATTTATCTAAGTCTAGCATTAAAATATAAAAATATGTCTTGTGTCAATGGGTGCAGACACTAATTTGGTTTATGTAAGTGTAATCTGACACTACTGACAGGGTTTTTATCATTCACACTAATCCTTAAAAAAGAGAAACTTGCAAGTAAATATTATATAATTTTTGTGAAAATGTGCAAGAGTTTTTACTCATGTGTGTAATAAGAAACCCAGATATGTCTAAAAGTAGTAAAAGTCTATAAAAAGATGTACTGCAAGTTCATTAAGTTTCATAAAGGCACATGTTACAATAATTTTGATCTTCAATTATACTATGACTATGATTATAAACATTTATATATATATAATGAATTATATTAACATTCAGTAATCTTGTAGGTCAGGGTCCCAAGCTAACAGAATGCCAAAAATTAGTTCATTTAATGAAATTGATTTTATGAAAAAAATAGTGTATTTAATAGACGTGTTGTAAAATAAAGATACTTTGTATTTTGACATCAATTAAATACAGTCTTATTTCAAGATGACTGTCGCACTGCCATTTTGTTGCCTATGATTAACATTGGTGTTTCCAACTAAGAATATTTTACTTTAGAATCTAACCCCAATTGTGATAAAAATCTGGCTGTGTTATGGTCAGGCCTTGACAACAAACAATGTTGTGAAAAATAATTCTGTTACCGATTAACATGATTTCCTAGCACTTCACACCTTCACTTATACTTAACATGGAGCTGCACTCCGAAGTATCATCATTGAGACAGCACAGTCTAGCAAGATCTGAACACTGGCTGTCAAGAAATAAACATAGGACAAATAATTTGTAATTGCTAGCCTTGTCATATGGTAGTGACAATACCTATGAGAAACCTGTTCAACCCTAATCAAACTATAATGTCTAGCTCAGCTATAGAGATATCCCTGTCACACTACTTTTTTACAAACATCTCATACAATCAACAAACAATATATTTTGTTCCAATATGCTTTCATATTGATGCTAAATTCTTCTGCAAATTTCCAAGAGGCCTCAAAATCTTTGAACAAATATATAACTTGTTCACAATTATAAAATTTGTATGGAAATTACCAGATTTGACTGAACAAGTATATAACTTTTTCACTTTTGTAAAGTTGAAATTACCCAGATTTGACTGCAAAAATTGTCTCCTGCTTCTAAAAAAGGAAGTTAAAATTATAGTTAATAGTTTTATTACACAATCTTTTTATAGAAACAGCTACTTTGATTTTCTGTTTAGAATTTGTAAATTGTTCCCAAAAGAAGTTTAGAAACTGTTATTTTTATCAACTATTGTGTTAAGACAGACACCATTAGTTCCATCAAATTGATAGATTCTAGAACTAGTTCATATTTAACAAAAGACTATCTATTTTAAAATATGAAAAGTTTTGATTTCTGTAATTGCATTTTATTGAGCAGGGTTAGCTCATAAGTTTTTAAGGTCCACTGTGAACTAGGGTGTCTTGTGTCAAGCACAATTACCAACAGCATACTTTCCCCAATAAAATGCTATGTATCCTTCAAGGATGCCTTCACCAGGATTTTAACTTGTGACCCCTTGATTGAGAAGTCAAGTGCTTCACCACTCTGTTCAATTGGACAGAACATTATATAAAATGCATTTTGTTATATCAACAAATATTGTAATGATATATTTATCTTATCTTAATAATACAGACATTACTTTAAAAAAAAAAGAAGATGATTATGTTCTACACGTCATGCATTTAGTCATGCATTAACCAATGACCTAAATTCTGCCAAGTCACTGATTTTCCTGGCTAGCTCAGGCAAACCATTCCATGCTCTAATAGTGCTAGGGAAGAAGGTGCATTTGTACAAATTTGTCTAGCATATGGAAGGGGAATTTGTGTCTTTCTGAGTATTTTATTAAATTTGTTTTTGTATTTGAAGATTATGGTTCAGTGTTGTATGTATAATTTCTTCTTTACTTTTAAGTCTTCTTATATTGTGTAAAGGTTCTCTTTGAAGATGTCAATTCATAAGATAATTGATATTAAGTGTAAATGGAAAAGAGAAGTATACATTAACTTAAGTGTATTATTTCTACAACTTCTTGTAACTAAGATCTTAGCTGAATGTGCAAAATACACAGATTTATTTTTTATATATACCACTTAAGTCAGCATAAAATCACTTCCCCTATCTTGAGTGCATTGTAAACAGTTTGTTTACAGAGGTTATTGTCCCAGATAAGAGTGTCAGAGTTGGTGTATAGGGAGTTGAAATTTCACTAAGGGCCTCTTGAAATAGGGGGAACACATCTAAAATACATAGAAATTTTAGACTCCATCCGCAACACAATATAGCTTTAGTAGACGCTACATAGCTATGGAACCCATGAACTTTGGTACATTAATTCTTGTTAAAACTAAGGCAGAGAAATAGTTTGTAAGCTTGTTACTTTTTCTTTCACTATCAATTCAATTTATCAATAATATTGACAATATCCTATAATTCTGTTTATTGAAGGGAAATAATATTGAAAACCAAGCAAAATTTTTAAAAATCTTTTTTAAAAGCAAAGCTTATCTAATGGGAAGAACCACAAAATCGGTCTATATAACTTACTGCAGGAATAAACTCCCTTTTTCTGTATAAAACAAAAAAAATAATTAATTACCAATAATTGATTTGTTAATTGGTTAATTCTTTTTTTATTGATTCATGTATAGTAATTGGCTATGAATCATTCTGTAAAATTTCAACTTAATTTGAGAATGGGAAATTGGAGATAAAATGTGTACAAAATATTTTGAGGGAAAGAACTACACATATACAACCACATCTCTCAAGGAGTAGCATTTATTTCCCCTTTTCAATACCAAATA
>JADKLZ010001913.1:10462895-10481197 GCA_021533235.1 Biomphalaria straminea
ATTTTAATTTACAAATCATAAAATTTGAAATAAAAAAAAAAAATTACACTTTTGAAAAAAAAATGTATTTTTTTTTTGTGTACAAATAATTATTTCTATCTATACCAGGTTCATTTTCCAGATGTGGAGCGAGCTGAATGGGTCAATAAGGTAGTCATTTCTTTCTTTTTTTTTTAGTTTGATTAGTTTTAAGCTTATCATAGAAATAAACTAATATGTCATTGCTTTAAAGTTAGTTTTAGATCAAATTTAAAGTGATTTTTTTTTCTAAATTTAAAGCAATTTCTCTAAAATGATGTAAGTTTATATTTAAGACATTTTAAAATCATCTGATTTTTTGTTTAAATGTCTTGGTGTACTTTACAACAGTTAATAAGTGTTTATGTTTTGTGCACCTTACAGATTCTATATCAGCTTTGGCCATATATTGGAGAATATGTTGAAATAATTCTCAGAGAAAATGTGGAACCAGCCATTCGAGCAAGCCTTCCAGCGGCCTTTCAGTCTTTTAAATTTAGCAAAATAGATCTTGGTGACATAGTAGGTATTCATTGTTTGCATTTGTAGTTGTATCAGGCAAGAAAGGGGCTGGCTGTTAGGGCTATGAATTGATGCTGGTTAAAGCAATGTTTAGTTGTTTATCACACCCTTCTCTACGCAACAAAAAATGGCATCTCAGGTGCCAACATTTTCATCTTTCTAATATAACATCAATTCATTTTGTGTTGTCTATTCCTAGCTGATTCTGTAATTAGCCAAATTTAACTTTTAGGAATTATAATGACAATATAGTAAATTATGATGTTTAGCAAGTTAAATATAAAAAATACTTTTGTTTTTACAAACCTCGCTTATATTGAGTAAAATTGCATCAATTATTTTGAATCATCATGCAATTAATTTTTAAAGATTTAGACTAACAATAAAAAAAAAATTGATGGTAGGAAATATCTTTATTAATTTTTTTTTTAGTGCAACTTTCATACTTTCACTTCTCAGTAAGCTTTTGACTTTTACCTTTTCTTAAGTCTATCCATCAAGGTATTTAGTGACCAGTTGCCTTTGCTCTGTTTCTAGTCTTCGTCAAGGTCATGTCCATTCATAAATAATTTCTTGTCATCAAATTTTTCTCTTCTTTTTCTTGTACACTATTTACTAAAAGGTCTAAGTAAGACTCTCGAAGCCTAGAGCAAAACCTTTTTTTTTTTTTTGTACAATGGTCAGCAAGTCAAAATCTTGTCATTTATGTCCTCATTTATGATGCTGTCTACAAAATTGAAACCAAATAGGTATATAAATGGTTTTAGCCCAAGACCAACAGATGTAAAAGTCCAAGTAGAGAATCAGTTCTGTCTAGGTGTTTAGGCTTCATATGTATTATATTTGTCGTTCCAAATTGTCGAAAACTTGGCAAGTACTTTGTAAGTCTAGTGAATTCTAGCTGGTAGTTGTCATGGTAAATTTTGTGTACATTGTTGAAAACATGTTTTTTTTTTTTTTTTTTTTCTTTTTTTTTTTTTTTTTAGCTTTGAATGATAAGTGTTAACAATGTTAACATCTTGTAGTTTTGTGTTACCAAGTCAACTAGCTTTTTTTTTCTATCCAAGATATCCAAGTCATCAGCAGTATGCAAGTTTGTTTTTGTTCTGCTGATGATACTCAAATCTCTTTCTTTGTCTACTTCAGTATCTTTTATATTTCTTTCTAACAAGACATTGAACAGAGAGAAGTAAAACACACTTCACTTTAACTTTGCTTTTGACTTATCTATAACTTACTTTTTGGTGGTGTTTATTTATTATTGAATTTTGCTTTGTTCCTAGCCTCCTCGTGTGGGTGGTGTTAAAGTTTATTCTCAAGTGAAAAGAGATGAAATCTACATGGACTTAGAAGTTAAGTATGTAGTATTCCCTATTTTTTATTAAGCCTTTTTTTTTGTAATTATTAAATTGTTTTCATCTTACTTTTTATCTATATAGTCTCTAAAAGTTTCTTCTTCTTCTAGCCAGCTTTTTGCTGCTGAGCTGTAGGCTCTTTTGCATTCTGTGTTAGAAAAAAAGCTTGCTGAATTTTTCAGTTGTTCAGGACTGTAATACAGAGTGTTATTTATATTGGGTTGTAGAGGTAGTAGGGTCTTCCTAAAGTGGATGAAAATGGGACATTCGAAGAGGTTATCATTCACAGTTTTGAAAGGGTGTGTGCAGTGTCTGCATAGGGGTGGGTGAGTGGGATTTATTCTGTTAAGGTGATAATTTAAAGGGTTCTTAATTGGAATATTGTAGATGGCTCTTTGCAGAGGAGGAAATTGATACTATCAAGTTTGTTTGGTGTGGTCATTTCTTTGTGCATAACTCTACCTTTGCTTCCTGGTGCCCATTGGTTAAAGCCAATCCTCATTGTGATTGCTGGCGGAGGTATGGTGTGGATGACCCTGCTTTTGAAAGTCTATCAGCCTTTTCATTTTTTAATAATGCCTATGACCCTTCTGATCCATTATAATAAAGTAAGTATAATAAAGTACCCCCTTCAGACCTTGCAATCTAAAGGACAGATGATGGCCACATGACACCCTCCATTATAATGTGACTGTTATATTTGATATTATATGATGGATTATCATGATTAGTGTTGTCTCTTGTGGTCATGCTCTTCTTTGGGTTTAGAATTGATGAAGATTTTTGTTTTTCATGTCCACAGCTATAGTAGTGACTCCAATATTGCTGTCAGTGTCAAAGGCATTAATGCAGGTCTTAAAGATTTGAGGGTACTGTGTTTATCCTAATTTTTGTTTCAATAAAAATATGAAAACAATATTTAGGATACATTTTTATATTTTTTCTTTAATGTTAAGTTACACACAGAAGTAAACATCATAACATTGTGCTTATCAAACCATGGCTATTATAGGAAACTATGTACCAACTATCCCTTAACAGTTTACTTATTTTCATTTTTAAATGTTTCATTTGTTTTTGTTTCATCTTCTTCTAGCTCCATGGCATACTGCGTATTGTTTTTAAACCACTCATAAACAGCATGCCTTTAATTGGAGGGATACAAGTGTTTTTTCTGAACAATCCAGTAAGTTTTTGTTGTTTGACCCTATATTTGAGACTGTCATGGGAGGTTAAGGTCTAATTAGTATACGTTTAAATGTTTACTTATGTGTTTTAGATTCCAAATAACTTAAAAATTTGAGGCAGACAAGACTTTTATGCAGCACATTAGTTCATCAGTTTTTTTACAAATTTTTTTGGTACTTTTATATGTCTCATAAAGTTGGTTTCTTGAGAAAATAATATTTTTTTTAAATATATAATTTCAGGAGTTGAACTTTGACCTCACAAGTCTTGCTAATGCTTTTGATTTGCCAGGCTTGAGGTTTGCTTTGTTAACATTAACTTTGTGGCTTAATAAGTGATTGAAAATTACTTGAGAATTATAGAACTCTGTAGTGTTTGCAAAAAAGGGGAGGTGAAATGCCTATGAAACTCCTAACCAAAAGGAAGAATTTCTGCCAGAGGCAATGAATGATAGATTGCCTCTTTACCTAGCCATTTGTCTAAAAGTCCATTATCAACTTATTTAATCACATTTGTTTGGCAAGGTTAAACATAGAGCCATTGCTTAGTTCCTTCTGACTTAGTAAGGCTGGAGATTGAGCCCCACAAGGGAAACCTTTTGTTTTTCCTACCATGTACTGCCACAATAATAGTAAAAAAAAACTGCCACCTCAGTGTGTGATCCAGAGAGTGGCGGATGGGACAAGGGTTAAAGGGCCTTTCTTTCTTCCTATCCATAAACAATGTACTAGGTACTATGGTTATGTTTTTCAACATTGTCTATCCATTTTCACTTATGAATATTTTCTGCCACCATAAGACTGGAAAAGAGTACCCTCAGCATCTGCTACCACTTAAAATTGTGAAGTTGACACCTTCAAACAAAAGAAATACTTAGAATAACTTTTTGAGAATCATTAGTCTAGAATTAATTAATTAATTTCTTACTTTAAAATTATTGATGTTAAACGAAACAAAAAGAAACTGACTCAAACTGTGATTAGATGAATTTTTTTGTTTTATATGAAAGCCTTTTAAAAGAATTAGAAAAAATCTTTTCCATCTACCCAGGTAGCTTTTTTTTTTAAAGTTACATTCAACAAACCAATTTCATTCAATCTGCAGTGATATCTTACACTCAATCATTCAAGAACAAATAGCTAACTTCATGGTGTTGCCGAATCGTTACCCACTTCAATTGATACAGAGCATAGATATCAATAAACTACGTTACCCACTACCTCAGGTATAACTTAATTAGAAGACTATCTTAACTTAGAAATTACAGATGTTCCTTCAAAGTAGAAGTCCTACGCATTTTCATTTGTCAATTTAGTCATGCACGTTTATTTAGAGACTTCAATGTAAACGTCTGAATTAGTCATTGTTGTTATGTATCCACAGGGAGTTATTAGAGTCAAAGTACTTGAAGCTAAAGACTTGAAAAAAGCTGACATAGGATTTACTGGCAAAGGAAAATCAGATCCATATGTTGTGATCAGAGGTCAGTAGTAACTATGATATTTAAAGCAAATCATATGATCTCTTCAGCTGTTTCAGTCTAATTGTATGAATGCCTGATCAATGATCAATATTTTGCAAGATTCCTTGGTTAGAATATTCTTAAGCTCTTGATTGCAGATTTAAACATATCTGATTTTTTAGATTTAGTGTCACTTGGGTTTTTGTTTTATCTAAATTAATACTTAGTGTCATTCTCAACTTCACATTGAGTGCAGAAAGAAACATTCTCAACGACCATCAAATCTTCGATGTGGTTTCTAGAACTGTCTTTTAAAACGGCTTAAAAATTGACTGAGTCAGACTTCTGGTTGTTTAATCAGTTCATAGTCAGTCAGAGCTATCAGTAAATTTTACCAATGCTGTTGTTTATTTTTTTTTTCTTTGCTATCAAATTCATTTCAAAGTTTGGATTTATTTCTTGAATTTATTTTCAATAAACTTAATATTGCATCACTTCAGACTCTAATTCAAAGAATCAGTGTGTTGTTGTATCAGAAATTATTCCAATTCTTCAACTCTGCAAGAAAACAACTTCACATAGCTTGTTTTTTATTTACTTTTTTTCCCCTTTTCAGTGGGAGCTAAAGAAGTCAAAACAAAAGTCATCAATAACACAGTTACCCCTGTTTGGAACCAAACATTTGAGATGATTGTGGATGCAGCTGACGGCCAGCTACTTTATCTTGATGTTTTTGACGAGGACCCTGGCAGTAAGGATGATGACCTCGGCAGGTAAGTTCAACTTTTTTTTTTGCTAGGATTGTTCTTCTTCTTGAAGGAAAAAACAATTGAACTCAATAAGGGTCAAACTAAGATAAAAACTATGCAGTTTGACCTCTACTTTGTTGACTCATCTGATTCACCTCTCAACACAAAAGTGTTCCATCAGCATGGAAAGATGCAATACAAATAGTAATAATAATAATGAAGAATATTTATATTAAACTCTGTTTTCTATACCAGGGTGAACATGGATTTGTCTAAACTTCGTGAGAACAGTTTTGCAGATGAGGTTTGATATGTTTTATGAATTTGTATTTATGTAGACGTGATTTAATTCGATCATCTACAGTTACCAGAGGTTAAATGTTTACTTCTTTTTTTTTTCCATATGACAGTGGCTTCCTTTAGAAGAAGTCAATCAAGGCATGATCCATGTGCAGCTCACTTGGCTGTGGCTAGCTAATGATCCCCTGGAGCTGGACAGGGTCAGTTGTATTTTCTACTATTTTTTTTTTTTTGAATAATTGTCTTTATGTTAGATAATATGATTAAATTGTTACGGTGTATTTTTTTAAACCTAGCCATTCTTTATAGTGTAAATGTGTTTTGATACATGTTTGTGGTAGCTCAACAATACTCATCTTCTCCAGTCCTACCCACATTGTGATGGTTGATATTCTGATTAGTTGTCATTATATTAATGTACAAATGCAGTTGATGACCTTAAAGAACTTTTTTATTTTAACTTTGGATCAAATAAATATAATTTTAAATAATATTACTTGATTTTAAGATTTTAAGCTTTTTTTTTTACATAACTTTTTATTATATTTTAAAAAAAATTCCTTTAATGTCCTTGGTTGCTCATTTTTTATATTCATAACTCCATCTCTCCAATTTTTTTCCACGTTCTGATGTAATTATTCATTTTTCCCATTCATAGTTCACTGCCCTGTCTTGATTAAACTTGAATAACTTTTTTGTTTGTTATCAGAAAATGTTATATTTGGTATAAAGGGGAATCCATGCTCTTTTTATTAACACAATTAAATTAACTTAATTTTGGATTTCCAACTCTGGAAAAGTCTCATAGGATCTAAATCTAGATAATATATTATGATCCAAATTGAAATAAAAAAATTTTTTTTTAAGAAGCAATAAAAACATTTTGGAAGGAAAGAAAATGAAACAAACGTCTTTCAAAGTATCAGCGGTAATATAGTTGACCTGACGGAAATGGTGGGGACAAATCAACAATAGTATTGTTAAGAGAGAAAGAGTTAATGGCTCTATTTTTAATGTCTTTACAGTCTCAGAATATGCTATTCTGTTAACATTCCCGAAATAACTTTTTTCTTTACCTTTACAAATCAGTTTGAATCAGTTCATTTAAAATGCATCGCTCTTTGTTATGAATATCATTGTCTTATGAAGGAATGCATACTATTCAATGACATGTTGCTAACTCACCACTGTATGTAGACCATGCACATTCATATTGTGATCATGCTAGTCTCAACTTTCACTATATATGTATATAATATCACATGATTATAAAACTTTAGCAATATCATAGATGCTGAACATTGTCAAGGCATTGATTACCTTATTTATCATTGGCAAAAATATTAGTTTAGCATTGGCAGGACTTAACATTTCAGGGTATTGATTAACTCTGTTAATGAGAAAAATCTGTATAAATAATGCTAAACTGTTAGCATTTAAAATTCTAAATAATCAGAGGAATGAATATCTTCTCTTACTTACCAAAACACTTTGGCCTTGCACTATGTAAAAAAACAGAATCAAACAACCTTCATTGAGCTAGTTAGTTTTTTCATTTGCTGGCCATCAGTAATTCAATTAAAGAAAAACATCATGTTATCTTTTTTTTTTTTAAGATTCATAATTTAAAATAATTTAATAATTTAAAATGTGTGTCGCAATAAGTATACCTGGTACCCATTAGGGCTCATTTTTTGCCTTTTTTGTCATATTAATTTGTAAGTCCTAGATGTAAGTTTCTTGTTCATACATTTGTTCTCCTATCTGTTGAATTGATGGGACACCACACAATATCTGTTGACTGTCTTTCTCCATTCCTCTCTGCCTGGATGGAATTTATTTCAATGACAGGCCTGACCATTCTTTTATGTTGTCTTCCCATCACTTTCTATGTCTGCTTCTTTTTCTTTTTCCTGGTACTGTTCCTTGAAGGAATATCCCTTGCGATTGGGCCTTAGATTTTAAGTTTGCATTTTTTTTTACATTAAATAGCAGGTCATCTTGGGGCTCAATTGCTGTATTAATCCTATTTCAAATTCTATTTAATGACTTTATGTTAAAGCAGAAGACCTTTTTATATTTTAAGGTGACATACCTCAGTTCTGAATGGGAATTATGTAATGACTATTTTTAGAAGGGAAATGACACAGCTAATTCCTAAGTTAGCATGGGCAACCCACCCCCTCCTCCCCACATTGTGAGCATTCAAAACTCCATTAACCAATTTGCTTAAAGCCTAATTAGCAAGTATTTTAATGTTTTTGTGAATGTGTCATTTTGTTTCACATGGAAATGCATTTGTCAAAATTGTTTCAAACAGTTCTAAAATAATAAAAGGTGTGAGACTCAAAAACAAAGAAAATTTCAATCCATTTTTGTTTTTAAAAGTCTTAAAGATTTTAATCCAAGTGACAGAAAACATTTGTTTGTAAAGTAGAGGTATTGATAAAAAAGAACAAGTACCCATAATGCACTGCCACAGTGAACAAATATTATCTTTGCTGTTTGTTCAATTCTGTTTTGTTTTGTTCTTTTTTTTTTCCCTTTTTGTATGATAAAAACTATTCCCAATGGGATGGCTTGACTACTTTCCTTCATCTACTGGTTGCTGTGATGGTAAGTAGGAAGTGTACAAGTATTTCATTTTTTTTTATTTCTCTTCTTTTTCCCCCTTGTATTATCAAGGTTTCTGAACAGTGTTCATCATTTTGACGTTTTTTTTTTTCTTAATTTAATTTTACATATTAATCATTAACTCTTGCACCAAAAGTTGTATTGTTAAAAACTCTGAATTGGTTTGCAATATTTGCTTATTGTTTGGGTTCTTCTAATCAAATGTGTGTTGACTTCCATACTGATGAAAAGGATTACAGTTTTGTGTACTTTTACTCATTTCATACACTTTAAATTAACTTTATGGTACCACTATGAATAGTAAGTAATTAAATTTTTTCTATATATATATATCTTGCCTAATATAATGCTACCGCAATTCTGTTTTAATAGAAATTTAATACAATGGGTCAGCCATTTTGATATTTAGTAACTATAATTTTGTAACCATTATTCTCCACACATTGGAAAACATTGTAAATGGATGAGCCCTAATTGAATTAAATTGTATAATGTTAGAATTTATATACATCTGTTATTTATGAAACTGTAATATTCATTCTTTGATACTAATGCACTCAGGCATTCTGTTAATTGAACTATTTAGTGAGATCCATTAGAGTCTGATTGATTGAATTGATGCCTTTACAATTAACACATTTTCTGCGCTTTGTACATGATAACTTGGCCACTGACCTCACACTCACCCTAACTGCTTAATTCTTGCTTATAGCTATAGATGTCTCTTGTGCACAAATACAAATGCACAAGTCTTTATTTTGATCACATTGAAAGACATGGGATTGTTGTTTTATTTGAATTACCACTGGATATTTTAGCTACCTCTTCTATTGACTAACAGATTAAACATATCTGTAAAGTTTGCTTTTAATAATAACCTTAATAATGTTTGATATAATTTTTTGGTGTGTATTAACATACCAAGTTTCTTTATATATTCTACTTTAAATAAAGAATTAGTAAGTATCTATAATGTACATCTGTAGGCAGGAGGCTTTATAGATAGATATAGGTATGGTAGTAATTAAAAGCTTTGCTTTACAAACACATATTGTATATTATCAGTGTATATTAAATATCAGTATCATATTAAAATACTTTTCAAATTTCTGATGATAACTTCATGAGTAGTTTCAAAATAAGCTCAGCTGTGTAGATTTCAATGTATTTTTGAAACAAGTAATACATTTCATATTATCAATCAGCTGAACTTTTGAGCTTTCTTTAGATGCCATAGTATAAAGGTCTACTGTAGGAAAATCTATATTTATTAAGAAAGATATTGAACTTCTTTAATATGATCAAGATAATATGGTTTAATTTCCAACATTTAAAGCTATTTTTAATGCCATTTTTTTTCTTGTTAAAAAAAAAAGAGATAGAGAGAAAAGAAACAAGTCTTACGTATCTGTAATAGTTAAGTTGATTGCTGTCTGCTTTCTGTTATTTTTATTTTTTTTGTGAGTGTTGCATTTCCTCACTTGGGCTAATTGGGCTCTCTGCTACTCCAACAGGTTCTTCAACAGGTGTTAGAACAAAATAAGGAAGTGGATGACAGCCATGTTGGTTTACTGCTTGTTTTCTTGGACTCTGCACGTAACTTGCCAGTAAGTTCATTTACAGCTGAATTCTTATTCTATTCTATAACTGTAGATTATCTGGTCACAACCTGGGTCCACTGACATAACAAACGTTGGAATATAAATCCTACAGATGACCACATCACAAGAAGTCAGGACATGTCTTTTTTTTTCTTTCTTTTTTTTTTTATGTTTTTGTTTCCTATTGACTAGTATTATAGGCAAAACAAACTAGAAAGACTACATTTGAACATTTAATTTAATTAAAACTACATCCTAATTAAACTATGTTCACATAACGCATATTTAAAAAAATTTTACTCAATAAAATTCCCTAAAAAATATTTCATTAATGTTTTTAACAAAAAATAAGGTGTGGGCAGGTTAAAAGTCTGTATGATTTATATTGCATTCATCACACCATTATTAACACTCCATTATTATGTTTGCTCACAATTTACCATATATTCTATTATTAGTGGTATTTATTACTATGTTATTTCTACTTGTCTTTGTTGTACTTTATTCTTTAAAGAATGATGAGTTGTTTTGAAACCCTTTTTGTTACTGCATGTTGTTTTTTTCTCAATCCATTGCAATTTTAGGATCATGTTGTCAATGTCCCTGCAGCTGTAACAAAATGTGCTTAGAAAAGTTTTAGAAAATACAAAGTTTAGTTACATTGTTCAAGGTTGAATGTCTCTCAATGATTAAAGTCTTTGCAAAAATTCTACTATTTAAAGTATTTGATAGCAATGCCAATAAGCAAATAAAAAATTTTCATTTTTCAATTCAGCTTCAAATATTGTTTTAGCACAATTGTACCTTAGTTATATAAGCCTTGTTCTAATGCAGCAGAGTACATTAAAAATGTACCTTGGTTATATCAGCCTTGTTCCAATGCAGCCAGTTTGTGTTTTAAACAGCAGAGTAAATAAAAAAAATTCAGATCTTTATTTTGTCTTAAAACTCAGCTGATTGCATTATTAAAATATTATTTTCATTTTATAAGTCACAGTTCTTCAGAAATAAGAACATTTCTTTTTTGTTTTTGCGTTGAATTATTAAATTTGTTTTAAAAAAAAGACCCAAAAAAGTTCCAGCTGGTTACATAGGTAACTTTGCATAGCATTGTATTTTTGTTTTCAAAGTTACATTTTCAGGGAACATTGCTAAAACATACATTATCACAAAAGCAAGCACTCTGGAAAAGTGTTACTATTTATTCTGCCAAATGGTTCTTACTGAATATTTTGGTTCCCTCCTACTCTTGAACTATATAAATGTTTCTACCATTAACATAGCTACAGATAGTCCCCTAAATTATATTTCAGTGTAGTTTGAACATTTTTTGAAGTCCCATTGTAACATGTTATTTACTGCTACAGTTTTATGTTGTGTTTAAATATTACCAAGCTTTTAATGCATGAAAATAAGACAATGCAAAGATCTAATAAAGTTTGAGATTAACAAATAGTGGTAAGTAAGACGAAGTAGTTTTAAATTAAACTATCCTTTGTTTAAAAAAAAATGAATAGAGTATGTGAAAGTGTATAAAAGAATAATAAAGACAATGATTAGTTCAGTCAAATCTTTAATCACATTTTGTTTTCACCAAGCATAAGATTTTCAACAAGACCTTTTCTTATTTATAAAATTTAATTAAACATTACTAGGAAATAAAATAATAAAAATGTCAATAAAGTCACATTTGTCATTATTCAGTTTAGCTAATCATTTCATAGGGCATTTTTTAGTTTAAGTAATCAAAATCGATTTGGCACCGTACAGCTTTGGTAATTTAAACTCCTTTGGGCATTAGTCAGTTGAGGTAATTTCAATCAGCACTATTCAGTTCCGATCGCCAAAGTTCATTTAGAAAAAAGTCATTTAGTAGTATTCAGTTCTCATCATTTAGTAGTATTCAATTCAGGTCATCAAAGTTTATTTGGCAATAATCATATAAGAGAATCATAACTTCCTTTTTGGCATCATACAGTTTATTTTTTCATTTGGATTCATTCAGTTCTTGTAATCATAGTTCATCAAATATTTCATTCATCATAGAAAACACAATTTTTTTTTTCATTTTTTTTTTTTACTTCCACAGTCAAAGGTATAAAACTATATGCATTGTTTCTGTTTTTTTTTTATTGCAGTATCAAATTGAAATCACTTTGATTTATTGAGTTTTAAAATAATTACACTGCAGTTTTTGAAGTTTGTTTTTTTGCATATCATGTAGCTCATTTGAATAAATTAATGCATTTGATTTAGACATTGCAGTTGTAGTACTAGCATAGATTGATTTGTGATTTTGAACTGAATTTGTTAAAAATCTATAAATAGCTTGAAGTAAAAACAGGATATCTTTGACTACTTCTGGTTTGAATTAACCTTCTTTTTTTTTTCCAGTAGTAAAACATGACATCATTTCTTTTTTACTTATTTAATTTAAAAATTATTTCTAAGATCCAATCAAGTTCTGCAATTAATTAATTATTTTGTTTTATTCTGTGCTTAGTCATTTATTTTTTCAATTGTTTCTGCCTTTTCGATTCACACAATTTCAAATAATTTTGTTGATTATTAAAAAACAAATTATGTTAAAGTAACATTTTTTAATGATTGTTTAAACATCAAGCCAGGGTAAAGATAAACACTCCATAATAGGTATATGCCTTCAGAGTTTAAGATTGATTTTGAAAAGAGTGCAAATGTTTTACCAGGTTAACATAAATATGAATTTTGTTTGAATTTTTAAATCTGCTAAGTGAATTGTATTTTCTTACCATAGCCAACCTATATATATTTCTTTAACTTGATGTGTTTTGTTTTTTTCTGTATATAAAAAAATAGCATTAGGCCTTGAGTTTTGAAAGATTAACCCTCCTAATGGATTAGTCTTAAAATACTGGATGCATTCTAATTGCCTGACTTAGTTAACTGTAACTTAGAAATAAAGCTTCCAATCTTAAAAACTAGAGCTTTTATAGTTTTACAATAAGTGAATATATTGAATAAATATTAATAAAATAAACTTTGAACTAAGATAACAAATGGTGCACACAATTGTACATCAATTTATATCTCTTAGTTTCTATTCAGTTGCTTTATTTTTATAATTAAAAAGGTAAACTTTTATTACATATACAAATGTAAAAAAAAAAATTTGATTTAAGATTTTTATTTTATTAATTTGTAAAATTTATATATATATATGTTTAAAATAAAAATATGGAACAAAGGAATCCTTCTTTAAGATTTTTAAGTCATTACTTCTATAACTTTCTTTCTTTTAATCCAAATAAGTTTATTGTTAAACTTTAATGCACATTTTTGTTTTTCAGAGAGGTAAAAAGTCGCTCCAAGAACCCTCCCCGCAGGCTACAATCAGTGTTGGACAGCAAAAGTTTGACAGCGCTGTTAAGTACAACACCATTGAACCAAAATGGGAGGAGAACTACAGGTTCTTGTTGCGAAATCCTCACTACCAGAACCTTGAAATTGAAGTAGGTCAAGGTCAAACATTTCAAAAATAGTGTCTTAAACTATGTCACACATTTCAACCCCATAGAACCTTTTTTTTTAAAAAAAACAATTTCCTGTCAAACGGAGATAAATCTGAATAAAAAAAATATGTAAAAACAAAATTACACAATAACAACAAATTAAAGAAACAACTTTAAAAAATAGAAAAATATGTATAGTTTTAAATAATAAATACTTTTGATGCCTTAAGAATAAAAACAAGGTTAATAAATATTCAGTTTCCATGGTAGGCCTAACTAAAATGATTTGTCCCATTACATGACTGTAGAGTCACTGGCTGTTGTCAAGGAAGACAGGATTAGATATTGTGAAGATGGCAAATTTAGATTTAGAAAAGACTTCTGTGCTGTTGAAAAAGATATTGATAATTTCAGAATGGCTTTTAGTGTGTAGGGTAACATAGTGAGACTGGACTTGCAGGTTAAATTAACTAAACTCCAAACCAATTATCTCCTTAAACAATTATTTCCAAATATTCTATAATAAAGTTCTTCAAGAGGCTTGTCCAATTCCAGTTTACCAAATTAAATTGCTGTTTCAGAGAATTTGTGCAATGTGTGCAGCTTCATAAGCAGTCTAGAAAAATATGTGACAAAAAAACGATTGATTATTGATGATAAATTGCTTAGTTAATTCTCAAGAAAAACAATTTCCCTACTTGAGCTGTTATCAAAACACTATTAGCTTGAATTCATACATAGTATTAGCTAAATTTCGATAGCTTAGATCTAGTAAAAAATTTCTGTGTTTTCTTTATATTTATATATATATATATATATATATACTAGTTGACCGGCGGCATAGCATACGCCGCTATTTTATGAATGAAAATGGTGCGGATTTGGATATTGAATGTGAGATTAAAAGGAGGAAGCTAGAAGGGTATGTACAGGAAGTCAGAGAAATTATGATAGTGATATTAATTAAAGTACTTCTAAAGTGAAACTTGAGAGTATCTGTGTATTGTCATTCTAGTTTCAAGAGTCTTACAACACAATACTCTTCAAAATAATAAAACACTCTCTGGTTATAATCTGTAAATACTTACTTAATATTATGACAAATTACGTAGACATAATAATTTCATCTTCTCTCTTCCTGTTCATCTCTTTTGTCTTCCACTTTTGTACCCTCCCTTCCATTCACTACACAAATTCACACCTGAATTGTTGTTGCTTGATTGAACTTTTGAACTTCAGGAAGAAGAGAATTATATATATATAGATATATATGTTATTGCCTGACAAAATTCTTCCTCTAAGTTTTTGGCCTGCTATAAAAAAAAATGTAGCCCATCACTGAGCTAGGAGGATGTATTTGAATGTGCTACAGAATGTAACAGTGAAAGAAAAACTTTACTACTTAAAATGAGACTCAGATGTTTATAGCTATTATTATTTATTACTAACTTTTGTTACACATAAAGTGTGCCTACATCTCATTGTATAAGCTAGACATTAAAGCTAAATATGGTTAGGCTATTAAATGTTCTAAAGTAAAAGTATTTTGTATGTTTTATTGTTCTATTTTTTTTAAAGTGAATTTTTTTTTACCAGGTAGGTTTTTTGTTGTTTTTTTTAAATTGATTTCCATTCCCCTTGAATTCTTTCTTCTAGAGTACTTCTTTTATGAAAAAGATTCCACTTATTGTACACCAATATATTATGTTCCAAATAATCATGTTACACAGTTGAATACAAGAACAAATGTAAATTTAAATTACTTTAAAATTTTGAATTGAACATTTTTCATAATTGTTTTAACAAATTTTTGCACCATTTTTTTGTTGGCCAGCTGAAGGACGCCAAGACCAAGAAAGTCATTGGTGGCAAAGTCATCAAACTGAAAGAGTTGCTGGATGCAGAAGACATGATCCTTGATCAGAAGTTTCACATCAAGACTTCAGAGGCTGACAGCTATCTACAGATGAGGCTTTGTCTCAGGGTACTTGCTTTTATAACTCTTTCTCTCCTTATCAATCATTGATTTGATCATATTTTTTAGAGGAATCTGTGACTTAGCATTGATGCTTAAAAACTCAGATGATGTTTTTAAAGAGAGAGGGCTAAAAAAACCTCAATTTTTCATATACTAATTTTCCACATGGTAATAACATGGGATAGTGAGTTCAGTTTGTTTATATTAAAAGGGCATGCATTCTCTGTTGATTCTATACCAAACTAAAACTTTTTTTTTATAACAAAAGTCATTGAAGTTTAATCATATCAGGTCAGTGAACTACAAATAAGTGAAATGAATAATTCCCTTGAACGTGGAAAGTATTTACAGAGAGAAAGTTTTTGTTGTGTTACTTAGGATGAAGTCTGTTAATAGTTGGAGATTACGCCAGGTCCTGTAAGACCTAATGGTCTCTGAGAAGTATTTGTACTAGAGATCAGGAATGTAGCAGAAACACTTTGCCCCATTTTTTTCTGAAAGTTCCTTAACTCTTTCTCTCCGTAATTATTTTCCACGTTTTGATAGCATTATTAGCTTTGTTCATATCCTGTTAAGATTAAACTTCAATAACTTTTTCGTTCATTATCAGAAAATGTTATATATGGTATTGAATTATAGGGAAATGCATGCTCTTTTTACACAACAAAAATTAAAGTTTATACATCCAAATATCAATTTAGTTAAAATGGGGGTCAAATCAACTTTGGTATCGTCAATTAGGGGGGAAAGAGTTAATGGTTCAGCCTTTCTAGGTTTGGATCACATCATATATCCAAGTAGGCTGATGACTGCATCAGAGATTTCATTTTATTCCTATATAGTCTCACAGTCCATTCTCATTGATGGACTTTGTTCTCTTTGTATTAAATGGATCTCTTTTTATTACCTTATATTTCAAAGGTGTCTTCATATCTTAGTGCTATAAATAGCACCCCCATGTGTCCTTCACAAATCAACTGAGATAAAACTACACACATTGTATCACTTCTCTCATTTTTAATATTACGATTATTGTAAAATTCAATACAAAATTGTAATAAAATTGTAATACATTTTTTTGTTCTGGTAGATTCTGACACCAACAGCTAACCCAGAATGGACAGATGACCAGGAAGAAGATGACATATTGAACACACAGAAAACTGAAGAAATCAAACAAAATGGATCTTCTGTGGATAATCAACAGCTAGAGAAGGTAATTTGTTCTCTAACCTTATATCTCTTATCTTATAAAATACAGACGTTACTTTAAAAAAGAAGATGATTACATCCAACGCATCTCCATTGGCCAACATCCTATTATTGAATGATGTGTTGATAAATCAGGCCAGTAAGATGGCCACCTTGTCAGCACACCAGTTTAAGAAGATAACTCTTGTTTGAGTTAGATGTTCACCCTGCAAAATCTCTGGCTCGTATCATTCAAAGCAGAAAGTAAATAGATGTAATAACAACTATTTGGTTGGATACAGTGAATTAGCAAAAAATATGTAAGTCCATATTTGTTTTTATATCCTTTTAATACGAACTTACATTTTTAGAAATAAAACAACACAGTGTTATGGTTATTATGTAAGAGCTAGACTAGACTGATGCATTTATGAAGTCTAGCTCTATCTTTTTTGTGTTTCTTCTTCTTCTTGAAAATGTCAGGTAGAGTTAAGCCTTCGGCTCTTGCAACTCTAGGCCAGCAAAAATGAACAAGAGCTCCCTCTCACCGGCCTGAATGAGAACAGTGTACACTGTAACAGTGTACACTGTTCTGTCTGGCGGGTGGGTCAGACTCGCTGCAAGAGGCCACGTACACTAAGACCCCCGCCATTTTCCTTTTCTATACAAGGCTAAACCGTGCGGTTGTGGGAGCTTTTTTACAACTCCACACAGTGCAATGAGGATGCTCTTGCACCCCCTTGTTTCAAAAGTATGTCTGGAAACAATGTTTTTTTTTTGCTCAGATTTGTATTCACCAATATGTAGATAAAATGAGCTTTTTCAAGTGTTTCTTTATAGTTTTCATTGTAACACAATTTAGTCCCTTTAGTGAATTTTTTTACTCTTTTTTTATTTATAAGGAAATAAAAATTATATTATGCCAATGATTGTGTTATATTAAATAGATAACTTTTTTTGTGATATAATGTAATTCAGTTCAACATTTCTCTTCATCAATAACATTCTTATTTTCAGCCAAACTTAGTTAAAGTTTCTGTGATCTCTTAATGTCTTCATTTAATGAAATATCTCAACTGTAGTGTATCCCAAATGCTAAACAATATTATTTAATAATGTAGTTTTGCATCCGGAGCGTAATATCAAAAGTTTGCCTTATATTTTTTAAAAAATCAAGATTGTTTTATTCTCTTGATAGTATTGTTGTCAGTTTATCACTATTTAGATGATTTAATATTGTTGTTATTGATAGATAAAAACAATTTTCATGTAAAAAAAAAAATTATAGTGTAACTTCAAAAAGAAAGACTTTTGGGCTTTATATTTTTTTGTTTTTGTTTTGTTTTTTTTGCATTTATGTGATCCTTCTGATCAGAGTATAACTTCCTGGTTTAGATTTTTCTCCTTTTTAAAAAGGGTTGTGACATTTCATTCTTTTCATACTTTTTATTTCATTGGTGCTTGAAAATGTATTTTAAAATTTTCTGATAGCTGTTCGAAACAATCTAATTGGGCGGCTGTGTTCCATTCGCTTTATTTGGTTTTCAATTATTCAAAGTGTCTCGATTCCTTTTTGAATTTCAATTTCTTTCAGATCTGTTCTAAAATTTCCATTTTAAGTTCATTTACATCATTACAGAAAAGCTGTGCAAGTACATCAAAGGACTTGGATGACAAGCTGACGGTTAACTTAATTTTACTCTTTTTGATTATTTGAATCTTTGACACAATTATTTGTTCAAATTTTTTTTTTACTTTTTGATATTTTTTTTAACACTTTTATTTCACTTCACCACTCATCAATCATTGTGAC
>JADKLZ010001913.1:10506972-10522762 GCA_021533235.1 Biomphalaria straminea
AGCCTAGTACGCAGAAACTGTCGCGTCATATGTCTACCAACCCATTGTGACCTGTGAAGGACTTCGTAGCGGCTACTTGATATCACGTGACAACTCTATTAGACAAATAAGAATTCGTATGTGACTGTAGGCAGTAGCGGTCTTAGGGGGTGGCAAGTGGGGCAACCGCCCCAGGCCCCGCGCCTGAGGGGGGCCCCGCGCTGGGATATTTGATTGTTACCAACTTCGAAAACTAAATGAGTGGTCATAAGCAAAGACTTGTTACTCAATATTTTCCCAGTATATTTATTATACCGTTTGCCATTTAAGCTTTTAACTTACATTTTATATTTCGAAATTCCCTTCAGTTTCGGTAAAGACAGCTGAGTCTAAGAGGCTATCATCGTTTAACAGTTCACAATAAAATCACAAAAGTGGAAGCAACCAATCCTAATCGTTTATTTTGTAGCCTATTTAAATAACGATGTCTAATCGGATTTTATTTGGAAAATGCGTAGTGATAAAGTTTGAAGTAATGTTTGCATTAGGAAAAATTGTATATGAAAGAGTGATTTGTAGTAAGATAAATGGAACTTTTGACTAATTGATTTTCTAATGAAAATAATCAGTGCTTTTTTTTATTGTCACATCGGTACGGCTTACCTACTTCACTTTTTTTCAATGTGGGGAAAAATATTAATTTTCTTGAATTTTAGCGTTTATTGTTAATTTATTAGTAGTTAAAAATTGGGAAATCCATTTATTTTTATTTTTTTATTAAAAAAAAAGCACTGACAATAACTAAACAATTGTACAGTGTATTCTCGACTGTCGCTGGTGATACGTTCTAAGACCGCACGCGAAGGTCAGATTTTCGCAGAAAGCTGTTTAATTTCATAAACGTATAATATTTTTCGGATTTAAACAGTATCACCAATTAATGTGCTTGTACAGCTATTTCGGCAAATCAGCTTCCAGCAAGTTTGACGAGGACATAAAAAGTTTTCTTTTTCCAATTGGCTACTGTGCAAAGACATAGTGCCAATTGGAAAATATGTGTGAACGTGTTGAAAAAAACAAACAAAACAACAAAACAACAACATCAACAACATCCCGGAAAAGTGGAAAAGACTCTATTAATTTGTGTGGGATGTCTGTCCGTCCGTCCGTCCCGTTTAGATCTCGTAAACTAGGAAAGTTAGTGAAAATCCGACATCATAATATTTAAGACCATTCAAAGTTCTGATGCAACGGCTACTTTTTTCTTTTCTAAAACCGAAAAATCTAATTTTTAAATGACTTATGCAAGCAATTTCTTTCAGAAAAATACATCACTTTTACAACCATTCATTGTAAATAGTAACAAACACTGGAAGCTCTTTAATATATGAGATGACTAATTATCCCTTTTATAAACAGGTTTATGCTAAAGGGTTTTTGTTTGTTTGTTTTTTGTTTTTTTTTAAATAATTTTTTTACTATTGTATTGCTAAGTTAAGTAAGTTCTGTTATACTAACTACTACATTTACACAGAAAAAAAATCTATTTAGTATGCATATAAGTTGGACATAGTCATAATTTAAGGGTTGGTTGGAAAGGATTGTCAATGCAATGTCAATTTAAAACAACAATTAAAAAGTAGTTTTTCATATCACGTGTCATAATGTGGTAGAAGTGAACAATAAACTCACATTCAGTTTCACCTATCCTATGGCCTGCTGGACCGCTGGGGTACCACACAAGATCTGTCAACATTCTTTATTCATTCTACTTTGTCATTTGTCATTGATAGAATTTCATTAGGATGTTCTTTCTGAAAATATTGAAACCTCCCTTTTTACCTGTCTGGGTGGACCACTTCGGGGGCCGATTTTGAGTTTGTGTTTCAACACAAACTGCCTTTGTAACCTTGTTTTTTTTAAATAAATTATTTGAAAAACAAAAAACGTGATACAGCCCTTCCGCAAAATTCGGGTCTTCGAAAGCGAATGGACCACTGTAGCTCCTATAGCACACTTTATTCTTAAAGAACATCCTATTGGCTTCAATTTGCAGAGTGAGATAGGCGACATAATATTAGTAGTGGCGAGTGTTTCCTTTTTTTATTTGGATCTTTTGATGCAGAACAATTAAAATACAGTATATAATGTGCTTAAGCGGCCAATACTAAACCAGCAGTACCTACGTAATGTTCTATGTTTTGTTACAAAAATAAGGCCCACAGCTTTGAGGCGGACATACTGTATTGTCATTGTTACAGCGTTAGAGACGGATTAGCCCGTTAGCGAGATGTGGTACGATATATATATATATATATATATATATATATATATAGTCTATCTTTACGGCTAAGGGCCCCGCACATGACGCTCGCCCAGGGCCCCGCGCACTGCTAGGGCCGCCCCTGACTGTAGGCCTACATGTCAACCTATGGTACTTGAAACGTTGTTGATCCCTTTATAGATACATCCGAATATATTCACACTATATATAGCGTCGATCTCTATAAGAAATAATGCCTTAAGCTTCTTGTGTATAGTTTAGTGACGTCTACTAGAAGCACGATATACGAATGAAGGATTTTTACAACAATGCTTTAGATAAGTGTTAGTTTAAAATATATTTTCAATAACGACGCTCAAAGTATAATAAATAGAATAATATACATCTTAAAACAATTTACTGGCATTCATTACGGCCCTTTTGTTGGCCCTACCAGCCAACGGGCATTTGCCCGAACGCCCATATAGCCAGTCCGCCCCTGGGAGGGGGGTTGATCGTCGAATTATCCCCTTCTCCCTATAACTACACGCCACTGTATTAGAAAATTTATAATACTCATTAATGGACTCTAAAAGCGTTGCAGAAAAGGAAATGTGAAAAGATTAAAAATATGAGAGTGGAAATACGTCACTCGCGGGAAATGTCACGTGACCTAATTGGCGGGTAAACCACCACTAGGACTAAGTATTATTGTTTACAATAGTGTTAAGTAAGACCTATATAGATCTACATCTAGATCTATAACAAAATAAGCCTTATATGACACTTAGATCTATGTTGATCTAGATCTAGATAAGATATAGATTCTATCTATAAAAATCTACGGTTATATCCACTGATCCAGGTCTAGTAAATATTATTCTTTCTCCCCAGAATTTCTAGACATAGACTCTACTCTACTTCTAGACAAACATCGATACAAAACTAAAAACTGTACAATAAAGTTAGGAAATGGATGTGAATGAGCAGGCTGTAAGAGTGAACCAAGTAAAAGATCAAGTTGGAGAACGTTGTCAGAAATTGTTTCAAGATTTCTTGGACGAGTAAGTTTAAAGTTGAGACTATCAACATTACATGATTGTCATGATTATCTTTATTTTACTAATCGTTTTAAACCTGAACCAGATCAAGATCTAGATATCTAGATTCTAAGATAGTAGATTTAAGATTAGTTAGCCCTCACAGTCACAGGCTCACTTACAGTTACACTAGTCACTAGTAGTGACACTTGAATTATGAAACCTCCAAGGCGGACAAGGAAAAAAGAAGAGCTGGAGGAAGAAGGTGGCATATGTGCCAGATATGAGATAATGATTAAAAAATAGGCTGAATAGCTGGCCCTTACATTATGATTGGTAGGTACTTCGATAAACTGACCTAGATCCATTTTTTTTCTCTCCCAAAAAATGGCTGAAAAGTGTGTCAACAGTGTCAGCACATTTTAGCCTTTTTTAGGAGTGGTCATTTCCATCAAAGTTTTAGCACAATGTATTGGATTTCAGGACTAATTGTGATTACTTTTTGTGAACATAAGATATCAGAGATCATTTTTATTTGCTTTTGAAGCCAATAGATATCTGTTAAATTTTTCTTAACAAAAGCTTATGTGAAAGTGGACATTTTTAGTATTTTTACAACTTTTTTCCTATTATGGTTAAAACAATGCTGTTTGCTACAATAATTTATCAATATCAGGTGGCCGAGCCTTGCTCGGTTAATTAAATGTCCTGCCCAGCCTGACTGTCGGACAATAAGAAGTTCATGCCGGCTTTTGCCATCCATCCATCCCAGTGGTGCTACAGCCCGTGGTCTGCTTTTAGTTTTACACATCCCTTCATTCGTATCTCTAAACGCGTTCTTGTTTGGAAAGAAATATTTTAGTGTTCTAGGGTAAGCCTAGTGACGTAAGCAGCGTTTTTTCCGTTTACGTCATGGAAAACTTTCATTCATAAATTATTCTAACCAAAATTAATGGTCTGCTTTTAGTTTTACACATACCTTCATTCATATCTCTAAATGTTTGCAAAGAAATATTTTAGTGTTCTAGGGTAAGCCTAGTGACGTAAGCAGAGTTTTTCCCGTTTACGTCACGGAAAACTTTCATTCATAAATTTTCCATTTCATTCATAAATTATTCTAAGATTGAGACATTTTCATATCGAAATAACGGTCGAACTCGAGTTTTCCCGATGTGCCCAATGAGCTGAAAATTTTTTTCTCAATAATATGCAGATACGTTGAAATTTTAAAGAAAATCGTTAGAGCCGTTTTCGAAATAGAAGAAATATATATATATACAAGAATTGCTCGCTTAAGAGTATAAATATTATGAAATGTGTATATTTCAAATTTCATTAAAGTCTCTTGGCGCACTTTAAAGATATTTGATATTAAAATTAACAAAGACAAAGAAGGGTAAAATTTTCTTTTTTAAATAAAATAAAAATGTTTATGGTTACATCAATCTCACTAATTTTATTCAATTTAGCATGTTAATATATATCTGTGTGCTAAGTTTGAACTTAGTAGCTTGGCGCACTCTTTAGATATTAATTTTCAAAGTTGATGGCTAAAATCTATTTTTAGTAACAACCAACACTGATTTACTGGAAATGATCAATTTCTGTCTTTCCCGACCTATTTTTAGAAGCACACTTAGGAATTTTTCATTTAGATTTTAGCTTTTATAATATTTAATTGCTAGATAATGGAGAGGAAATGTGTCTTTATTATAATGACTTTGTAATGTGCAAATTTTAAAGTAAAAATAAATATATTTTAATAAATAAATATTTTAAAATAATATTACATATAAAATTTTTATTTTCATATTTTAAGCTTAAAGAACTATCAATTTTTTTCTGTATGTTTTTTTTCTATTATTATACATGTAAATTAATAGTTAATAAATAGTTAATAAATGAGTACATTATATTTTAAATTGATGAGCTATTATTGTACAAAAATTGAAGTAAAAAAATCTTTTAATGACTTCTAAAAAAATCGCAAGGTTTCTTTTTTATTTTATTGTCAGATGCAAGAAATTTTCCATTTACAATCTAATTTTTAAAGCATTTAAATCTAAATTCAGACATTTTAAAATGATTAATTGCCAGTGCTCTACAAAAAGGTTTAAATTATTTTTTATGAATTTTTTTGAACTTATGCTCATTAAATTTTAGCTTATATTTTTCTGCGCAGTACTATTTTCATTTAGAATTTATACAAATTATCTATCTGATGCATATAAATAGCTATTTAAATATAGTAGAATTATAATTATACAAAATAAAACACACTACAGATCTCTGATTTGTTTTTTTGTGTGATTTTTGGGCATATATGATGACATTATCACATATATTTTATTTTTTTGTTGAAGGCTTTTTTTATGTATAAATTCAATTTTTTTAAAGATTTTATTCCTTGGTCTTATTTTTTAAATTTATTTTAACAGAATACAGGTTAATGAAAAAGACTGAAGTTTCAACCCCATATTTTAAAGACTTTTTATGATACAGTTAATTAAAGTTCAACTGTCAGTTGTTTCGGTCACAGTTTTTTTTTCGTTTTACAAAGGCTAAATGTCATGTAGGCATGATGTTCTCTGCACAAGTCAAGGTCACTTCACCGGCCAAAATAACCCAGCAACTATTTTTAGATGTTCCAGGAATTTATATTTTTTTGTTTGTTCCAAGAATCTCGTCACATGACCTGGATGCGTCAATGTTATTGGTTGGGAGGATTAGCTGAGAAGGAGGCTTGCTGGCAAGTTGTCGGCAGAACTAGAATTAATTTAATCGAAGTCTGGATCTGGTTGATATCAGTCGCATGTTTTTTTGTAGATCAAATATTTTAAGAAAGTGTGCCTTTGTTCATTTGCAAGCTCTATTAATATTATTTGTACATAGCTGTACTTATGTTGAGTTTAAATAAAAGTTTCAGTATTTCTTTATCAAGGCATTTACTCAGTTGAATCCTAGATTGTCATTGTTCAATATTATTATTCAAAATACAATCCCCGGCGGCACAAGAATTCTCTCCTAACAGCTAGCGATATCTAACAACATCACAAGAACAGATCGTGACGTCTAGTACTGGAGAGAGGCTTGTGACACTAAAGAAGGCTAATTTTGGCCACTAAAAATTTAATAACTTCCCTCATAATTAACTCAGCAATATAAAATTGGTATCATTGGAAAGCATTTCTCAAGCTCTAACTAAATAGGTCCCATTGCATTGTGATCATTTTGAAATTTTTATCGAAGTACCTATGATTGGGCATATAGACTCTAGTATGATATTCATTGATATAAATACTTTTACATTAAAACTATAGTAGACTACTGTTGCTATGGCACGATTAGTTACAAGTTTTCTTTTGTTGGAAATAGGGGATGTTTGACTTAGTGACAATGACGTGACTAGTAAAAACAAGAATATGTTTTTTGAGAAAGATCGAAATATCAGCTGATGTAAACAGACTACTTCCAGGACAATGTAGAGATAAGTAGCATTTTATGAAAGTATAGAGTTAGCTGACATTTGACAGTTCCTTTCATTGCTATTAAACTTGTTCGACATTCTGTATCATTATCGAATAACTTCTATTGTTTGTTTGACCTTTTGCAGGTGTTATTGGATTACGTATTACGTTGAGTGTTACCTCCATTAGGGTTATTTGCATTATACACAGGGAATGCGCTTAACATTGTACACCTATTAAATGAATTAGCATTTCAGTATACTCTTCGTTAAAAGTTTTTTTTAATATTGAAATGTACTACAAAATATTTTTTTCAAATGTGCACATAAATCTAGTCTAAATCTAAATATTTACATTCAAAATGTTTTTCTAATAACTCAGGTTTCAAGTAGATGGAGAAAGTAAATATCTCTCTGCTGTTCAGGATCTGTTGCGACCTGAGCGCAACACTCTTACTGTCAGTTTTGAAGATATTGAATCATATAACCAACAGCTTGCAACTACCATCTTAGAGGAATATTACAGGTAAATATGTATATATATATAATATATACACCCATGAGTTAATCTATTCATGCATGTAAATTAGAGACATTAACTCTAATACGTCATTGTGTTTCATTGCTGATTCAGTGCTTTGATGATGCTTGGGAAGTAAGACTCAGAAATTTTTTGGAGAAATAGAGAAAAAAAAAAATGTGCCTTTATCTTTGTTGCTTTCTGAGTATTTATTAAGCTGATAGCTCTTCTAAGTAAAATTTTTTATTTCCAGAGTCTATCCATATCTGTGTCGAGCTCTTCGCAATTATGCTAAAGACTGGGGTCAAATTACTAGTGGAAAAGAATTTTACTTAAGCCTCACAGATGTACCTACAAAACTGAAGTAGGTTTTTTTTTTAAATTTATTTAATGTTAACTAGAACAAATTTATTTGCATAAAAGTGTATGATCATTGTTAATGTTTTTACTTATTTTTTTAGGGTTAGAGAAATGACCACAGTCAAAATTGGGTCCTTGCTACGAATCACAGGTCAAGTTGTTCGCACACATCCAGTTCATCCAGAGTTGGTTAGCGGAACTTTTATGTGTCTTGATTGCCGAACAGTTATCAAAGATGTAGAACAGCAGTTTAAATATACACAGGTTGTTACATTTATTTAACACTTTTTTTTTTGCTATTTTATCTTTTTGTTTACATCAGTCTGAGATATGCCTGAACTATCATAAACGTTGCAATAGACTGACCTGTTTTGTTACAGCCAACAATTTGCAGAAATCCTGTTTGTGCCAATCGATCAAGATTTATGCTGGATGTAAACAAGTCAAGATTTGTTGACTTCCAGAAAGTGAGAATACAGGAAACTCAGTCAGAATTACCTCGTGGTAGCATACCAAGGAGGTAAGATTAGAATATGTTTAAAAATAATATGCCTTTTAGTCTTTCTTTAAAACAAAAAAGTTTTTGATTCATGTTTTAAATAAAACTTTTCATTATAGTGTTGAAGTAATTTTGCGTGCCGAAGCTGTTGAGACTGCTCAGGCAGGTGATAGGTGTGACTTTACTGGAACTCTGATAGTTGTGCCTGATGTTGGATCAATGTCACTTCCTGGTAAATATATTATGATAACCTCATTTTAGTTTAAAAAAAAAATAAAAAAATCATTGAAGGCATTCAACTATTAATAAAACATCTTTTTTTTTTTCTCCTAGGGGCAAGAGCTGAGACTTCTGCTAAAGTTAAACAAGGTGCAGAGGGTTATGAAACAGAAGGTGTTAGAGGGTTAAAAACATTGGGTGTTAGAGATTTAACCTATCGATTAGCTTTTCTTGCTTGTACTGTAACCCCAACCAATTCTAAGGTATGTTGATTTAAAAAAAAAATTTTTTTTTACAGTATGTAAAAAAAATAAGATAAATTTGTGTGTGTGTGTGCATTGTTGAAACCTTATGAAAAAGCGTTGTGAAAATTCGTATACAAACTTCTCTTTTCTAAGTAGCTTATGCAGGTTAGCTTGAGTGTGCATACTATTTTCATTTAATATAATAATAAATTCACATAAAAGCATTCTCAATGTATTTTAAAGAATTCAAAATGAAATTGATCACACAATATGTCCCTCAGAGATCTATTGCTCTGAGTTAACTCTTCTTCTGACCACATTTTTTCCCTCATAACACTGCAGGCCTTTTCACTACTTGGAACAAAATTTTGACAATTTTTTTTACATGCATGTTGTAAGTATTTAGACAATCGCCTTCCCAAGCAACTTCTGTAGGGGGTTTGTGTGTGTGTGTGTGCAGGAAAGCACTCCCAAGGAGGCCAATACAAGTGCTTCAAAGACATTCTCAAGAGCTCCTTCAATGAATTTGATATCGACATTCACGGCTTGAAAGCACTAGCTCTCGATCGATCCTCATGGCGAGAAGCTGTGAGTCTTGGAGTCTCAAGATTTGAAGCAAGAAGAGTGGCCAGGGTGAAAAAAGCCATCTTCGAGTCCATAGGAAATGAGAAATGTGCTCAGACCATGAAGGAGCTATATAGTATTTAGAATTATTCCCCCCTGGCAAGAGAGTTCATATTGTATTGTAATGTGTTATGTTATAGTGTGTTAAATAAAGAGACTCATGAATCTGATGATTTAACATTGATGTAATTTATTGTTATCAAGTGTATCATACAAGCTAACAAAAAGGCTTGGATCTCACACCCATTGAGCTCAGCTCACTTAGCTATTCAAAACTTAAATTAGTTAGCCTTTTAAACTTTTTTTGTCTTGTTTGTTATGTTCTGAATGTCTTTATCCTCTATTATATTTGTTAACAGTGCTCTATAAATTCAGTTATTTTATTTTTTTCCAGTTTGGAAGTCAGACTTTCCGAGAGGAAGAGATGACAGCAGAGGCTCTCAAAAAACAAATGAGTGAAGATGAGTGGCAAAAAATCTATGACATGAGTCAGGATAAAAACTTGTATCAAAATTTCTGCAACAGTCTTTTCCCTACCATTCATGGTTAGTTATGCAAAGGTTTAGAAAATACATGCTTTTATTAAAAAGGGCATTGCATTTTAATAACTTGCAGTCTATGAATGAAACTAATAGAATCTGTGAAAGTTTGGGATAAAACCAATGACTTGAAGGATTGAAATGCATCAATTTATTATTTTTCTCAGTTTATACATTTTTTGTTTCTTTTTTTTTTTTTTCACTAAATTTAAAGAAATTCTGCCAGGTTGTAGCCTATTTAATGACATAGTTCATTAAATAGTCAACTTTAGTGTTTCAGGTCAGATATTACTAAGTATCTAATATAATTTGTTCTAACTTTTTAAGGAAATGATGAAATAAAACGAGGCATTCTGCTTATGTTATTTGGAGGAGTTCCTAAAGTCACTACAGAGAGAACACATCTTAGAGGGGATATTAATGTTTGTATAGTAGGAGACCCAAGCACTGCCAAATCTCAGTTTCTAAAACAGGTAAGGCTAACGTTTATAAGTGTGTGTGTGCGGTTGTTAATTGGAGGTTACTAAGGATTGATAGTGGCCAAATTAACCTGCTTGACAGCCTTAAATCTAACATATCTTTTAACTGTAATTTTGAAATGAACTTTATTCTACTGTACCAATATACTTTGCCTAGTATGTGAAATAAATGTCATAACTTTGAATTAACCAATTAATCATAAGTAAACCTCATAGTTTATCTTAGTTTCACTTTATATTATTCACTCTTTAAGTTAGACATATTACATTTTTAAATATTGAAAAACTGTAGTTCTAGGCTTATCACATTCTGAAACATAAAATCAATACTTAGGTTAGTCCTAATGTCAGAGTTTCATCAAAAATACATATTCAGTTCAAGTGACAAGGACTGTGAGATAAGAAGACTCTTGAATCTTAAAGATCTATAGCTTAATTTAATGCTTTGGGGCATGTACCTTGACAACCAGGTATGGTGTAGAGTTAGGTTCAGTGCCTCAGGTCTCAACAGGTTAAGGTTTCTAAAGAAGTTTGTAAAAGCTATAGTTTAAAACATTTGTTTTACCTTTTTTGCTGGGTACACTTGTATGTATATATATATTTTTTTTTTAAAGGTTGAAGAGTTCAGTCCAAGAGCAGTTTACACAAGTGGCAAGGCAAGCAGTGCTGCTGGTCTTACTGCAGCTGTAGTCAGGGTGAGTACAGAAAATCTTAAAATATTACATCTTTTTATTTATACTGACCATCAGTAGTTCTGTTAATACTTCTCTGTATAATTTCTTTATTAGGATGAAGAATCCCATGAATTTGTCATTGAGGCTGGTGCTTTGATGTTGGCAGATAATGGAGTCTGTTGCATTGATGAGTTTGACAAAATGGATCCTCATGACCAAGTGGCCATTCACGAAGCAATGGAGCAGCAGACAATCTCAATTACTAAGGCTGGAGTTAGGGTAAGCTTTGAATTTTGTATCATTTAACATTTGAAGGGACTTATGACCTACCATGCAGTAATGCAGCAGAAGTATCTATTACTAAACATAGATGTGGGTATATTGTAAATTTAACATAAATTCTAAACTTCAAAGATTAAGCTTACAATGGACCTCATTCACCAATCGTAAACAAACAACATTTGGCCATGTGATAAAATTGATAAAACAATAATTTAAAAAAACATATTACGTGACAGCCTTTATGGATTATGTAATTTGTATAGAAGAGATAATCACGTGGCTAAATGTTTGTTTACGATTGGTGAATGAGGTCCATTGTATTGTATCCACCTACATGCTGTGTATGATTATACATTTCATTTCTCTAAAGTTAGAATTTATTATTATTGACGGTAGGTTTGTGGTGTCCATGCATAGCCTAATTTAGTTTTGATCAGCTTGTTTTAAGAATTAGAGTGAGGCCTATAATACTAAAATAGACTATAAAATAAGCACTAATTTAAGCTTACCAGTGAATTGTAGATTGTAAAATTTATCTCTGTTATAAAGTTAATGCTATTGATGGAGACTAGTTTAATCTTGTCCAAAAATATTTTGCAATGTTCAGTACCTTTTTGTGTATTCTTTAAAAATAGGCAACCCTTAATGCAAGAACATCCATTCTGGCTGCAGCTAATCCAGTAGGAGGACGATATGATCGGTCCAAATCGTTGAAACACAACATAAACATGAGTGCTCCCATCATGTCCAGATTTGATTTGTTTTTTATTCTTGTAGATGAGTGTAATGAGGTACCTATTATTGTACATTAATCTTGTAGTTAGTATAAGAAATAAATAATAAAGACCAAAAAATGTTTATACTTCTTTCATTATTATAATTATTTTTTTTCTAAAACAACAACAGGTTACTGATTATGCTATTGCTAGAAGAATTGTTGATCTGCACAGCCATTCTGAAGACTCAATAAATAGAGCCTATTCGGTTGAAGAAATGTGTCGCTACATTATGTTTGCTCGTCAGTTTAAGCCCAAAGTAAATAGATTACATTTATAGAAATGTGGATGCATATTTAGATCTCATTCCATGGTTAATGCTCATAGTATTACTTATTTTATTAGAAAATCATGTCAATTTGTTTTGAAACGCTGAGTCATTCATTTGTTTTTTTTAATGTTTAGATCAATGCAGAGTCACGTGACTACATGGTTGAAGAATATAAACGTCTTCGACAGAGAGATGGCTCTGGTGCAGGCTCATCATCTTGGAGAATAACTGTCAGGCAGCTTGAAAGTATGATTCGACTATCTGAAGCCATGGCTAGAATGCATTTCCAGGATGAGGTCAGTACTTGTATTTGATAAATCTGGTAATGTTGCAGAGTTAACCAGTTCCTGCAGTCCTTAAATCCAATGCAATCTTTCATTAATAAAATTTGTCTGGATGTCATTATGTGTTTCATGTAGGTTCAACCAAGGCATGTGAAGGAAGCATTCAGACTGCTAAACAAATCTATCATCCGAGTGGAACAACCAGACATTCATCTGGAAGATGATTTGCCTGTGGTTCAAGAAGAGATGGAAGTAGATGAAAATACCGGTAAGATTTAGTTTTTTTTTTTATCATTTGAAAAATTCTTGTACAAGTTGAACTAATTTTATGAAAAATTATCCTTTTACGTTACATGCCTTAAAATATTTTAATTCTTAAACTCCCTTTTCTTCATTAAGTCCTTAGTTATTGTCTTTTGTGGACTTCAAACTTCCTTTTTTTTTTCAAACTGTCTTCCTGACAGAACCTTCGACTAAGTCTCAAGAGACAACAGAGGCTGATTCTGCCCTTGTGTTGCCTGCTAGTGGTGAGGCACCTGTTGCTCCACCAGTGAAAGCTCCACTCAGGCTCTCCTACGAAGATTACAAACACATGGCAAACTTACTTGTCTTGCATATGAGGAAACAGGAGGAAGAAGCTGGTATGGTTTCATTACTAGATCTAAAACAAATACAAAAATATTTTTCTATCCAATTGTTTTTTAAACATTTTTCTTTTTGAATGTTTGATTTTTTAAACTTTTGAAATGACCTCTTTAGGTGAAGATGAAACAGGTCTTAGAAAGAGTGATGTCATTGGATGGTATCTAACTGAAATCCAGGATGACATTCAGTCAGAAGAAGAACTGAATGAAAAGAGACTGACAGTAGAGAAAGTTATTGACAGGTTGATTCATCATGTAAGTATAAGCCCTAAGTTTCAACTTCATTACGCCAATATTTAACCAAATTGTTGAACTCCACATAATGAGTGCTTTTAATTTATTTAGAAAGAGACAATTAAAATTTATAGACATCTGACTTATGAAATTCTTTATTCACTTTCATGTTGTTACTTGCTTTCATGTCACAGAAATATATTTAGGAGTAGAAAGCAAGGAATAGGAGCATAGCATTTGTGTATGAAATAACTAATATTTAACAACATTCAAATACCTTGAATTTTTTTTTTCTAATAAATTGCCTAAAAAATAGATGAAGGATCATGAAGTACACATTTTTTAAACATTGAAAATGAAACAAATTTCAGTGTTAACAATAAACTGATTAACAGTAATTTGTATTGATTTTTAATGGGTGTACTGTAATTATTTTTTTCAGGACCATGTTTTAATTCAGCTAACTCAGACAGGTCTCAAACCACGTGGAGGACAAGAAAGTGAACTTGTTAAAGAAGATGACCCAATATTGGTGGTCCATCCTAACTATACCATAGAATAACTTTCTTCCTGATTTTGACATTTCTTTTAATGTGTACTGCTAATCTATGACAACATCAGAATAGTTAGATTTGTTATAATGACATCCAAGTATGAAATATATTTTTAAACATAATATAGTTGAGTTAGAATTGTACATTTGATAAGTTAAAAATTTTATTTTGATGTGATTTGCTATTGTTCTCAATTGCATTTTGATCTATCAAGCATGTACAATGTAGGGATGTGTATATATTACAATTAAATGTAAATAAATTTGTTGGTATTACATCTATTTTCTGTTTTGTTAATATACAAACTAGGTATTCATATTAATGTTTTAGAGACAAAAGTGCTAATTTTTCTATGAAACAAGCCAGATATGATCTGCAGCTTACTGATCTACTGGATTGAAGTTACATCTGTCAAAATGGTTAAGGTTCCTAACAGACATACATCTAGGTACTTTTTGTCTTTTTTTTAGGGCCTGTGGTTGAAGTAGGAACATTAAACACACATTAGTCTGTCTTCACCATGATCTATGGAACATTTATGCCAAGTTTTATCAAGACTGGTCAAACGGTTTTGATCTTTTTTTTTTGAGACATACATACTCCTTACTTTATAAATTTATATTATAGATTATAACTTGATTTCCCTCAGGAATTTTAGCTCCTGATCTATTTTTTATTGCAATACTAAACTAGTAAACAAAAAAATTCTTGGAACTTTCACAGCCAGCACAATTACCAACATGCTAAAACCCATCCAAATTCAAACCAGCTGTTAGATCTGCACTTGATTATTCATTTTTAAAGTAGCCACTTGTTAAAGCTATAGACAGCTGTTAAAAAGTCCACTTAATAATGGTTGAATGACACTACTTACAAAAATAGTGGTACACTGACATTTTTTATTAACCAAAAAGGGAGAGGGAAATGTTACTGGTCAGTGCACAGCACCATATGAATGTGGACTGGTGAGAATAGTGTTGAAAGAGAAGGGAGAAGGAATGAACAAAAAAAAACCATTAACATTGTGTTCTGCAAACATGTTGAAAATACCTATAAAGGTACAATTTTACTTTGTGCTGTTTTTACAATAAATCTCGTTCTCACAAGTAATGTTTTACAGGCCAAGTACATTTGAACTTTGCTATCTTTGAAGGGAGCTTGAGGTTTGACACCTGACTCAAGCTGAGTTGTGTTTACTTTAGCTCCTGATCTATTTTATTGCTATACTAAACTAGCAAACAACTCAGCTTGAGTCGGGTGTCAAACCTCAAGCTCCCTTCAAAAGTAGCAAAGTTCAATTTAATAAGACAAGCAAAATTATTTGCCAAGAAAAGCAGCATTGGTTTATCCACTTGATACTGCCTAGAAAATTTCAATTTTTTTTTTGCAACCCTAGCCAAAATAAAGCCATCTTTGCCACACCTGTGTTTTAACAGTCATAATAAGACTGTCCCTAAAATTGTGCTGTCTACATCCATGATAAATTATTTTATAAATGGTAGAACTATTGCATAATGGTAAGTATTGACTTTCTCCAACAATCTGTGGGGACAATAATGTTTAGAAAAAAACATTTTGTACCAAGTTCCAACTCAGTTAAATCATTTTTTAAATTTATTTTGGGAGATTAAAAAAAAATTACAGGTTTTTATTTTTTTCCCCTAGGGCAGGGGTGGGTAACCTTTTTCTGCCGAGTGCCGCATTAACAAAAACTTGGGGTCCGGGGAGCCGTATGAATAAATAAATAAATGCATAATGTTCCAGAACTGTGGAACTAGCTTACTAGTTTGTTTCATCTGCCTGCTGTTTCAAAAACAGTCAAGAAGAATCGACCTGTT
>JADKLZ010001913.1:10522772-10539499 GCA_021533235.1 Biomphalaria straminea
GTGAAAGTTTAGCAGCTAAGTTTTTAAGTGCGGATATACAGCTTCTGCACCCCCCCCCCCCCCCCATTAAACTCCCTTGAAAGAAATGTGAAACTTTTTCTCAGGTCACAATTTACTAGGAAGTATGGCATCTGGAGCTGAATCAGGTTCTGCATTGAATGGTAAGCTGAGGGTATTAGTTGATGGTTCTAATTAAGTTTGGGCGTCTTAAAATCCAAATAAGTCTTGTACTTTTCAAACATTTCACTAGAAACAAATGTCACTTGCTTGCCTCAAGAACTGAAATAGCTTTGTTTGAAAAGATGCATAATATTTCATTTGCATACAACAAATTGCAATGTTTCAGATGATAAACATGAAGTCTGTCTTCAGCTCTTCATTAGTAATATTACTTACAAAGTCACAGTCAATGTCTTTCAAGGAATCTAACAATTTTTTCCCGTGAGATTCCATATTCTTCTAGGCCAGCGGATATTACTGTGTTACGGAACAATGGAATGTTTTGATTCCAAATCTTCAATTACTTTTCAAAACAGCCAGACAGGGCCTGTCTTAGATAATTGTAGGTCCTAGGCGAAGTGAATGTGGTGGCCCCAAATAAAATAGAAAAATAAAAATAGAAAAAGCTAAAATTATGCAGTTTATTAAAAACCGAGTAAAATTGAGGACAAGTTTCGCTATTCTTACTCTAAAATTATATTTATATATTTATTCTGAATATTTGTCCTGTGCCAGGCCTTCAAAAAATCGTAGGCCCTAGCTAGGAAGCTGCATATGCATAAGGACGACCCTATGACTATATTACGTACTAAAGGTATGGTAAATGAAAATAGTTGTTCAATGCAGCTTTAGATAATTTTTCCCGTAATGAGTTTATGGTTGAGATATTGCTCTTTATTCTATTACAAAATCTGTTTTTCTTAAGTTAAAGCAAGGTCTCCATAAGTTATTACCTTTGCCATCTTGTACAAGTCAACCCACCACTTTCAACACAGCTCAGAGACAATGTTTTTTTAGCCTCTTCATTATAAGTGATAGGAATCTAAAGTTGCAATAATTTGTATAGATATTTAAAATTATTTTTTTTTTGTAATACATTTGCATTCCTATATTTTGTAATGTGAGGGCACCCCTTATTTCTTTAGGTGTCCGCGGGCCGCATCGTAATTTGCTCACCCCTGCCCTAGGGAAAAGTTTCTTTATAGGTTTTCCAGGATTATTTTAGCTACAAAAGAATTCCAGGCATTTTCCAGGTAATGAGGCAACCCTGTAACTAGCATTGACTAACCTTAATCCATATATAAGAGATTTTTTACCACTAATATTGTTGAACACAGCAAAAAGGCTAAGTTAAATACAGATTTATTCCACCAATGCAATCAATACAGAGAGAACAAAACAATACTATGTTCACCAACGCAGACAGACAATACAAAGAATACATAGGTATATACACAATTATCTTCTATCAGTCTTTCCAGCCTTCCTCTTGCCAGAGAAAAGATGTTTAGGCTTCATGTTGAGAATAACACGATCACCTTCTCCCTTCCTGGCTTGATGGTTGAAGGGTTTCTGGGCTTTCTTGGCTATCTTCTTGACCTTTCTAATCATCTGTGAAGTGACATCAAAAGAAAGAGGTTACACACAATTCCATAGTGGAAATAAAATTATGTTTGAAACTAAAGAAGTTTGTTACAAATGTAAGAATTGTAAATACAAAATCAGACAAGAAAACCATTTAATAAATGGATAATGAGTTCAGATATGGAAGAACAACGTTTCCAGAAATATGTTTCAGCTTATGCAGATAAAGAAAAAAAGATGTAACAAAAATGGTAAGATCAAAGAAAACAACAAAAACAAAACTTAGTTTCGAGGAACAGACACACTTCTCTTTCAACCCCAGGAAAACATCAACTCAAAGATTTAACAACTATTTGGAGCAATGCTTACTGTGTTATCTCTCAAGCCAGATTTATCTCTAGGTGTTCGTGATTTACTGCGTGTTACAGATCCCACAGATTCATCTCTCTTCTTCTTCAGGGGTGGACGACTAGCAGATCTATTCTTGCTCTTAGTTCTTCCATAATGGCTCTATTGAAAACATTGTTAAAAAAAAATGAATTAAAAATGAATAGCAATGTCAGTGTACATCAACAAACACTAAACAACACTATCAATGAAACACTCAGCATCAGATTGCCATCTTTATACCTCAGGATCACGGGGAATCTCCACCCCAAGTTCTTCCAGCTCATTCTCCAGCTGGGCGACACTTCTTGTTCTTTTCTTGGAACGGGGCATTCTAGACTTCTCTACCCTTCTCTTCTCTCCAGACTCAATGGTGATGATAGCACGCTTCTCTCTGATCCTGTCAGCAAAAATGTAAATAGCATGTTAGACTCAAAAAAGAAAAAAAAAAAAGAATTCAGTTTTCACATTTAATGTGCATTGGTTTAAATGTTTGTTATCTTGTTTCTGCAAAATCAGATCTCAGCTCTTTATTCTCTTTACACTGATTAGCATAAAAAACACACTTTTTTTTAATAATAATCAGATGATTTAATTGATTTGGTTAATTAAATATTTTGTGTGTGTTTTTTTTTTTAAATGTTTCATTTACTTTTTGGCAGTTTTTCTGATCTCTTTCATTGCTTCGTCCTCCTCACTTTCACTCTCACTGTAGTAGTGAGCCTCTTCTCTAGCCTCCTCCTCTTTTTCAAGCTCCTCTAGTTTCTGCATTAAAAAAAAAAAAGAAGGGATAGGTTCAATAAAAAAAATTAAAGCATCATACAAGAAAATAATAAGCATTATTAAAAATTTGAATTAAAAGTAATTCAACTTGAATTTTCCAACCTATTGATGATGGTCTAAAAAAAACAAACAACAAATATTTTGAAATAGTACAAGTCTGCACCTTCATAATGTCAGGATCTATAAAGTCTGCCACATTTCTACCTTGCCATATTTCAGGTATAACATCATATTTCTCATCCTCATTCTGCAGGAGCCAAGTTTCTGAAACAAAATCAAATCTACACGTTAGGCAAGAAACAAAGAAAAAAAGATCCCATTATGAAAGTTGATTTTTTTTTTTGGGTGGGTGGTTCTCTAGAGAAGATAATTTAAATGTTTCAATTCGTCATCTAACAACTTACACTACAGACAAGCTCCAGGCATTCTACAACAAATACTTGCACCATAAATAGTTTCAGATGGCCACACTAAATCTCAAACTACATCTTATGGAAAAAACAACAACAAAGCTAACACCAATAGAACAAGAAAAAAAAAATGGGACTGGACACACAATGCGAAGAACACTGCAAGACAGGTTCTAGACTGCAACCCACAGGGAAAGAGAAACACTGGGAGAGCAAAGCAAACAAGGAGGAAATCGGTAAACCAAGAAGCAAAAAAAAAATTCTGTAAAGAAACAATCTTAATAGTATGGTTCTTCTTATAGCTGTTTTCTAAGCTTTTGGCCCTTTGTAGTTTGTGCCATGGAAAAAATGGCTTGCCTTTTTTTTTTCTCTGCTGTTCTGCACTGTATTACATATTAGTATGCTGTTATCTGGGTGGTTAAAATATTAGGGCACAGCAGAGGTGAAATAGTGGGTACACTCTTATATGTTTTATATGTAAATTGTATGCAAAGGACAAGACATTGTCTACAGTGGGATAGGTTGTTTTTATCTAGATGGATATATTAACTGTTTATTGTTATAATTTATAAATCTATAATTTACTCAACTCATGGGAGGAATATAGTAACTTTCAAAATTCACATAAAAAACAAACTTCAAATGCTTAATTATTGTAAGAATCAGGCACTCACTGCGCAAATCTAATGTGTAGTCATCTCCCATTTCCATTTCTATGTCTCTTTCCTGTTGAACAAATAAACAAACACAAATAGATGTATATTTTGACTTTTTTTTCAGTCCAAAGTTTAAAAACTAATTAGAAACTACTCAATGTACTCACAAGTTTACGGTTAGCTCCATCTACATCCATAGCTTTCTTCTTCTTCAACACCCCCTCAGGGATGCACACAGGTCTCTCCTGGGAATAAAAATAATTTAATATGCTGGTTAATTTTTCACCTTTTGTTATGATAAAAAAAAAGGTGCTTCATTTCATTTGACACTGAAGCAAATGTCAGCATGCAATCAGAAAAGACAAGATCAAAAGTAATCTATGATTTGTACAGCTGTCAAGTTATTGTGTAGAAGTCTATATTAGCATGTTAATAATTCAATAATGAAATTATTTTCTACATAAATTGAAGAAAACTAAACAACAAAATACCTTGTCATCCCTTTTCTTGGGAACAGCAACATGTAATCTATTGGTTATACTGCCAATTTTATTTGACTTCATCTTTTGTTCAACACGAAATGCTAGTAATTTCTCACATGCCTGTGGAAACAAAACAAAACATTGAAAAAGACATAAAAACAAAATTGTCTGATTGTGCAAAGTTCATTTGTAAAAGTGACTCACAGTTGTCTTCACATCCATGACACCTTCCTCAGTCATTGTACTCATTTCAAGGACTGGTTCACCTTCAGCCCTGAACTCATCCAGGATTTTCTAAACAAAAAATAAAAAATGAAGATCATAACTACTAATATTTTAAGTTGAATTTTATTTAACAATGAACTACTTTTTTGTTTTGTTTTTGAAAATGTTTAATTATACAACCCATACATTTGTTGTGTACACATTTTAATAACAACTCAACAAATTGTTTCTTTTGGACCAAAGACGTGAACATAAGTTTATTTAGAGTTGGTAAATAACTTTACCTTAATTGTCTTTGTAAAGTAACAGAAAGATGTCAAATTAGAACTAGCTAAAACTACATAGGTCACATACTTTCTTGTCCTCTGAGAGTTCATCAGGCCTGACCACATCAATTTTATTCAACACTATCACTATAGGTCTGTTGCTGAAGGAAGGCTTGATATTTTTATACAAAGCAAGCTGTCAAGACAAAAAGTCAGTTAAAAGCAATGCAGTGAGTATTGACTTGATGATGGAAAGTGCAATAATAATCATGAAGAAAAGAATTTTATATTCAGAATGCCACAAGTGAGGCTATTTTTTTTTTTCTCAGAATAAATCCTAAGATAAATTGTGCCATTACCACATGTTAAGATCTTTGTTTCACCATATTAGAAACATATGCAGTCATTATTATAAAAAAGTAAAGAAGTAAAAGTAAATTTCCTTTCAGACCTTGCAATCTAAGGGGCAGATGATATCAAACTAATGTTTCTAATTCAGAAGGTTATTATATGTTGTGGTCAGCACAGTAAGTGACCAACCACTTTTACTTCCCTAACTACTACTTCTTTCCTTCTCTGTATTATTATGTTGGAGGGTTCAGTATTTGAGCAGTGGTTTCCAGATCAGGCAGCTCTCCATATAGTTTTTCTTCTAAAGGGGTGTTACGATTCCAGTGCCTTGTTTAGGCCTCTTAAAGGAGAATGCAGTTGGCATTCTCTGGTGAACAAAATTCGAGTCCCAATTTTAAACTTCCATAAATAATTTCAGGTACCCTTAGAGTCAGGAGCACATAGGGATAGTCCTAAGTTCCAAAATCAAAGTATTTACCAGGATACAAAGTTGAGAATGTCTGGTTTGGAGGCCAAGCGCTTTACTAAGTCAGCATACAAATAAATTAATTTGACTCTATTTCAACTTTGCAAGTTAAGTTCAATATACCATTCTGACCAAATGTCTAAGATATGGCAGCACAACCAACTATCAGAATATTTGTAACTTGTGTCAGTTCGTGACATCAAAATTTAACCAAGGAAAGAATAACAGAAAGTGACCACAGAACTTTTATAAAGAAAAATATACAAATTAAGGACCACAAATATTTATGAAGGTAAGCTTCACCTGTTCTTCCAAAGAGTGGCCACATTGTTCTGACACATCTGCTATATACAAGACTACTGCACGGATGTGTATAAGTGCAGCAACGGCTTGCATCTCAATAGCATTCCTCTCTTCAATAGGGTGATCAAGAATACCAGGTGTATCAAGCACCTGTCACGAAATGTAAAGATATTTAACAAACAAAGTATTTTCAGAACAATTAAATAACAAAAAGTTTTGCATATGCCAAATTAAGAACGTTTTAAAACTTATGTTAAGTTATGATTTCTTTCAAATCAATGTTTATGATAAAATTAAAAAAAAAATAGTTTGTTTTTTTTAAATTAAATGCTTAAACATACAAGTCAATAAATAATAAATTAATGAAAAAAAAAAATTAACAAACCTGCCACCGTAAATATTTGTAATCTGTATGTCCCACATACAATGATTTGGTGGTAAAAGCATAAGGTTGTACCTCTACATCAGCACGAGAAATCTGAATAACAAAATAAGAAAATGAACAGCTATATTTATATATCACAAGCCAAGCCTGAATTGATTGTGGTATTATGTTCCAAATTAATGTAGCCATGAAACACAATTGGCACATCAGCATGCTTCAGGCAATGTTATGCTCATTCTCCACAATACTTCTATGTTAAAAATCCACCATGAAACAAGTTAAAAAAAAATTCTACAATCTTACTTTGTTTATAAAGGATGATTTTCCAACATTGGGGAATCCAGTGATTAACAGAGTCCTGGTGTTTGGGTCTATTGTTGGGAGACGATTTATGTGCTGTCTGATTTCCTCTAAATACTGGAGATTTTTAGACTGGCCTTTCATAATTGTGACCATTCTATTGAAGATGAAACAAAAGAAATAAAAAATGCAGCCTAAAAATATTTGGGTATTAATTTTTGACAACATTATTGTTTTTATATATGTATCTAAATACAACTATAAAATAAATAAATGTTGCAGCCATTGACAAATGAAATAAAAGTATTATTTCTGGTCTAGATGGAATCACAACAGAAGAAACAGAAAATATTATCAGGCAGTGTAAGTGGTGGACTATTTTCTACACAGGGTTAGTAGCACTTTTCCATGACAAAATTTTAGGAGATTTTAGGAGGTTTTTTATGGATGAAATGTATGATGTATACCGGTATATTATATATATTGTTATGACATGATTAGAGTGTAGATTTATTTCGGGGATAATTAGGATAAGTTTTTCATTAGTGACGGAAGTGACGATAGGTTAGATTAAAAACAAGTCAGAAACTATTTAGTCAACAAAGAGACCAGACGCTGTTTATTGGAGTAAGGCTACAGAACGACATCGACGGTTCCCTTTTGAGTATTAAAGTTCATTTTACTGTTCAAACAGCGTCGGCTTACTATATCATTGTTGGGCCTTCATTGGTGGTTGATTTGGGACAGTTTACCTATCAACATCGTGATCGGCCCATAACAATATATATATATATATATATATATATATATATATATATATATAGGCCCTATATGCGTGTGTGTGTCTCGCCCATTTGTGTTATACATTGTAGAACATGCACAAAACTATGCATTTATCCAATCAATTATTGTTACTTGATTGTGAAAATAAAAAAATATCTTGCCAACATCCCACCCAGAACAGAAACAATGTCATCAGCTGTGGTATGTCCACAGAAAAAGAAATAAAAGTTATTTTTTAATCAAGTAACAACTTGACTGTCATCCAGAAACCTAAAACAACCATTTTTTTTTTCAAAACAATTAGTAAAAAACAAAGGTAAAGAACATTAGTAAAGAATGGTTGCTAATCCATTTTTTTTTGATAAAAAAAAATACTTAAGAGATGCCTTAATACCTTCTCTGTGTTGAAAATGTACATTTTTAGTTGTATATCTTAGAGATGCTATAGAGTTATGGTGTGCCTTTAAGGTACATAGTTTTATCTTATTAACTGTGCTTAAATCCCCCTCATAAACAGGGCCTGTAATATACAGGCCTATTTGTATGTTTAGTTGACATTTGCTTACTAAATAATGGCTTTTGGATGGGTGGGGGGTATTAGACCTATTAGTGTTTTGTTTTTTCAAGCACAATTTTTTTCCCTGGCTTCTACAACCGAAATAACTCTTCGGACTTTTCACAGCTGTATGGAAATATTTTCGCTAAATCTACTGTAGATTTAAACTCTCGATCTTAGTCACTAAAATTCCCGGACTTTTTACCGCTGTGCAAATTATCCTCACTGAATCTAGCGTAAATCTGGACTCTAGATCTAAAATTAAGTCACTAAAATTCGCAGGCTTTTCGCGGCTGTGTGAATTATCACGGAATATACTGTAAATCTAAACTGTAGATCTAAGTCACTAAATTCGCGGACTTTTCGCGGCGATAAGCGAATTATTTTCACTGAATCTACAGTAGATCCTATAGTCTAGACCTAAGTCACTAAAATTCGCGGACTTTTCACGGCTGTGTGCTAAATATCACGGAATATACTGTAAATCTAAACTGTAGATCTAAGTCACTAAATTCGTGGACTTTTCGCGGCGATGTGCGAATTATCTTCACTGAATATACAGTAGATCCCATAGGCATAGTCTAGACCTAAGGCACTAAAATTTCGCAGACTTTTCATGGCTGTGTGCGAAATATCACGGAATATACTGTAAATCTAAGTCACAAAATTCGCGGACTTTTCGCGGCGATGTGCTAATTATCTTCACTGAATTTAGACCTACAGTAGATCCCATAGTCTAGACCTAAGTCACCAAACTTTCGTGGACTTTTCACAGTTGTGTGCGAAATATCACGGAACATACTGTAAATCTAAACTGTAGATCTAAGTCACTAAATTCGCGGACTTTTCGCGGCTGTGTGCGAATTATCTTCACTAGATTCTAAATGTAGGGATCTGGCGTAAATCTAGAAACTAGCGTTTTTCTAGAGTAATCTAGACATTAGACTAGATTAGATGTATCAAGATCAATAAATTTACTAAATTCAAGGCCAACTAGATCTATCTAGATCTAGATATTTACAGACTTTCTACGCGAACTCTTACAAGAAGATTTAGGTGAGGGAGGGTGAAATGCTTGCTTGAGCCAAGGCCATCGTTAGTCACGAGGTCGCGCTTCACAAGTGGGTGAAAGGCGGTGTAGACGCGTCACTGGTCAGCTCATTAACACAGCCAGCCCGTAACGTGACGCGATCAGAATGCCTAGTTACGCTTTGTTTTTCCCCACACTTTTAGCAAGAAATAAGCAAAATTATGTTTAAAAAAAAAATATTGGGTAAAAATTTTTGGAGAGAGGACAAAATTTTAGGAGGATTATGGCAATTTTTAGGAGAATTTTAGGATTTTAGGAGACTTTTCATTTTTTAGGAGATTTTAGGAGTTTTTAGGAGCGCTATGAACCCTGTTTACAAAACAAACTGAAAGGCTGATAATAAAACTGAAATGATTAAAATGTCATCTCTCCAATGTTTTAATTGACAAAGTTTAAACATCAACATTCACTGAACACATAAAAGAGCAACACACACACACAAAGTAAAAAGTAGTGAATTAAACAGAAAAACCAACCTGCCCAATGCAGCTCTTTTCAGACATTTACACCTATAGAGTGAGTCTCCATACTTCAATAATTTCACATGGTCTTTAGCACAACTGTAGGAGGTAAGAAAAGTGTAACCATTAGAACTCTTATTACTTATATAACTATTACAAAAACAAATATAAATCATTTAAATGACATCAACGATGTATATATAGATCTACATGTAAGATTAAAACATGAAAATAAAAAGACTTACTCATCTATTAGCTGTCTGGCTTTATTAATGCCACCAAGAGCTAACTTATAATGGTCAGTATTGTAAAGCACATTCATCAATGTGGCATAGAAAGGATGTAGATTCTGTTTAAAAAAAAAAAAGGTCAAAAGATGTTTTTTTATAATTTATAGTTAGTGAAGTCTATATTAAGTCAGCTAAAAAAACAATATCCATTAAAGGTGTGTAGGCTGAGAATTCTATGATAAAATCTTAAATAAATAATCTCAATTGGTCTTCTCAGTCTGAAAGCACAGGATGCAGCCACGTAGATTTAATAATCATGCTCTATCCCACACATCATAAACTAGCATTTAAAAGAATGAATAGTAGCTTACCGATATCAAAGGAAACTCTGAAATGATCAAAGAGAGCTTGTCATGAAATGTTTGTTGTGTGAATTTGACTTTCCGCATATAAAACTCACGAATCCTTGAGATCTTGTAGTGTTTGTGTATCACTGTGGGGGTTTTTCTTTGTGTTCTGGACAAAACTATGTCCACAAAGTCCTGCGACAAAATGGGCAAACATTTAATGGCATATAAATTTTCATTAGATACAAAACTCCAAACAAGCATCTAACACAGAAGTTGACCCAAGCTTAGTAATATGAAGTGCTGTGTTTCTACGGAGAATTAAAGTTGTAACATAAATTGATAAAAATACAATATTATAATGAATTAGAAATTTTTGTTTAGAAGGCAACATTAAAACTCATTTTATTGTATCACATCCTGACAAGTTTTTACAAAACAAATATAGACATAATATGAGAACATAAACATATATATATACATATTGTCACAAGCCCTCTCTCTATGCTCAGACGTCACAATCTGTTCTTGTAGTGTTGTTAGATGTCACTAGCTGTTAGGAGAGAAGTCTTGTGCTGCCGGGGATTGTATTTTGAATATATAATAATATTGAACAATGACGATATAGGATTCAACTGAGTAAATGCCTTGATAAAGAAACACTAAAAACTTTTATTTAAACTCAACATAAGTACAGCTATGTACAAATAATATTAATAAAACTTCTGAGTGGTCCACAAAGACATATTTTTTCTTAAATAAACATATTAGATCTAACCATGCGACTCATCTAGACAGATTCTAAGCCCGGACTGACTTGGCGCACACTGTTTGCCCGCTCTTTTAAAATGTCTTTTTATTCAAACCAACCAATAGATTTGAATCATGATGTCTGCCGACAAGCTATAAATAGGTGTCGGGTAAATCCCGAGGTACAGTTAAAAACCCAGATTTATATTTGCACACATGTTCTTACTAAATATGAAATACACAGATAAACCTAGAATTGCATATATACTATATATGTTATATATGTATAAATATATATATAGATAAAATTCAGGCAAGTTAACAAGTTTGCAAAGTTAAAAGTTAAGTTCTTTTGAAGTCTCAGTGAGTGAGTCTGTAGCTCTGTGCAGTGTGTTACAAACGAACTTTACTTTTAACTTTGTAAACTTGTTAGATCCTGTTCAAATGTTATTGATATCTCTCAAACTTAAATTAAGTCATTAAGTTTATGCACAAATGGATTTAAAACCTCAGGAGTACTTTCATTAACAATTTTGAGAGGTATATTGATCTGGTTTGTTGTTGTACTTTTTTTTCAAAATGGCAACCACGCCGCCCAAATAGAACATTACCAAATATGTGACTTACTATGACTATGACTTATGAAGTAAGACAGTAAATGAGTAATCATGGTAATACTTGAACTTGAGTAAGACTTCAGTCTTAACTCTAATCGTAGAGTAGACTCCTAGACTGTCTCTAGACTTAGACTAACTCTAGCTAGAGTGACAGAGTCGTCAGAGTCCTAAAAACTAGACTTATTAGATAGATAGATCTAAAATAAAAGTAAAGTAAAGTAAAGTGTCCCCTTCAGACCTTGCGATCTATGGGTCAGATGATGTTAAGGTCATCTGTTTCTTTGGTCAACGGTTATCGAGCAGTCACCAGTGTATCATGTGGCCAGCATAATGACCAACCGCCTTTAAAAGCCTTTACTTTCCCCAACTAAAGTCAGGTACCCATTAGAGTTGGGTGGACTCAGGGGCGCCCTAAAAATCCTGTAATTCAAAATCCCAGTCTCCACCGGGATTCGAACCCAGGACCTCGGGTTCGGAAGCCGAGCGCTTAACCATTCGACCACCGTGCCCACCAGATAGATCTAAAGACTAACTACAAAATACAGAGTCCTAAAAATTAGACTTATTAGACTAATTAGAGTTTTACAGTTTTAATTTTAGAGTCTAGTGTAGCACTAGACTTGACTAGACTCACTAGTCAATAGATATAAATTATTATAAATACTAGTTATAGAGAGTAAGACTCACTCAGTAAGTCTGAGTAAGAGTGAAGAAGTTAAAGCCAAGAGTCAAGAGAAGAGTAACTTTTGCATATTTTAATAAGTTAAATAAGAGTTTGAGCAAGACTAATGTCACTAAAATATCATGACTACAGTCTACAGTATATTATACAGTCACTACACTGACTACAGTATCAGTATGAACTACAGACAATCTTGCTTGAGACTCAAGTGAGACAAGTGACAAGTTCAGTGAAGTTCTGAAAGTGAAGTTCAAGTTGAGTTAGTCTAGACTAGTTAGATTAGAACTCTACTCTAGTCTGTCTAGTCTCTAACAGTCTCTAGTCAAGTCTAGTGACAGTCTAGTCTAGGCCTAGCCCTGCCATAGCATAGGCTGACTCAGTGACTGACTAGACTTGACTACGTAGACTTAAGACTACTATTCTACTAGTCTCAAATAACAGCTGTTCGATTTAATGAAATGACAGATTTAAAACATGCATAGTTTATATGTAACTAATAAAACAATCTTTGCTAGCAGGAAAGTTTACCTTATAACTAGGGACAGCTGTAATATGTTTAACAACGTGCGCCATTGTTGTTTCTTTCACGTGGGAGAGAAGACCGGAAGTTTGTGTTAACTTAACTAGGGAGTCTACGTATTACGTTATTATAGACAGTTTTTTTTTTCTGTTTGAGAACGAGTGCGAATAGACTTATCTTGGACTTGTTGGTTGTTTACATTTCAAGTACTAAAAATATAGATCTAGATCTACTCATCCAGATCTAGGGTCTAGGTCTAGATCTGCTACTAGATTCTGGAGTCTAGCTCTAGCTCTAAAATCTAGTCTACACTGACTAGACAGTCTAGAGTCTAAGACTAATCTAGAACTACCGATACTCGTATTCGGTATGGATGTGAGTTTATTTTCTGAGTTACTTCTACTTCTGAAGTTCTACGTTCTAGAACTAGACTACTAGAGAAGAATGCAAAAAAGAATCTAGACCTACACTACAGTACACTCTTACTCTAGCCTAACTCTAGGACTACAGACCAGATTGAGATTCTTATTCTACACTTAGACTTAACTGTTAACACTACTAATCACTACGTCTACGACACTACCCTATAAACATAGAGCTACCGCCACCATAAGGGGCCGCCATGGGTTAATATGGTTAAGTGTGGGGAAACGCGCTAACACCAAATTCCCATATAAAAACCTTAACGGATCTGTGTGGGATTTCAGTTATTGGGCCGTTAACGTCTTTCCGCTTTCGTGCCGGTATGGGATTTCCCATACCACGCCAGAATCAACATGATGAAATCTTTATTATAAAATAGGCAACAGTATAATGATGTTCTTTTTATTTAATATAATTTATTTTAACTATAAATTTTGCTTTGTATCACTTTTTAAAGTAATATTATGATTTATTTATCTGTCAATTAGGGTTCTATTGGTGAATTGCCCTAACTGGTCTGGTAAAGTTTTACCCTTGCTGGCCCAGTTCTGGAAATCCCCAATGAAAACGGCATTTTCCCCCCCCCCCGCTGTACTAACTAAAAAAAACAACAAAAAAAACATACAAACAAGCGAAAATGAAACTGAAAAAAATACAGATTTAGTAATGTTTAATTACATATAGATGTAGAAACCTCGGGAGAACATCTTGGATCTAGATAAAAATTATCTAGATCTAGATTTTCAATTTTATGTAGAATTTTTTTCGACCAATGAAATAGAAGCATTTTAAGTGCACAAACTGGATTATTCAAGCAAGCAGCAAACTCCATTATCTAGATTCTACACACGTGGATCTGATTATAGCCAGATCTAAATTTATGTAATATTTAGTTATCTAGAATCTATATAGATCTATTTATAGATTACAACAGTCTCTAGAGATGTAAACTATATAATGTTTTAATAGTATCAGTATGCGTGTAATAGCAGACGACTATACAATAACTTCTAGGTCTAGATCTAGATCTACTAGATCTATAATTTATATTATTACTATAAAATAATCTATATTTATAATTTATATTAGAATAATTAGATCTATGACTATTAATAAGTCTATTATCTAAAAAAATATCTAAATCTAGTATAAAAAAATTTATAATATTAATCTAGGCTAGAAACTAGAACTAGTCTACTAGACTAGAAGTAGAGTAGACTAAGACTTCTTTAAAATACATTTTTCAACTACTGGACTTTACTGACTCAGTCTCAATCATGTCATGACTCATCATGGTCAAGCAAGATCTAGATCTAGCAATCTAGACCTAACCTAACCTAAATCTATTCTAATTTCTAGGCTAGCTCTATATATATCTAGACTCTAGATAATATAGTTATAATATTATTATTATTATATATATATAATATATATACTAATATTATATAGATCTAATATAAATTATTATTATAAATATCGATTAAATCTAGTCTAGTCTGATATATATATCAGTCTGTCTGAGTCTGATTAAAGTAATTTAAAGTTTTGACTGAAGTACAACATTTAATTTATTGCATTTTAAGTCTTAATAAGTCTATAGTCTATCTATTTCTAGAAATAGATATAATCTAGATTTAGATTATTGATTATAGAGTAAAGACAACTTCAGTAAAGTAGATCTAGTAAATAAATAGTAGATATTAGATAGACATAGAATTATTGAGGTAGGCCATATATTAGCAATTGTAGATCGTTTACTAACAGTAACAGTGAGTAATACTAGTATTACTAGTTACAGCGAACAGTTAAAATGAGTAAGTCAACTAATAAGACTATAGGACTAGAAGTGATATGATATTTATAAATTAAATATAAATCTACAATTTATACATAAATCAATCTATAAATCTATCTAGATCAGATTCAGATTTAATTTAAATCTAGATGTTAGATTTATATATATATTATTATCTATATATATTATTACTAGAGTATATATATATATTATAATTATATATAATATATATATATATTTTCTAATTTCTAGATCTATCTATATCCACTAATCTAGATTCCATATTGTGTAATAATCAATAATATTATATTTCATAGAAATACTAATTAGAATCTAGATTCTAGATCTGGAACCATTAAGGCTAAGCTTCTTAAATATTATTTAATAAATTATTAGTAGTAACTAGTTAACTAGTATTATATATAAGTAAAAATTATAAGTTAATCACTTAATCTAACTAGATCTGGAATTTAAATTGTAAAAGAATAATAGTAGTTTACTAGTTTAAATCTAAATTGACCAAGATACTACTCGTAGTCGTCATAGAATATTAGAGTGATTAGAGCTAGAATTTCTAATCTAGATTTAGAATAATTTAGATGATCGCTAGATCTAGAACTTGAATAGACTAGAATCTAGAATAATCTAGATATATTAGTCTATTAGACTAAGTCACTTAGTCCATTAGTTTTCTCTACCGTACTATTCTATTGTTGCTATATTCTATATATATAATATATTAAATATTATATAGTCATAGATCTAGAATAATCTAGATCTATAATTATATTAAATATTTTTGGTTGTAAAATCAGATATATAACTAGCTAGATGAAAGTGTAAGACTATAGCCAGAGGCCATACCCTTAGATATATTTATATAGTTTAATAGTAGATCGATATATTATATTAAATACTAGCCTAACTCTATATTGACTTTTTTTATATTATATATCAGCCTTAACATATATTGACTTTTTTTCTATGTTCCTTTAGAGTTGAGGATATCTACTTGGTAGTCTAAACCTTGACACTAGGAGCCTATGGAATTGATGGCAGTTGCAAGGTATGAACCAGACGACCATGCCGTCCATGCAGAGACCATCGAGGTGACCAGTCCATCATCCACATAACCAGATCCAGGTAGCCTAGCTAGAAGGTCTAGAGGTCTATTAATACTAATTACTATATAATCTATATATATAATTCACAAAGAATTAGGTCAGACAACAACAACGAGTAATCTATTTTTAGCTCCATTAATTCTCTTTTACTTATTTTATAATGCGAAAAATTAGAACCATATTTAAAACTCGAATTATTTATGTATTTAATAGTCTAAGAGAAAAGTTTTCTGGAGCGTAAATGGTTTATAATTCTTTATAAAAAAAATCCATTAACTTGCAAAAGACCTTTATTACGAGTGTTTGTGGACAATTGTGGTGGAAAAAAAAAGCATTAGCAAGGTTAGAGAGACAAAATGACTATATTTTAAAATGTTAAAAATGTGTTTGATTTCTTTTAAAGCAATAGCTTAACAGACAAATAATTATAGGGATGTTAACTCGACTGGATGGCGCGGGGAATCTGTTGTAAGTAATAAAATGGCTTAATTTAATAATTTTTACACTTTAAATTAGAGCGGGTCCTATAAAATTGCGTGTCCTATGAAATTCGGGCCCCACTGCGGTCGTTATAAATGACTATATTTTGTTAAAAATGTGTTTGATTTCTTTTAAAGCAATAGCTAAACAGACAAATAATTATAGGGATGTTAAATCGACAGGATGGCGCGGGGAATCTGTTGTAATAAAATGGCTTAATTTAATTTTACACTTTAAATTAGAGCGGGTCCTATAAAATTGCGTGTCCTAT
>JADKLZ010001913.1:10546842-10557447 GCA_021533235.1 Biomphalaria straminea
TCCTACAATCTTTTTTCTTCAGCTTCTCAATTTAATATTGAAATATTTTATATACTTTGTCCATGCTGCTTTTTTTTTTACTGGTACTACTCCTCTCACTTGCTTTCACAATTTTCAACTCTTTTTTTTTTTTTTATTACATTGATAACCCCTTACTCTTTTAGTATCTAGATATATAGCACCTTTGGTTAGTTTTATTTATTTATTTTTATCCTTTGATCAATAATAAGGCAAGCAATGTACAGTATTAGATATGAAATTGTTTGAGAATGGATAGGAATATAAAGTGGGCATCTGAACCTGGTCAAAATCCTTCATAAGCCATCATGACTGTATGTCAAAAGCTTTGGTGAGATCCACAAAGGAAGCATTTAGTTTTAAGCTCTGCTCTCTGCATTTTTCTTGTAACTCTTGCAAAACAAATATCATATTAGATGTACCACTACAGGCTCTAAAACAACATTGGCTCTCGCAGGTAAATGACCTTGGAGCATATTTTTTTGGGAATGACTCTTAATCCACTATATTAGAAAATACCATTCTTTAGATAGCAGATAACTTGACTTGTCAGTCAACATTTGGGTCAGTTATTGACTTAACTAGCACATGAACTCCCCCCATTTTTTTTTTTTTTTTTTGTGTCTTTTAGAAGCTTGTATGGGTCATTGTGTTTATTGATCAATAGCCAGGTCTGTGCAGCTGCTGTAACTCATTGAATGAAAACTTGTTTTCTATTGATAGCCTTGTTGTGGGATGATACTCTCCCTTTTCAAGATCCATCTCATACCACCTGTTTTTTTTTTTTTTTTTTTATTATTTATTGGCTTTATTATTTATTTCATTTCAATGCTATTATCTAGTATTGTTTTACTGAGTATGTATAGATGTGCATTTTATTGATTTTTTGTTTGGTAAGGTGACAATTTTTTTTTTGCCTTTACATACTTTCTGTGTGCATCTGTGCTATAGTAATTAATCTCTTGGATGATTGAGTAAACTCTGATTTTGATTTTCTATGGGTTTTTATTTTCAAATATCTTGTGTGAAGTGATTTCTTTATTTTTGAGAAAGGTAGAAGTCTTATAATCTATCAGCAAATTTTTTTTTTTTTTTTTACATAATTAAATCTTTGTTTCTATATATATATATATATATATGTTACCAGCAAAGTTGAGAATTTAAACATTCTGTTGCCTAACATTTTCAAACTTCTCTATTTTCTAGGCATTAAATCTTCTCAGTATTGAAATGGAATAGAACTTTGAACTCTGGATTGGAGGCTTATTCAGTCAGCCTCTCAACTTTTAACTCTGGATTGGAGGCTTATTCAGTCAACCTCTCAACTTTGAACTCTGGATTGGAGGCTTATTCAGTCAACTTCGCAACTTTGAACTCTGGATTGAAGGCTTATTCCGTCAACCTCTCAGTCACCACTTGACATGACTATGTATGCTAGTTAGATATTTAAAACCTTCTAACATTGATGGATTAGGAAAAAAAAATCTAGAGTGAGCTTTAAAAGAACAGAAATTAAAATATAAAAAAGAGAATAGAATGTCTCCTCTCCTGGCCGCAGTTTTTGCCTTGCTCCTGTACTTGTTAGTTCGTCTCCTGCACATCACGACACCGGCCTCTGCCCCACTCATCTACGCAAAAGATAGATCATCGCAGTTTGTACAATCAGTGTTAACACTATGTCCAATTTTACAGCAACCGTGAGTATTTTAAGCCATAATAGTTTTGGTATGTCTTGCTCATGTCCATGGCATTCATTTAGTGAAATTGTTTTCAGCTAATTCTCTCCGTTATTATTTTTCTCTTTTTGATAAGAGTTATTCATTTTGCTCAATTGTATTTCACTATCCTGTTATGATTAAACTTCAATAACTTTTTTATTGTTTTCAAAAAATGTGATATTTGGTATTGAATTATAAGAGAATGCATGCTCTTTTCACCAATTAAAGTTTTATAAATTCAAAAACTAATTTAGTTTAATGGAAGTCAAATCAATGTTGAACATCGTCAATTAGGAGAGAAAGAGTTTAGTCATCTTAATTCATTAAAGACTTAAATTGAATCAAGTCTTTCTGGTTATTTCATTCGTCTTTTCTTATACTCAAACCAGGGGTGTAGCTAGGAATTCTCCATCGTTTGGGGGTCTGGGGGGCTTGAGCTCTTTGGGGGCCCCTGCATTTTGCATAAAATATAATTTTTAATGTAAAAAGCACTCTTTTGGGGCCCCCCTCAAGTGGGGGCCCAGGGGGATTTTCAAATTCTCCCCCCCTCCTCCTCCCACCCTAGCTACGCCACTGACTCAAACCATAGTGTTTTATATCGAAATTAGTTAGTCATTTCATGACTAGTTTTAAAGTGTTTTTTTTTGTCTACAGTTATTTTCCTCCTCTCTTGTGGGGAAAAAGTGGGCATGTGCAGACTGTTTTGTATGCCAAGATGGGACGAGTCAATGTGCCAGTGCCCAATGGCATTAGACACAGCATACTCTTGGCTGATGGGGCCACTCTGACCTTTGACCTACACAAGCCTAAAGTGCCACATAGAAGTGGAGGCATGTAACCTTGATTCCTCAAATAGCATTTAGTTATGTTCTCTTTATCTCATGTGTGATATACATGTTGATTAAGGTTAAAGTTCATCTGGTGATAGCTGAAGGGTTAATGTTCTGTGTTATCTTAGATTTAATTTTAGAGTGTGCCTTTTTTTTTCTCTATCAATTGTTTCTTAAGTAAATAATTTTTTTTAATAATTTTTTTTTTCACAACAGTCTTATTCACAGTATGCTGTAATTCAGGTCCCCCAATAGGGATACCAGAACATGAAATTTAACTTTTTTTTTAATATTCAATTTTCCCCTCACCTTACCACCTATCTCTGAGTCTGTTGGACCATTGGAGCATCACATAAGATCTGTTGACCATCTTTCTCCATTCCTCTCTTTTTGCCTTTGATAGAATGTCTTTCAATGACAGGACTGTCCATTCTTTGACATGTCTTCCCATTGCCCTCTCTGTCTGCCTCTTCTTCTTTTTCCTAATACTGTTCCCTTTAGCTCTGAGGACCTTGTGAAATTGCAATAGAGTTTCAGTTTGTGTATTTTGACAGTAGTTAGCAGATCATAGAGTGAGGTCCAAGTGCTAAACTAATTCTGTCTGTAATTTCTTCATTTGTGATGCAGTATTTGTATGTGGCACCTAGCATCTTTCTGTAGCACCTCAAGCTCATTGCTAGGATCCATCCTTCTGTCTAGTTCTGCAGTCAGTGTCCAAAACTTGCAAGCCATGGCCAGGTTGCACATCAGTCTGATTTTAGTGTTCAGGGCTATGTTTTCTGAGGACCTTGTGAAATTGCCATAGAGTTTTAGTTTGTGTTTTTGACAGTAGTTAGCAGATCTAAGATCAGAGGTCAGAGTGCTAAACTAATTCTGTCTCTAATTTCTTCATTTGTGATGCAGTTTTTGTATGTGATACCTAGCATCTTTCTGTAGCACCTCAAGCCCATTGTTAGGATCCTTCTCTCTAGTTCTGCAGTCAGTGTCCAAAACTCGCAAGCATATCTTCTTCTTCTTCTTCTTCTAGCCAGCTTTATTGCTGCTGAGCTGTCAGCTCTTTTGCAGACTGTGCCAAGGAAAAATAGTGTGCTGCTTTCTTTAGTTGTTCAGCACTGCCATACAGGGTGTTGGTTATGTTGGGCTGTTGTGGAAGTAGGGTCTCCGTCTGCCTAAGGTGGATTAGGGAGGGGCATTCAAGGAGGATATGGTTTACAGTTTCATAAGGGTGAGCGCAGTGTCTGCAAAGGGGGAGTTGTGTGGAGTTTATTTTGCTCAGATGGTAATTTAATAGAGGTGTGTGTCCTTTTCTTAGTTGGAAAATAGTAGATTGTTCTTTGCGGGGGAGGAAGTTAATACTGTCCAGTATTTTAGGCCTAGTCATTTCTTTGTAGATGGCTCTGCCTGTGTTTCCTGATGCCCATTGGTTGAGCCACTCCTCTTTGTGATTGTTGACTAACATTGACCTTAGGGTGAGGTAGCTAACAGGTCTATCTATCCAGCCTACAAAAAAACACATGCATATAAGAATTTGGCCATGGCCAGGCTGCACATCAGTCTGATTTTAGTGTTCAGGGCTATGTCTTTGTCTTACATATTGCTTTGATCAATTTTCGTCTTCAGTAAATGTGAAAAAGCTCAATTAAATATTCTATCACTATTAAATGATGGAAAAAATACTACATACAGTTCCATCAAACTGAGACATGAAACTAGTCTAATTAAGGGCAATCAGATCTGATTAAGGCTGTAGACTGTAGATTTTTTAATTGTCCATTAATGATTCATGTATGTTGTCAGCAGAATCCTATTGCCTATTGATCTGCCCTGGTATTGGCAACAACAGTGAGTCTCACTACATGAGGACACTCGTGGACTACGCCCAGAAGAATGGATACATTGCTGTAGTTTTGAACCACATTGGCTCACATAAAACTATCCCCCTCACAGCTGCCAGAATTTTTACCTATGGTAAGCTCATAACTTATTGATCTCTCAAAGGATGTGGTCATTTTATATGTTCCTAAAAATGACTTCATTAAGGGAATTATAATTCTATATTATCATTATTATTGTTAATTAATAGCACTAAGTACATATGTGTAGGTATGCATGTGATTATTTATAGGTTTAACAGTAACATTGTGGTTCAATTACATGATCAATATTTTGCTGGGTAATTATTGATTCTCATGGGAGTCAAGACTTGTCTTTTAGGTATTTTTTGGGGCAGCCTGGTTATATGAGTAACAAAAAAACTAAAACAAATTAATTCCACTTATCTTATTCATGGTAAACCAGTAACACAGACTAAAAATGCAAAATACCTAGGTGTTATAATAAATGAAAAACTGTCATGGAATCCCCATATTGATGAAACTATAATGTAATGAAAGAACAAATACTAATGTACCAATAACATGGCTTTATTCGACAAAATTAAGACTACATTACACAGTACACAGTAGATGAGACTAGCACGTATCACACATAAACGGATGCCGTAATAACAACACACACGCACTGGACACGAAACACACATACACACTGGCCATGACCTTCCGTCACGCTGGACGCACGCAGAAAGCTAACAACTCAGTTACACTACATATAAAAAAAATCAAACAAAGCATTAGGGTTTATTAAAAGAAATTTCTATAAATCAAATAAGAACATAAAACTAAAATGCTATTTAACCTTGGTTAGGCCAATAATAGAATATGCATCCTCTGTTTGGGATCCCTCAACTCAAGAAAACATTAAGAAACTAGAACAGACACAAAATAGAGCAGTGAGATTCATAACAAACGAATATTCACATTTCACTAGAGTAACACCTTTAGTAAAATCACTAAATTTAGAAAGCCTTCAGGATAGAAGACTTAAGAGTAAGGTAGCAATTATACACAAAACACTGAACCATAATCTCCAAATACAAAAACAAAACTCAATAAAATACTCAGAAAGACACAAAGATAAAGGCACATTCCTCGTCCCATATGCTAGGACAAATCTGTACAAATGCTCTTTCTTCCCTAGTGCCATTAGAGCATGGAATGGTTTGCCTGAGCTAGCCAGGAAAACCAGTGACTTGGCAGAATTTAAGTCACTGGTAAATATGCATGACTGAATGCATGACACGTAGGACATAATCATCTTCTTTTTTGAAGTAGCGTCTGTATTATATAAGATAAGATAAGATGTGGTTTGCGCTTGGGTCTGTCATCTTGATGGTTCTGGGTTTATATCCTGCTTGCTGCAATCCCCTAGCATATTACAGTAGGTTTAGGCTAATATATAACAATCTTATACAATACAGATGTTACTTCAAAGAAGAAAAACTATTTCCAGTTCTGAAGAAATTAAGCAAAACAAACAATAAAAAGACTCCTAGGCCAGGATGAAAGCAATCTTTCTGTCTTAGTTGGTTCCAAGCATATGTAATAGCACCTGCTTCTTAACCTTGGGACAAAGAGCGAGGCCAAAAGTGAAGCACTCCAGGGAGATCACCCCATTTTTGTAATATATAACACCACTGCTGAAAGGTGGCCTGTCATTGAGAATAGGGACCCTTTTAAAAATGGTGCGGTGAATAGGGACAGAGCGATTAGGCTCCCTGCCAAGTGCTTTAAACTTAATTTTCCAATTTAAGTTCATTTAAGCAGATATTTTGTAGTGTTCATAGTAAATGTTAGAGAGTGTGCCCTTACCAAACTAATTATTGCTGTATACAATTTAATTGAAATTTAATATGTTACTGTCATACATTATTATTCATATCTGTAAACAAACCCTTAGGCTTATATATGGTCAGAAGTACATTTATTAAACTGTTGAGTGAAATAAATAGGTAGATTATGAATGTCATGTGTAAAAGTGAGTTTGACCTAAAAAAAATGGTTGAATCGACCTACATTTGGTTATGTTTAACATCAGCTATATTAAATAAAATGAGCTGACCCGCGGTGTAGTATACACCGCTATTTAGTGATGCTGGGTGGTTGGGCGACGTGGAGAATTATATATACGGAGAAGATTACTTGTTCTTCCCCCTCTTTTTTTTTTTCTGAGCTGCTCTCTCTGTCGACGTGAAAGTTATGTGGGGTAACTCTAGTCCAATTTGCAGAAATAAAAGAGTTATCTTTCCATGACTTTTTCATAGAGAGTTAGAGAGTCTTGTCTTGTCCAGCGTGGTTGGGCACCATAGAGAATTATATATACAGATGGATCATTCTTGAGTATTGCATAAAACCAGATTTCACTATTTTAATGACCAGGTGGCACAGAAGAGCTACACTTGGTTAGGAAAGAAGTGGAAAAGTTGCTCCCAGAAAGCAAAATCGTCTTGGTTGGCTGCAGCATGGGAGGAAACATTGTTGTCAAGTATCTGGGGGAGAACAGAGAGCACCAGGAGGGTATTTTAGCAGCAGTGTCCATTTGCCAGGGATATGATGTTTTAAAGTGAGTTTAAAATTGGCTTCCGATTCTCTTGCATCATGAAATTATTTAATTATTGTAACCTTATTGTAATGTCATTTTGTGTTTAACAGTAAGGTTGTATCAGAATATTGAGATTGTATCTTATGTGTTTGTTAACTTCCATAGCAGACATGTCTTGGCTTTACCCAAGGTCCAGAACTCTGTCTTGGCTTTACCCAAGGTCCAGTGATCTTTAACTCATAAACCCATGACTGTTAATTTTAATTCACACAGACCATCACAGTGATTCTCTAGCTTCTATTTAAATACTTATACATTACCCCATATCTCACAAATGTAGGTTGACATTTATTTACAGTAACAGCTGCTAAATATAATCAACTATGTTGCTGTCTACAGTTTAATAACTCTTTTTTTTTTTTTAAAGAGCTAAACCTCTACTGCTATCATGGTATAACTTACGACGAGCGTACTTGTATGTGATGACAAGGAACCAGAAGAACTTGATTCGCATTCACAAGAAACAGCTACTGAGTGATGAAATCAAATGCAAATGTGACATTGATGAAAAAAAAGTGTTCTCTTCCATCACTTTGGAGCAGCTGGATGAAGCATTTACACGGTAACTTACTGATCAAAGCGAACACATTGAAACATAATTAGTAAAACAGATAACCAAAAAATAAATCTATTTAGTTATATACACATTGTTGATAAATACTGTTTCTCCTATTAGCTTGCAAACTCTACATAGGTTTAGGAATATTTTTAAACAGCTCAAACAATTTCCCTAGTTATGTATATCTGGTACTTTTTGTATATCTTTGGGGAAAACAATAACTACCTAATTCGCCACACGGTAAAAACTTAGGCTTGACAGTTATATATTTTTTTTTGGAAATATAATCAACTTAAAATTTAGTTGAAGTCTTTTTATTTTTGAACATGCTTTAAGTGGTAAATACCACACTTTCTGAAATGCTTGTTTGTATTTAGTACAGAGCTAAATAAATATATGCCCATGAACATTTTGTGCGTCATCTTAGTCTAGGTAGAAATGAGCTGGACTGTAATAGATGAACTTGATTGTGCAAAGCTCACTAGGAAGACTCTTTTCAATACTGAAGCATTACAAGAAATAAATAGATTGAGAAATAAGAGACCAGCATCAGTTTTATAAAGGAGGAATGGATTTGTAAAAAAAAAGTACAGACCTTCATCAACAGATGTCTGAGAAATGTCTTGAAAATACACTCCCAAAAAAACACCAAACTGTGGGATATGGGCGGACAGAGAAATATAGAGGTGCAGATCTTAAAGATAAAGTGTAGATGGATAGATCACACCCCTAGAAAAGATACCAACAACAGAGCTAGACAGGCACAAGAAGCAGAGGAGATCAAAAAGAACATAGCAATGCAGTGCATTAAATGAAGCCAAGAGGAATGAAAAGAATTTGGAAGTTATTGAAAAACTAGAGTGGCATGTTTTTACTGAGGCATTATTGTTCCATGAAGAATGCAAAATCAAAAGAAAGATGATGATGATTTTTGGTTTGTGTAATGTTGTGAGAATGTGTTTACATCATTGATGTGTTGTGTCTGAATATCTTTGATCATTTTACCTTAATAAAGCCTTGTACCTGTATTAGGTTTATCTGGTGTTTATCTTAATTCTTATTAAACATAGGTTTCCTTCTATTCATTCATCATGTCTTACTCAAAGCTGTTTTAATTTATCTATTGCACTAGTTGTCGATCATTGGGTGACCAGTTGAGTATTTAAATTGACAAGAAACTTAAACATAGTGCTCATTCATAAACTCCTCAAGATGTTTTAAAATAGTATTTACACAATTTCTTTTATTTATTCATCTGACAGAAGGTTCCATGGATGCGAGACCCTGGATGAATATTATCAACGTAACAGTTGTGGGAGCCATATATCTAATGTAAGTTCTAATTATGGTGACACCCTAGAGATTTAACATTTTTATAACAATTGTGTATCTTTTTTGAAAGTCTGCTGGATAACATGAGAAGCATTCTTATTTCACTGTTTTCTTTGATTTTTTTTTCATTGATCATTTAAAATAAATAAATTTGATTGGCATTTTCCTTATAATTTAAAATATGACATTATATTATAATCTTGTTCCAAAATAGATTAAGATTCCTCTTCTTCTGGTCAATGCTGAAGATGATCCTATTGTTCCACTGGATCTGTTGGAATGTCCCAAAACAGCAGCTGGTGAGAATTGTTTGTTCATTACATATTTCTCAGTGCTCTATTTGTGCTTGCTACTTTATTTGAATGCCACAGAGATCACACTCCTATCAAATAATTCACATCAACATTAAACTTTTGTCTTTTACTTCTAACAGATTACTGTCTACTATCTCTTCATTTCTTCATCCTTTTGCAGAGTTATTTCCAGCAGTCTTTTTTTCTATTCCTTTTTAAGGCTATGTGGGACACTAAATTTGGGTAAAAAGGTCTAAAATTTGGATTTTCAGTTTTAACCTAATTTAAATAGCCCAACCATTTCTGGACATGAAAATATAATTTTCATGATTGGCAAATAATTACTTATTTTTTTATAATTTTTTTTTTGTAAGGTATTTACATTAGTTTTATATAAATTTGTTTTCTTTTCTTTCGATTTTCTTAAAATACTATTTTTATTCACTTTTTTTACTACTCCTTCACTAATTCTGCATAGAATTCAATCAAACTTGTCCAGCTTATTGTTTATACCATGTACAACAACTTCTATAGAACATTTTTTTAAGTTTGAATTAATATTTTGTCTTAATTGCAAGAAAATATTTGAAAAAATTGAAAAAAAAAAATAGCAAGGTTAGAAAAAAATTATTAAAAAAGTTTTTTACTATATTCAGAAACTATTCTATAGAAAATGTTCTGGAATCATTGGTCTACACATTATATATTTTTGTTTAGCAATAGCTTAAATAGTTTTACAGCCTTAGTGATTTAAAAACAATATACAAAAATCCAATATGGCGGCCGTTGCCATGACAACCATTAATAAGAAAACATTTTTAACCACATTTTTTAAAATGGTTATTCATAGGGAGTATACATATAAAGTTTGGAGTAATTTGATTGATAAATAAAAAAAAAAGGTGTTTAGTGTCGCACATAGCCTTAAAAATGATTTAGCATTTATTCTTTACAAAGGCTAACAGAGTATATGTGGAAACCTGTCTGCACGTAGAGGCTATACAAAAATTCCTAGACTAGAGCTTTAAGAAAGTCAACTACCATGGGAGGCAACTTTGTAAAATTTTATTCAGCTCTTTCCCTTGTCAGAGGGAACAAACTCAGATATTGATTGATTCAATGACTTCCTGTTCTCAGTCACTCTGAATTAAGCAGTTTCCACTGTACTTTAACTGTTGAAACAAAAAAACAACAACAACCCAAAATAGTTCAATATTAGATTTGTAAAAGCCACAGATTTCTTCCTAATTTACCATTACATATATGCTACTTTGAGATGTTTTCTTTTCATTGGCATCTGCATTGCAAGTATAGGCCTAAACCTATTGAAATGTATTCCCCTACCAACATGCCTAAAC
>JADKLZ010001913.1:10588297-10622658 GCA_021533235.1 Biomphalaria straminea
ATTGTCGTTAGATTTCAGTAAAAACAAAAGAAATGACGTATATATACGATAGTAATATTTGCAATTAGTTCGGTCTAGTTAAGTCTTGTATTTCTATTAATTTAAACATTAATTGTGATGACTTCACTAATCCAATTCTTTGCAATTCTGTGCTGCTATTATATTTCTTTAAAAAATGTCTCTCTATTTTAATCATAAATATATTTCTTTAGAAGGCCTACAGAGTAAAAAAAAAAGTTTAACATGAACTAGGATGTAAACACTTATCGGATTTATTGGAAAAATTCATAACAACGGCAACAATATAACCTTTCAATGCCTGCAGATATAAAAAGAACAGGGGAAGCCACTCGAAAAAAGACATAAATGTCCATTTTATTGGTTATCTCTCTTGGAACGCTGTTTTCTTCCAAATACATGCCTATGTGCGCGCGTTCACTATAAGTTCTTAGATTGTAAATTATAATGTTCTTAGATTAGAAAGTATGACGTTTTTAGATTATAAAATATCAATGTCTATAAGTCTATAACGTTTTATTGTATGATGGTATTTTCCTATCTCCAGACAAACTGCACATGTGTAAGCAATGCCTGATTGTTTCTAATACTAATTTGTCTTTTCATTGTCTTCAGTTATTCATCTGTTCTTGAACCAGTTTCCCAGATTTAGCAGTCTGTCCAACTCAACATAGTGGCCGTTTAACAGCAGGGTATCATGTTGCCAGCATAAGGACCAACCAAATAAAAATAAAATCGCCGCCTTCACCAGGATTCGAACCTGAGTTCCCGGTTTGGAAGCCAAGCACTTACCGCTCAGCCACCGCATCCCATTGACACTGGTCTCATAGACATAATGAAAATTAACTTGACCATGCTGAGGAACACTTCAGGGATTGGAAGCCAAGAAAGGCAAGACTGCTGGCAGACAAACTTAGTATTGAGTTGGTCCTGCCGAGATTAGCAGTCGACAGACCGAGCTAAAAAACATGTTTTTTTTTTGTAAGCTATTACACGGCTTTACATTCCGTATCTTGATAGATTAGTTTCTTCATTAACATCTCGCTTTTCTAGCAATAAAAAAAAAATAAAAAAATCTCAAAATTCAAAATCCTAATCTTCAGCGAGATTTGAACCCAGGAACCCAGTTTCAAAAGCTATGCACTTAACTATACAGCAACTATCTATATAAGCACATATATACCCTGCTGTTAAACGGCTTTACATTCCCTGTCTTGATAGGTTAGTTTCTTCATTAACGTCTCGCTTTTCTAGCAATAATAATGCTGCATTCAACCTGCATGTCTTCATCCATAAAATGATGTATGAGCTGGAACGTGAAGAATGTCAACACTGTGCATAATAGGCGTTCATTGCTACGAGAAGCATAAGTTCAATTATTGACAGTTTTGGTAGCTTAAGTCGACTTTTTTAGTTATTTGTTTGAACACCTTCTCAACACAATTGTCATTCCAACTGCAACATATGCATGTGAAACATGGAAGTCATCTGTCAAAATTTAGAAGAGACAAAAATGGCTGAGACGGATTCTGAGAGTCAGTTACACAGATCGAGTCTTAAACAAGGAAATCCCTTGCCGAACTGGGATAGTGAGATTGTGACAGAGCGTCGCATGAACAGTGGACACCAGGTGGGAGGAGGCTTCAGGCATTGCCAATGACAGATCTTTATGGAGACAGCTGGCTGCCCAATGCGCCGAACGGCGCGGGAGGACCTAAGTCTCTCCTAATCGACGTTACCATCGTTGGTTGTGACCTCATTAAATTAAATTAATGTTTACTTTTTTAAAAACTTGTCTTTGAATTATATAAAAAGAGCATGCATTTCGATTTATTTCTGCATTAAATACATTTTCTGAGAACAATCAACAAAGCTATTGAAGAACAATCATAACAGGGTAGCGAAACAGTAATGAGCAAAATGAAGAACAAATTTGTACAAAAGCTCTTTCTTTCCTAGCACTATTAGAACATAGGATGAGTTGCCTGAGCTAGCCAGGAAAACCAGTGACTTGGCAGAGTTCAGTTTATTGGTAAATATGCATGACTAATTGCATGACACGTAGGACGTAATCAGCTATCAACAATTTTCTTACTTTCTTAACATTGTTTTTATGTTTTGATTAGAGGTGGAAAGATCTCATGAGAAATAAGGCAAAAAGTTTTTAAGTTAAGATCTGTCGTCTAGAAACAGTTCTATTTTCCGATCTTTAGGAATGACATTTCTTAGCGATTCGACGCAACAAACAACATTTTGCAGGATCCAAAAATGTTTTTTTTTTTTCAATCTGCTATGTGTAGATTGAAATCGTTAAAATTATTCATCGAATCCAAAAGAGACGATTTCGATAAATACGAAGGAGCAACTACGCAATAATTTATATAATTATAATATAATAATTATAATAGTCCCATCTTAAAAACAAAAAACCACTATCAAAATATTTCTCTTTCCACCTCCTAAGTTTCAATATGCTAAAAAATATCGAAACCTTCGCAGTATTTTGTTTTTTTTGAAAACACAGACTCTATATTATATATGCAAATGATTTTCAATATTCATAAACAAAGTATTATTTAAAGCAATAAGGTTCACTTTTAGCATTGCTTTTAGTATTTTTTTTTATATTAGAAAGTGTGTAGGAGAGACAGACAGACGGAGAGACAGATGAACAACATAAAACCTACGGGGGTCAATTAGGTACTCTTAATTAAAATCAGCGAGCAGCCATCTCTTTACCCCACACCAATAAAAGCTTTATTAATTGTATTCAGTAGACCGTAATTTATTTGGACAAGAATGGAGGAATATTGCATTCAACATGGCAAAATGTTTCACACAACACCGCCTGGCACGCCTACTTCCGGCAGACGAACAAAAGGGGGACAACAAGGGTAAAAGGAGTTGTTTGCTTAACATCATTTGTCAATAGAATTTTGCTTCCCTCCCCTTGTAGTTATAATGATTTGCTTTTTTTCCCCCTTTAACAAATAATGGATATCAATGGAGGTTAATTATTAAAAAAAGAATACAATTCATTATATGCATTATAAATACATTTGCAGTGGTTCTGTAATGTCAGAGCTATGTCAGATTGACTCGTGGCTCAATCAATTGCGAGCGTTCTTCGATTATAATTTGATATAGCTGTTGCATTTCAAGCTTTGCCTGCATGCTTAGAAGGCCTACATGGTATTTACAAAGTGAATCCTTACATCAGAAATCGAATGTGATATTTTTCGAAATTCTTGTCTTTCCAGACCTCCAAATTAAGAAGTAAAAAGCTGTAGTTTGTGTGTGTGTGTGTCCCAGAACTAGGTACAGACTACTATTGACTAAGCTATTAACTAAGAGTCCGGGCATGCTAACCTGCCTCATATTGCGACCCGGGTGGAAAAGATCGTAGGAGGAAACTATTAGGTCAAAGGGCAGCAAAACAAGACTCTCAGGGTGTGCTAAGGGTGTGCGAAAGCATCCTCAATGGTTGTAAAAGAGCTCCCACAACCTTGCCAACAATGCAGGCCCCGTTGCATTAGTGACGTGTCATGCACGGTTAGTCTGGTATAGAACAGGAACATGGTGGAGGTGTATGCGGCCTCCGGCTGCGTTTCTAGTCCGCGAGTACGGAGTAACCGTGTCACAGGAATTCATCGTTCCTTTGGGTTCCTCATGGAACATAGGGCCTCGACAAAAACACGCCACTCTCCACGGTCTCTTGCTAGTTTTTTAAAATGGTTTCCCAGCTCTTTCCTTTCCTCTAGGGTTCCTCTAGTGTACTGCGTCGCCATGTTCTTATTGGTCTTCCTCTACGTCTTGTTCCCTGGGGGTTCCACTCTAAGGCCTGTCTAGCTCTGTTGCTTGCATCCTTTCTAAGGGTGTGACTCCATCTCCACTTCCTCTCTAAGATCTGTACCTCTAAATTTTTCTGTCCACACATTTCCCACAGTTTGGTATTTTCTACTTTGTCGTACCAGTGTATTTTAAGGATATTTCTGTTGATGAAGGTCTGTACTTTTTTTTTGTTGTCGCTTCAGTTTTTTTTCCATGTTTCAGAACCATACATTATGACAGCCTTGACATTAGAGTTAAAGATTCTTAGTTTAGTCTTGTTTGGGATGTGAGGAGATTTCCAGGTTGACTTTAGCTGTGTAAATGTCTGACGCGCTAGATTTATACGACATTTGATATCTTCATGTGTTAGCCTGGTATAGAATAAGAAAATGGCGGAGGTTCCCGGTGTATGCGGCCTCCGGCCTCGTTTCTAGTCCTCGAGTCCCTGTGACTGTGTCGTACGATTGACGTAACTTTAATTAATAAAATATGTTGATATAATGATTAAATTTAATGGTAATAATTGTTATTGTAAACAAAAATAGAGTAGGAGCCTCGCAAGCATCAATTAAATTAGGTTCCGCACTTTGTAATGCCGGCCCTGACTGACTAAAAAAAAAAACTACAAACCACAATATAATTTATCGGCTACATATTTGTCCATGTTCTCATTCTTGACAACTCACGCTTCATTGATTTATGATAAATCACTAGGATTTCCAATGCTTCAATGTAACATCCTGGTCGGCACTATGATACATGTTTTTAAATCCAGATTCACAAACACAAACACACACATACACAAGGTTTCTGTTTTATAGGATAAAGTATATTGAAAATAAAATCAGTTTGTCTAGTGTACTTATTACATATCACAACTCACTTACGCAGAGAAAATGAATAGGAAAATGATAAAATATGCCTGGTGTGGTGGCAAGGTTTTTATCCAGGTTGTTTCAAAGGTAGGAACTCCCAGCCTCCTAAGACGTTTAAAAAATATCCAGAAAGACACAAAGGTAAAGAAACATTTAATGATCCATATGCTAGGAATAATCGTACTTGATATACTTCTTTAAAAGTGCCATTTGGGCATGGAACGGGTTGCCTGAATCAGCCAAGAAATGACTAAGCAAAGTTTAAGTCTCTAATGAACATGTACGACACAAGGATGCGCGTAATTATCTTCTCTTTGGAGGCATCTCATTACCATACCTTTCCAGGTAAAGATTCTCCACTAGTTCTGCGCTTTCTCCTTGAGCTGATCGTAAAGATTCTCCACTAGTTCTTCGCTTTCTCATTGAGCTGATAGCGAAGACTATTCTACACTGCTTATTAAGTTTTCTTTGTCACTGTATTTGTAGATAGATAGGATCGTTAAAAACATTTACGTTATCAAGTTAAACTTTATTCATAATAGCCGCGACATTATTTTACGAACTCATCTTCAACAAGGTTGCAACGACAGTTTGTGCCGTAGTGGTCCACCCAAGCAGGTAAAAAGAATGCAATTCTATCAAACGCAAGAGAAGAATGGAGAAAGAAGTTTGACAGATCTTGTGTGGTGCCAGAACGGCCCAATAGACCAAGGAATAGGTGAAAGTGAAGGAGAAGTTCGATGTGAACCTGGCCTAGCTGATTTCATATAATGATTATCTAATTGATCTAATTGTTCTTTAAAGGGTCAATCTCTTATTTAAAAAAAAAATTCCTTTAAAAAATAATTCTCCCCTTCCTTTAGTTTGTTGTACTTCAAAAAATTCATATTGGGGTGTCATTCAATTACTTGAGGTCAACAATTTACGAACGATTTGCAATTTTTGCTTTTGAGCGTGATCTATGTAGGAAACAGAGTTTCAATGATTTACTGTATGACTTTGCGACACACAAGGCTCGTTAATTCCATCGTGATTTCTTTCAGTAAAAAATGAACAAAAATGAAAAGACGAATTTATTTACTAATACAAAATCTTAATTTTCACTTATTATCTTCACTTCGAATAGGTCCCGCGAATGTTAAGGCCGGTCGTGCTTGCTTTATTTACAACCAATCGCTAACCTCTTCCCACTGTCACCATAGAAACACACACCAACACATTATAACACTTCTGTAACTTATACCTTCAGTATATACATTTAGCTCATCAGCTCAAACCCTCAACTTATACATGCAGCTTATACCTTCAGCTCATACCTTCAGCTCATTGCTTCAGCTCATACCCTTACCTCATACCTTTAGGTCATATATTCAGCTTATAGCTTCAGCTCATACATTCAGCTCATTGCTTCAGCTCATACCCTTAGCTCATACCTTTAGGCTTTAGGTCATACATTCAGCTTATACCTTCAGCTCATACATTCAGCTCATTGCTTCAGCTCATACCCATAGCTCGTACCTTTAGGTCATACATTCAGCTTATACCTTCAGCTCATACATTCAGCTCATTGCTTCAGCTCATACCCTTAGCTCATACCTTTAGGTCATAAATTCAGATTATACCTTCAGCTCATACATTCAGCTCATTGCTTCAGCTCACACCTTCAGCTCATACCTTTAGGTCATACATTCAGCTTATACCTTCAGCTCATACATTCAGCTCATTGCTTCAGCTCATACCTTCAGTTCATACCTTTAGGTCATACATTCAGCTTATACCTTCAGCTCATACCTTTAGGTCATATATTCAGCTCATATCCTTAGCTCATACCTTTAGGTCATACATTCAGCTCATACCTTCAACTCATACCTTTAGGTCATACATTCAGCTCATATCCTTAGCTCATACCTTTAGGTCATACATTCAGCTCATACCCTTAGCTCATACCTTTACCTCATACATTAAGCTTATACCTTTAGGTCATACATTCAGCTCATACCCTTAGCTCATACCTTTAGGTCATACATTCAGCTTATACCTTCAGCTCATACATTTAGCTCATTTCTTCAGCTCATACCCTTAGCTCATACCATTACCTCATACATTCAGCTTATACCTTTAGCTCATACCTTTAGGTCATACATTCAGCTTATACCATCTTATAGCGAGGAACTATTTTATTTCCCCATCTGGAAATTATAATAATAATTTTATTTATAAAGCGCTGTTAACAAACAAAAAGTAGGCTCAGGGCGCTGTAATAACATTATAAACTTAAACACGTGAGCTAAAATGACAAACTAGTCTAAAGTGTTTTAAACAGATAGGTCTTAATGTTCTTCTTAAAAGTGGTGTAGCATTTTGTCTGTATGAGATCAATGGGGAGAGTTCCAAACCTTTGATCAGTGCACTGACTGTAGCTTTTGAGGCTGTTTCTATGAACACACTGATACATCGTCATTGTACAGAACTGAAAAAGACTTTTTAGTTTTAAGGATGACTCTTGATGTCAATTTGAAGTAAAGAACATTAACAGCATACAAATTACAAATTATATTTTTGTTTCATTTCCGTTGACCTTTCTCATTGGTAATTATTATTATTTCTTCTAACAATTAAGCACAACTATTTATTATTCTTTCTGAGCAAAAACAAAAGTGCGATAATATTTATCTTTTGTCTAGGCTTGGCGGGCCACATAGAAACTTTGGAAATGTCTTATATGGCCCGCGGTCTGCGTGTTGCCAACCACTGCTTTACAAGATCAGCGACATAGTCTATGTATTGAAATCTATCAGTGCCTAACAACGTTCATTCAAAACTAATATCATGTAATCGAAGCTCCATTCATCCATAGATTTGACCCATATTGGGGCAAGAAATAAAGAAATGTGAATGGCCTAAACATGTTTTGAAAGATTTAAAGCCCTTGGCACAAAGGGAAGTGACACACTGCATACTTTGACCTAATCTTATGACATTGATTCAGAAGAAAACAATTATGTTAATAGTGTTACATCAATAGTTTAAAAGAATTGTTTTCAATACTTATATAACGAATAGTTTTGTTAGTTGAATATTTAGGCCCGAACCCAATGAAGTGAAAGAAATGAGAAAATTATAGATTATAGTCATATAGTGGATAGTGAATAGGTCTAATATTCAGTGTCTCTCAAACGATTATATGTGACCATCTCATTCTCAACCCAGATGAAAACAAAAAGTTATTTCCTGATCCATTAGTGCGCTAGTAGAGCGGGGGGGGGGGGGAAGGTTGTAAAATGTAATGAAAAAAAGATTCTAGAGACCTTTAATAATTATAATAAGGCTTTTCTGAAGATTGAGGAATTTAGTGTTTCACATGGCTACGCAGTTCTACCATGTTTTACCACATCCAGTTCAGACAAAACCATATCTGCCAGTGACAGACAGTGATTAATTAAAGTTCCCTTTTTACCGTCTGTGCATGTCCTCAGAAGTAGATTTCCTTTTTGTTTCCAATGTGTATCCAGAGGCCTTTGTCAGTTCCCCTTCTCCATGCCAGTTAAAGCAAGCTAGCTCCTGAAATGGTCTTTAAAGCCTCTTTAAAGATGAGGACTAAGGCGACTGGGCTGTCTTGCACTGTCATAAATTTGGCTCAAACTTCCTACCTATACAGCGCCATACACCAATGTCAAAGTAGTTCCCCTTTCAGACCTTGTGGTCTATAGGGCAGATGATGTAAAGGTCATCTGATTCTGTGGCCTACGGTTAACGAGGGTGTCATGTGGCCAGTACAACGACCAACCGCCTAAACTTTTCCCCAACTACTGTCAGGTACCCATTAGAGCTGGGTGGACTCAAGGGCGCCCGTAAATCCCGAAATAAAAATCCCAGTCTTCACCAGGATTCGAACCCGGGACCTCCAGTACGGAAGCCAAGCGTTTTACCGCTCAACCACCGCGCCCTCTAATGTCAAAGTGCTTATATACTATTCACTTTGCTTTTGATAAACTAACTATATACGATATGCGATTTACTATACTATTTCTTTTCTTTATTGACTATACTATTGACTCATTTATATCCATATAACTACTGTCACTTAACTAGTATGTATTATTTTCTTTTACATTTCAGATATTTAAAACAGTAATGTATTCAAAATTTCAACATAGATAAGAAATTTTATGCACAGTTAAAAGAGCTTTCCCAAGGGATCGCGATCACAAGAGTTTTTGGATCCTGGATATAGCTTCAAGACTATTGTTAGAGAGAGAGAGAGAGAGAGAGAGAGAGAGAGAGAGTCTTATTACTTTCAGATCTTCTAAAACATACGCATTCTCAGTGAAAGATGATAAGGGTTGACTACAATGGACATTGTTTTGCCTTAACGTACCTGTTCCTGGCAGTGCCATCTATTGACTGTTCGCTCTTGGTTCGCACTAAAATAACTTTTCTTCCCTCAAAATGGATAAGACAGTGACAACAATTACAACAAGGATTATAATTTTTTTACAAAGATAATTCTTCTTCCCTTTTTTTCATTATGTAATTAGAGGTTTGAGATGATTAGTGCTATATCCACTAAGACGTAAGACCAAGAGTGCTTTATTGATCCTTATTGTGCATTTGTTGTTATTTGGAGGAATCTGCTTTTTTCAACACCATTCCACAATAGAGAACCGATGAAAAGTTCAGTCAAACATGGAAGGGTTGTTTGTGCGTTGTTTTTAATTGTGCAAGTAGTGTAACAGTGCGGACGTCACGTTTGGAGGCTTCCAGTCGCCTCAGCGTGGCACCTCCGTGAAAATGTTCGCTCTGGAAAGCAGATATGCTAAGAACGAGGGCGAACATAGCCTCCAGTTGGCGCTAATGGTATATTCTAGCGAACGTACATGCACGTGTCAACCAAGTCCCATCCGTTGACCGTTCCCCAGCGGGAACCATTCGCGTGGTGATGGTCCTCCAACGGTTAGCTTTGGTACATTATACGAGTAAGGAGATTCCATCTCCCCTTCCTGGGCTCGGGCTCAGGCTTTCACATTGAAGGAGGAACCTATGACGTGGTAAACATTAGGGTTTATTAAAAGAAATTTCTGTAAATCAAATAAAAACATAATCAAAAAATGTTTTTAAAGGCCAATAGTAGAATAATCCTCTCTTTCAGACCCCTTAACTCAATAGGCCTACATTAAGAAACTGGAACGAACACAAAATAGAGCAGTGAGATTCATAACAAACGAATAATATTCATATTTGATAAGCGTAACATTTTTAGTAAAATCATTAAATTTAGAAAACCTTCACGTAGAAGACTTCAAAGTAAAGTAGCGATTATATAGAAGACTCTGAACTATAATCTTTAAATTTAAAAACAAAATCTAATACAATACTCAGAAAGACACAAAGATAAAGGCACAATACTCGTTCCAAATGCTAGGACAAATTTAGAGCATGGAATGAGTTGCCTGGGCTAGCCAGGAAAACCAATGACTTGGCAGAATTTAAGTCCTTGGTTAATATGCATGACTATATTGACCTAGGAACACATGTAGGACGTAATCATCTTTTTGTGAAGTAACGTCTCAATTTTATAAGATAACAACTAATTGTAGTGATTACCATTCCTTAGTTCACTAGCAACTATAATAATAAATTTAATAATGATACCGATGATAATGATAATAATGACATCCTGAAAAGAAAACATGTTTAACATTTGGACCGAAAAACCTTTTCATAAATACCCGAAACAACATATGAGACATTGAAAACTTCAATTATGAGTGAAAAAGTACTTTTGAAAGAATCAATACAATCTATGTTCTTTCTGTTCTTTCTATTGTCTCAGTCAAACTTCAAACGTTTCAGCTCACACAGTGTTAACATAACAGATTGATCATAAACTGAAGTGGAGCTTTCGCAATTGATAGATCTATAGATCTAATCCCTTTAGACACTGCTACCAGTGAGTGGTTATACTCACAGCAGAAGAAAAAAGTATTTTTCTATTGCAATAGAACCATTAAACTAGGTCACCATTGAACTAGGTCACCATTGAACTAGGTCACCATTGAACTAGGTCACCATTCCGCTAGGTAAAGAGAAAAGTTTGAAACTAACAATAGATAACTATTAAACCTTCTATTTTCATAAGCACTTCCCTGGCACAGTGGTTAGTTTACTAGCTTGAGGAGACTTTAGCCCTCAAGTTCGAAATCCGTTCGCTCACTTTTTTTTTAATTAAGAAAGCTAAAAGTTTCCCCTTTCAGACCTTGTGGTCTATAGGGCAGATGATGGAAAGGGCATCTGATTCTGTAGCCTATGGTTAACGAGGGTTTCATGTGGCCAGCACAACGACCAACCGCCTTTACTTTTCCCCAACTAATGTCAGATACCCAATTAGAGCTGGGTGGTCTCAGAGGCGCCCAAGTAAAGCTAAAAGCTAAACAAAAACAATTGGTAAAAATATTTCTAATCGCATAGATTTATTTTTGTTTGTTCACATCTACAACAAATGTATATACATGACCGATCCAAAACTAATTGATAGAACCACGATTATATAAGCTTTATTTTTTATTTATTTATTTATTTTCTACAAATATTTTTCTTGTTTGTAATACACATTGAAACGTGTAACTATTGTGACGTAATTGATTTGGTTTCTTTTGAAGACTATCCCAAAGTACTGGATCTAGAATAAGGTCAGGAAACTTGTGATGTCACAATGGTCTGGTTATAAATATCAAAGGTACACGAGAAAATTATATAAAGAAAGTCGAGCTTAGCGTCGAGGTTTGTTAAGTCCGTCGTGCTCAGTTAATCAATACTAGTTTGGCTCAAGAAATGTTTCTCATAGGAACCATTTTGTTCCCTTTTGGATTTATTTAATTAAACTGCTCATACCTCGAATTATACAATTATTATTCATTATTATTCATTATGTGTGGTGTTCATTTTAAGACAAAGAATATTAAAAGCCTATCACCGCAACTTGAGATCTATTTAAGGCTTATCATCCAGGATGAAGATTACGCAGAGGATCAGTATTGTAAGTGGTTGTGACCTGCATATTTTGCCACATCTAGCGCAGACAAAACCGTTGTAACTTGAGATCTCAACAATCAAGGATAACACAAGCGACACGTCAAATAGACCGATTGTTTGTAGAACTTAACTCCTGCTTGGACAGACATAGGCGGTCCTCAAATTGTAAAGATTAGAGTTATACTAAAAGAAGCAAATTGTACACCAAACGTGAATAGGAATCCGTCATTCATAATGTCATGAAATTTGTTGTTGTTAATGATGAGGTACACTATCCAAACATTAATTAAGCTACTAAGCCTACTTAATTATGGAAGATTGGTGACTGCCATTGAAACTCTTGACGCTAATAGCGAATACAAAAAGTGTGCATAAAAAACGGAGCAGCAGGCAATGGCGCGACTAGAGTATTTGGCGCCTAGTGCAGGGGTCGGCAACCTTTTGAGTCGAAAGAGCCAAATATTACAATTTACAAAATTTTAAAGTTTCAAAGAGCCGCAAAGTTTTTCTTGCAACAATAAATAGTACTCGCAAATTATTTTACTGAAAAAAATATATTTATATATAAGTAGTGTTTTTCACAACAAATAAATAATATATGTGGCATTATTAGATAATTATTTTATGATTCCGTAACAACTAAAGCAGTTCAATATTTTCTTAAACACTAACTTGAACTTTAATAATAAACAATTGGAGAAATAAATTCAATGGGAGCGTTGGCTTCACGTGGTTTTAGATAGTTCAGATAACTTTTTTCTCATAGCTTGTTGTTTTAGTTTCAAACACGATTCTAAATTTTTAATAGTTAGCTAGCTTTTTACTTTGCTATATTTATATTCATTTAAAAGAAAACACGCTTTCTCGCACGAATAGTTCGATCCGAAGAAGGGAGTTTAATTTCTCTATCATTAAGAATGTATTTATTTCAAGCACAACGCAAAACGTCTCAACACCTTACCATTGGAAGCTATCGCACTTTATTGGGAAGAAGGCGCTCAGAGTATTGAATCTCATTTCGTTTAAGAATTCTTTAAACTGACGATGGTAGAGTGCTTTTGACAAAATGCTTTTAACAATCTTGATCACCTAATTCATTACCTTAACTATTTGGTTCGAATCGTTTTGGGCACAAAGTGCTTCTTGGGTCAACATAAGAATTTCATGATTTATTTTGCTTCGAAAAAATCGTTCTTGCCCCTTTATTTTTTCCAGTCATTTTTCTTGCTCCATCAGCTGCTATTGAAACGATTTTATTTAAATCGATCTTATTGTTTTCAATGTATTTTTGCATGCACTATATTTTTCCCTCCAGTTTGTCCGGAGAGCGGTAACAATCTTTGAAGTTCTTCTTTTGGATCTTAAAAAGATATATACGTGACAAAATGGGCAACATATGCCGTGTCTTTATGTTGCTAGACAAGCAAGTGATAGGATAAAAGAAAGTTGAATATCTTCGACTTGAAAACATTTTAAATATTCTATCTTGTACAGTTTTAGCGGATAGTAACAAATTTGAACTTTATTTCAAGATTTTTGGTTTGTTTTTTGAAATCACGAAACAGTTCTTCAGATGCACGTAGAAAGCAGTCTTTGACATATTCACCATCTGTAAATGGTTTGCCTTTTTGTGCAATTTCTAGTGGTACCACAATGCTTGCCCTATTAGCATTACTTGTAGATTGCTTCTAAGTTTGAGACAAAAAATCGCTTCTAGCTCATTTACTTGCAACAACAAACTTTCCGTCACTCCTTTTATGTCCTCGCTTGCGGCCCGCACCACTCGCGCATCACTAAGTGAATTTCTGAAAGGATATGCACCTTTAAATTTCGGAGATCTTACAGGCAAGTTCCAACGGCAATACTGGGGACATAGATATGACAGTTGATTTTCAGGATTAATTCTACACAGTTATGTTTTTTTTTTTTTTTTTTTTTTTTTTTTTTTTCCGATTTTTAAGACCCTGTTTGCACAAATTAAAGCAATAAAATAAAGTAACATAGACAGGGTAGAAGATAAAGAGATATTGAAAAATGTAGTGGCGATGTAAGGATACACAAAGAAAAAGATCAGAGGATAAAACGAGGAAGATTTAGGGTATTGTCAGATGATATCGACTTTGATTTAAGTGGGACATAGTCTTTAAATTTGTGAACTAGTCTATAGATTTCACACATTTACTTGGCCGCTAATGCTGACGTGGACAAAACATTTTCTTTATCGTTGTAATTGCGCCCCCCACACGCCACACCAATAGACCGCCTCTGTAGATCTAACTATAATCAGTCAATTATCTGAGTAACATTTTTTACATTTAGAACTTAAAAGTTATTTCTTACGTTTTTTTTTGTTTTGTTACATATGAGCCTTTATTAGACTTTTTTTTTCTATTTTGACATGTGAATGTCTTCCGCTCATCTAGATAGATACGTTACTTTACATAGATCAGATCCAAGTTTTTTAAATTTCATTCCCAACAATCGCAGACTATCAGGCTCAACGTTTTGCATCGATTAAGTCCGTGACGTAACAAGGAATCAATGTTCTGATTGGGTCTTGGGCACTTCTAACTTTTTGTTCACAGAACGGTATGCTCAGAACATCCCATGGTTCATGGGTCAGTGACCAAACTGGGACAGGAAAGTTATGTTTTAGAACTCACCGGGAAATGCTACCAGAAACATTACTGTTTATTATTGGGTACTTATAAGCTGCTTCACGAGCTGTTAGCAATGTTTAAAACCAGTTGTTCTGTATTCATCGTTATCTGGCTCTAAAAAATAACCAGAAACAAGAAAGTTTATCAATAGTTGTCAATACCTTCTGTATGTTCAAAATATACAGTGATCTCTATTACGCAATGAATTAACTTTGTGCCAAATAAGAAAACTTGAGAGTACATAATCTTCGGATTGGAAGACATTACTATTATAAATTATTCGTGTAACTAATAGTAATCAGTTGTTATCCGTTTATCTGGAGAATGAACAATAACAATAATATCGAAAAATTGTCTGCAACGACAGAGAATGCAATATTAATAATATCAATAAAATAATTGTTATTTGAATTATTAAAAAAAACAGACCTTATGAATAAGGCAAGTGGAATTGTGTGAAATACAGAGTATTAAATCAAAACGAGTTTAACATTTAGTGGTTTTGTTTTTTGTTTGTTTCTCTTAATTCTAACTCAATACAATATAGAGGTCTGATTTCGTTGAGTCTAGAATTTCTAATGAGCCAACGGATTGATTAACTGATTACAACAAAAAAGAAGAAGAAACATTGAAGGCATTTTGGGATACGTTTTGAATAATTATAACATTCAACATGTTTCCTTGTGCGCTGTGGATATTTTTGGGGCTTTTTCAACAAGGTGAGTTTGAAACTATAGTAAATAATTTAATTGAAATCGGTTTTCAAACCTTCGATGTCTCCCTCTATGTCTTCTGAGGACTCAAAAATGTTCTTACTGTCTGTCTGTGTGTCTGTCTGGTAAAATGTATGTACACGTTATTTCTCCCACATCCATTTTCGGATCAACTTGAAACTTTGCACAATTATTCATTGGCATAGACAAAACATGAGTCAATAAAAAGAAAAATTAGTCAAATAATTAATGATAATAAATTATTTTATTATTTTGTTTGATATCAAAAAGGTAAATTAATTCTCCAGTAGTGACAGATATCACTAAGTATGTAGGTTTATGTCCCCTTAGATAATTGTACATGGTATCTCTCCCACACACATTCTCGGATGAAGCTGTAACTGTAAAAAAAATGTATGAATTAATAAAACATCATACATAACTTATTAGTCAATTAATTATTTCCAATTAATTATTTTGTTTAGAGGCGCTATGGCCGAGTGGTAAAGCGCTTGCCTTCTGAATCGGAGGTCACCGGTTCGAATCCTGGTGAAGACTGGATATTTTAAATTTTGGCATCTTTTGGGGCCTCTGTGTCTGTTCAGCTGTTATGGGTACCTGACATTAGTCGAGGAAAAGTAAAAGTGGTTGGCCTATGTGCTGTCCATATGACACCCTCGTTAACTTTGGGCCAAAGAAACAGATAACTATAGATCGCTAATGTCTGAAAGGGGGACATAACTTAGTGTTTATTAATGATTAAGGAAAATAACCTTTACATGATTGAATTATATATTTCTATTAGATTGAAAAAAAAAGACTTTTTAAAATTTGCATGTAAGTAATTAGCAATTTAAAAAAAAAACTACTCACCGAGCAATAAGTTTTTAAATGTCTCAAAAAGCAATTTTATTATTGAAAAATCTAACTCAGTATTTTCAGCATAGCACAGTCACTGTAAAGTCTAACTGTAAAACATGCCAATTGATAAACCACAAATCAAAATTGAAAAACTTAGTACTGTCACTTCACATTATTACATACAAAACTGGTCTATAAGTATTTAATCAATGGAAAGCTAAGGTGTAGCTGAAGATTCGTAGGCCCGGGGGGGATCGACCTCTTTGGGGGCCCCTTTCATTTTGACATTCCACATATGACATGACATAATGTACGCAAAATTATATCAGCCCAAGATCAAATTGGTTCAGTATATCAGTAAAGTTAACAAAAAAAAATCATTAAGACTCTTTAATGAATAATACCGTTGTTTATTAGCTAAATAATGCACAAGTGACAAATCTCAATTCATATCGCTTCACGTCGTGCATTCTGTTCAGCAAAGTTATCCTCTGTGACAAAAATAAATCTCGCCCACTTAAGGTATCACTCGGTCTAGGCATTTAACTAATTTATTTTTTTTTGATCTTATTTTATCACCTCAGCTTAGCCCTTATGACTATCTAAAGCTATTACCACCACACCCTTTTTCCTCTAGGCATCCGTGTCACGATGTAATTTCTTAATCTGACACCCGTCTAGCACATTCTTTATCGACAAGGATAAACACGCCTCTAAATATCTTGACCTAACATCCTGCCGCACCCCCCCCCTTCGGGGATGGGTCAATTCAAATGGACCCTCTTCATGTCGACAAGGACTGTCTCGCGCGGCTAATCCCTGTCGCGTAAGACAAACGGTCTGTCGTCCGACCATATTGGCGATATCATTCGATAAGAGCCCATCCCTATGTCCACACATGAAAGCGCGGCAATGTCAAGCGATAATCTTCTCCTAGGCATGGCAGACGGTCTAAACACCTGGGAAGCCCCGCCTCCTTGTCCACGCGACAGGATATGCGCAATAGCTAGCCCATCCCATTTCCTGTCCACCTTAGACTTCTTAACTACACATGGCGAATAGTCATATTCTCATTTCATTCTGAGGAGCTGAAAGGATATACTTCCCTGTTTTGAGCTTTACGAGCTTTCGCTCACTATATTCATTTCATATATTTCATAATATTGGACTGGTGGTAAGCTTTTATATGGTTTGTGTTTAATGGCCTCTTACTGTGTGTATTTATATATTTGTGCATTTATTTAGTGCATTGTATTTGTGTACATATTTGTGTAATTCTTATCTTGGAGTATGTAAGTAGTCACTTTATGTATTACATTTTATTATCATGACTTGTACGACAAAATAGTCAAAGTCATCCATTTTATCTGGACTAGAATTTATAACAATTCTTGCCACATGTGTTTAGCGCTTTAGCTACTATTAATTTACCGCTCGCCACGAGCTCACTATTATTATTGATAAATTCCTTGACCGGGAACTATCATGATATTTATGTAACATGTATTATTACCAAGTATATATTTATACTCATTCCGTGACAAGGAATGAAGTAACTGTGTATATATTCTATTTTATCGGCCTGTTGGCCAGACTCATTACTTAGGTAAACCATGTATACATTATCTTATTTGTCTTATCCTGTCATTATCTTATCTCGGTTGATCGCCTTGATTTTTAATGGCGCACTGACCCTGCGCTCAGGATAGACTTGAATTATTTCCCCTTGTATTGAATTTAACTTCTAGAGATTACGCTCCTTGAACGAGCCCTGTCTCCATTCAAGCGTGCTCTATTGTTCGGGCCCAACGGCCAAATGTAAACAATAGCGACTTGGTCACTGACCATCAGCCATTCCTCCCCCCCCCTTTCCCCTTTCATCTCTCTATCCAAGCGGCCCGTAATGATATCACCGTGACAAGGTGCATCTTACAATTTAACGCTACTTATAGACGAAATACAATTTCTACTATTTCAATTAATACCATGTATTAGCTCCCTTGGATAACTGTGAAACTAAGTTATAGTTTCTTTACATCATTATTACTTTACTATGTGTTATCGCCCTTGTGAGACTTCACCATTTTATTAAGTATATTATTGTCTCCCCTGATGAGATGTAATATTTAATTGATTAACTCCCCTTACTATTGTGAAACTATATTATGGTTTCTATTTAAACATTCTGAAGATGTCCTTCACGAAAAGGCGTCTACCTCCCTGTGTCATCATTGTGGCTAAGTCGATCTACGAATCTCGTTGCAGCTTTTATTACAGGCTACTCCTACTTGGAAGCCCTAACCTCGTAACGCGGATACCGGTCTGCTGACACCAGATCTGGAGATACCAGCCTTACTCACTACTCAGAAGAGTCCGACCAACAACCGCATGCCAGAAGATCCGCCCCTGCAGCTACACATAGTTGGACTGTCCCGTGCGCTAGGACCAATCAAGCCAGCCACCCACAGACAACTCAGCATCAGTCACGCCGGTCTCGTCAGAGCAGCATAGGACTCAAAGCTAAGCAACAAAGCCAATGACATTCAGACCACATGATTCTTAAATCTTATGATGATAGTCCCATTTATGTAAATAATTAGGCCCCGCCCTAACACTGTACAGCTTTTTACCTTTCACTTATTTTCATTCTTATTATTAAACTGTACATATGTTTTACATAAAAAGTATTTGTTGCCTGCCTTTATAACGCTGTGCCTGTTAGTTTATGTGCAAGTTAAGGTTAAGGTTAAGGTCCTCAATAATCTAAACCCCCTAGACACCTAAACGGCCACTAAAGTTATCATCTACATCGATACTTTCTAGTATTTGTGACTTCACTGACATTAAAGCCATGATAAGCCTTTCTTGCGTCATTGTGCTCCTGTGATAGTTTTTGATGAACTTGAACTTTGAGAATGACGCAATGGAAGTGGCCTGAGTTAGCGGTATTCGGAAGAAGTTGCAAGGTTTGAGCACACGTAATTACCATATGAAGCCTGTTTCCGCAATATGTCTATTGTGGATTGTATTACTGGTTTGTCGATGAAAACTGCTCTGTCCTTCATCCCCATACGCAATCTGTCCAGCACTTCTATAGCAACACGTTTGAATTGCAGTTCTAATGACAGTCCTACATTAGAACTCAACTTCCCATAAAGTCTTTTCTTTCTTCTGGTTGTTTTGATTACAGGGAATTCTTAGTATTCACTACTTTCTTTCGTTGGATAGGGCGATCAACTTCGTCCGTTTCTCATCATTTGCAGAAAGCATGAATGGGTTTCAATTTATTGATTGTTTATGTTTTGTGCGAAAGTAAAAGGATTCAGGGTATACAGAAGTGGGAAGGATCCATATCTTGCTATGATCGAGTATAGAAATACTCCTATAAGCATCACAACTGCTGATGAGTAGAAGACTCAGGGACATTATTCCAACTGACCCAAAACAATTGAAATCATCGGTAACTGAAAATGCCGAGATATTACTCAACGAAAGACAGATGAAAAGCAAAGTGAAATACTATGCAAAAGCAAGACTACCTAAAGATTACGCTGTCGGAAAGTGAGAGTTCGTCTTGGACAAACATGGCAGAAAGCAGTTGTCATAAAAAAAACCATTCCTCACCCAGATCTTACATCATAAACAAACGATGGGAAAACATACAGAAGAAATCAACGCTTTTTGAACAAGAGTTTTGATGAAGATATCTCTGGGTACCATGATACCGATGAAGGCAACGAACAGTAAACTGTTAGAACAAACGAAACAGACAGTTATAGACCAACGTCTAGAGAACCTGTTGTGCCAGTCAAGACAACCAGAAGTGGTCGAATTGTTAAAGTTCCTAGTAGATATCAGTCTTAAGAACCTTAAAAGGAAGGATGTGATAATAAATTAAAAGGAATGATCTCTGGGGTTAATTTGGGGGGGGGGGAAGTTGAACAAATTCATGTACAGTTCCAAAAAAGGTGACAATTTTTTTTATCTATCTCAGCAGAATGAAAAGCTGCCCGGTTGAGAGAGTGATTTAACCAATGCGTCACGCTGTTTTGTAGCTCCACCCTGGTCAACCCGAATAATGAACTATTCTAGCATAACTAAGAATAACTATTGGATCTGTTATACTGGAATTCGTTGTATATTATACAGTTTTATTCGTGGCCAGTAGCGGCCTTATGGAGTGGCAAGTGGGGCAGCCGCCCCAGGACCGCGCTTGAGGGGGGCCCCGCGATCGTAGATTTTCATGTCACAAACTTGATCACCACACATTTTCCTAATAAAATCCGATTGGATGCTTCTGCCTATGTGTTTTTTTTTGCCCAGTAGGCTATGGCCTTGGGAGTAATTTTTAAACTTTTTTAAGTTGAAAGAATTTTCTTTATGCAGAACAATTACAATACACATAGCACTTAGCGCGGCCAATAGTAAGCCAACAGTGGCTACGCAATGTTCTATGTTTTGTAGCAAAAATAAGGAATGCCCACAGCGTTAAGACGGACATACTGTCTAGTTATTTTTACAGCGTTAGAGACAGATTAGCCGGTTAGCGTGATGTGGTACGGTATATATAGTTTATCCTTACGGCTCAGGGCCCCGCACATGACACTCGCCGAGGCCCCGCACACTGCTTAGGAAGCCCCTGTTCGTGGCAACAAAGAGAGTAATATTCTTAGTTTTTGCTGCAAGCACATTTTGATCTCTTTTGAAATGAAAATAATTCGTTAACAAATCTATTAAAGATTTGTATTTTAAAATGTAAAACTAACTTTAACTTTTCTCTGTCTGAAAAATATTTTTAAAAAGTCAACAAATTCAACGTACTGATAGACCTAGATTTAGTCTTTGTTATAAATTTAATCAATAAATGTTGAAAAAAAAAGACACCTGTTGACACTATTTGCCAATGAAATATATTAATGTATGTATTTACAAATAAATTTCGGACACCCGTTTGGGGCCCCCCTCAGTGGGGGCAAGGGGGGATTTTCAAAAGCTCCCCCTCCCTCCCCCCCTTAGCTACGCCACTGATGGAAAGTGCAATATATTGCACGCCTACGCAGCCCCAGATGCGTCCTACATATTTTGCCACAACCGACGCAGACTTAATCATTGTCCTTCGGTGGTCGATTTAGATTTTTTTTTAAATTTTCGCCGTCTACGTCTGTCCTTGGAAGAGTATTTTCTTTTGATATCAAATGTGTATCCCACGGACTTTGTGATCTCCAGCTGTCTCGTTCCGAAGCCGCCTTCGGCCAAGTGCTCTCTTTTATACCAGTGAAGGCAAGTTGGCTCCTAAGCGGGTCTTTAAAGCGTTTCCATGAGTGACCTCAGTTAGGCAAACCACCTTTCAGCCTACTAAAGAAGACTGCCTTTGGAATATTTTCGTCCACCATACAAGATATGTATACATATACAGAACACAAAAAAAAGTGTTTTATGAAACATTCTATATAACAAGTTGAGCAGTGTTTCTTAAATGTGGGCAAAAAAACAACAACAAAACAACAACACAATAAAATAAAAAAAAGTTACTTTGGTGACCCTTTGATTGCTAGGGTGTCTGGGGGCGCGCTGGAAACTCCCCAAGCGAGGCTCGGGGACCCAAAAAAATAATCGAAAATAATATTTTGAAAAATACTTTCTTTTATAAGTGATTAATTTTGTTCAATACGCCTGTTTGTAACTTTGTTTTCTCTCAGAACTAGAATTCAAAGCTCTGAACAAAAAAAAACTTCGAAAGTGGAAAGAACAATTTGAATAGATCAATCTCTCTCTCTCTCTCTCTCTCTCTCTCTCTCTCTCTCACACACACACACACACACGTATTTATTGACTTAAGACAATGATTTACAATGACATCATTTCGATCCGAATTTCAATAAAATATTGGTCAGTGAATTTTTTGTAAGAATGTATTGTAAGAGTGTATTTTTTTCTTTTATAACAATGAAGTATTGATGGATTGTGTAGTTTTTTTTTCCCACCACTATCATTCACTCAAGATGTTTTATTTTAACTACCATATTAGATAATAATAATAATAATAATATATAAACTAAAAATTATAAAAATAAAGGCAATGTCTTCGATCCCAAAGATCAAGGATCATTGTTTCACATGACTTCGCTAACCAAGTTGCGACCTGCCTACTTTCACGCATTTGATGCATTCAAACCCCGGTGTCTATTTAAGTTTTCTTCACATCCTCTGCGTCTGTCAGCGGAGGTGCCAAGTGTTACAACCCTTCCCCATCTCTCAATAGTGTAGGTCACCCTATTTACAAAAACAAAAGTCCCCAGTTAGCAATACATGTTCAAAACTTAGAATTAACGAATTTAAAAAAAAAGATATTTTATGTCACGTTTTAATATCTATTAAAGCGCCCGTTAACCCTGCGCACAGTCTCTCCATCGGTACGCCTCTGCGACAGGTGGTGGAGTAGCTAAGAATTTTGGGGCCCGGAGGACTTGAACTCTTTAGGACACTCATTTGCGTGCCCCCTTTAAATGGGGGGGGGGGAGAGGGATTTTTAAATTTGGACCCCCCTTTCTCCCACCCTAGCTACGCCACTTGCTGCAAAAGAATGTGGACTTAAGAGTCCTCATTTCTGAAAGAACGTCCAAAGCATGTCCAAAAAAAAAATAATATTTATTCCCGTGTGTTTGGTGTGTGGGTATGTGTCTATGTGGGTGGGTGATGTGCTAGCTATGCATGCAATGAATGCATAAAACAAAACAATTAATTCTGTTTTCAGTCCGCCCCTCGTCTTTAAGGCCAGAGTAATGGACTTTGTCTGAAAATTGACCCTTAGGGCATAGGACATCCTCATATAAAGGAGGCCGGTCAGAGAATCGCTGCTTTGATGTCCTAGTCTGTGTGATTTAACTCCCACTTCTCGGCCACCTGGTTTAAACTTCAAAGCCCAACTCTGCGACAACACAAGAAACATTCAAGATTTCTAGTCCAGATAAACCCAGCCTTATAGGACACTTACATTTCCAAAGAGAGCTGATATCAGGTCAGCTAGATTTGCAACTGGGAGCAACACGACCCTTAATAGGGCAACGCACCTAGTTAATTGACAGATAAGTCACTAATATCAATGAGACAATAAAACCAGGGAAGGCAATGCGTAAAGACGCCCGCCCGACCCATGTACACTTGTCTTAGTTAAGTTTTTGTTTTAAAGCAGTGGTGTCCAACCTAGTTCGACCTGCGGGACATTTTTTAATTTCCGACACTCGTGTCGCGGGCCACATAAACGTGAAGGTACAAAAACTAATTAAAATTGACTTAAATTTGCAACTATTTGCTTAGAAACCCTTGGATCCAGTACTTACATTAATGAATTGGACATTTCAAGCTTATCTCCTTTTCACGCTCTAGAAAATAGCTTGATCTCTGTCCTTAAAATATGAGCAACATTGTAGCTAGCAACGACTCATTATTTTACTAAACACTCCCATCGATTCCCCAATCTGTAGGTGCAATTAAACTATCTTTTATTCGCTGGCTAATTGAAGAATGCCGCCATATTTGTTTTATAATGCCGTTTACATGTTGTTGTTTTTTCTTTCTTTTTAAAACAGTCTTTCTTTACAAATCAAATATGTTGGCTTATTATCACGTTCCACAAAATCTAAAGATTTGGTCACTTGTTCTGGTAGATACTACATTCAGAGTCCAATTCAATAAGCGTAAAAATATTAAAAGTCATGGTACAAATAAATAAAAAAAAATCGAGGATCCTAACATAGGTAAAGATACATTTGACACGATTTTTTTTTTTTTTTGGGGGGGGGGGGGTTTCTTCACTTTGTGCCAAAATTTCGGCGGGCAGGATGGATCTGGCCCGCGGCCGTATTTTGACCATCACTGTTTTAAAGTAATTAATTCAACCTTTCCATGTTATATTTAACACGTTTACTGTGTTCTTGGTTTATCTGTCTGTTGTCTACGAGCATTGGCTCGATAGAACAAGTGTCATTGTGAGAGCCCATTCCAAACCATTATGAGCCTTAAACCTCTAGAAAGAAAAGCCATAAAATACTAGCAGGCGTCACGTCGCGCGACAATCACATCCTCAGATCGTTACAAAACAAATTGGAAAATGTGTTGAGGTAAAGAGGGGAAGAAAGATTAACATGGAGAAAACAGGAAAGAGAGAAAACAGGAAAGAGAGAAAACAGGAAAGAGAGAAATAGAAATTAAAAAAAAGAAATAGAGAAAGATAAGAGATAAGAGAAGAGAAAGAGACTGAAAGATGGACCCCTCAGTTCAAGAAAACATTAAGAAACTAGAACAGACACAAAATAGAGTAGTGAGATTTATAAAAAATCAATATTCACATTTGACTAGAGTAACACCTTTGGTAAAATCACTAAACTTATAAAGCCTTCAGGATAGAAGACTCAAAAAGTAAAGTAGCATTTATACATAAAACACTTAACCATAATCTTCAAATTCAAAAACAAAATTTAATAAAATACTCAGAAAGACACAAAGTAAAAGACACATCCCACATCCCATATGCTAGGATAAATTTGTGCAAAATCTCCTTCTATCCTAGCGCTTAGAGCAAGGAATGGATTGCCTGAGCTAGCCAGGAAAACCAGTGACTTTGTAAAATGTAAGTCATTGGTTAATATGCATGACTGAATGTAGGACGTAATCATCATCTTTTTTTTAGTAACGTCAATTGTATAAGATAAGATAATAGAGAAAGAGATGGGGAATGAAGAAAAGAGAAAATATAAACATATATAAACATAATATAAATATAAAAATATAAAATATAAACAATTCCTTTTTTAAAAAGGGAAAGAACTCTGCCCTTACAACTATATATCTCAAAAAATTTGAAGCTATTTCCCTTATCTGTGGCATTTTATGTCTCGACAGACGATCTTTTCCCCTTGCAAGATCTTGTGTGACTAAAGAGGCCGATCCTTGATACACAGCTGCGATCGCAGGTTGGGCATATGTAGTCACCAGGCACCGTTGCATTTTCACCCTTCTTTCTGCTTCTGTTGTGTATGGCATCTGCAATCAAAGACCCCTCCTTTATGCTCTCTCTCCATGTGGATCTATCCAGTGCCATCTCTTCCCAGTTTCCGGTGTCGATCTTAAAGAGCTTCATGTCCCGTTTACATACATCAGAATAACGTAAGAGTGGGCGACCAGCGGCTCTTCTGCCTTCTATTAGATCGCCATATATATATATATATATATACATATATATAGCAAAATAATTAATTACCAATAATTAATTGACTGGAGGCGTGGTAAGGCTCGGGTTCGAATCCTGGTGAAGACTTGGATTTATATTTCGGGATCCTTGGGCTCCTTTGAGTCCACCCAGCTCTAATGGATACCTGATATTAGTTGGGGAAAAGTGCTGACCACATGACACCCTCGTTAACCGTACGCCACAGAATCAGACGACCTTTACATCATCTGCCCTATAGACCACAAGGTCTGAAAGGGGAACTTTAGTTTTTACTTTAATTAATTGACTAATTGTTTATTTGCTTCTTGTTTTGTTATGTACCATACGTAATCGTTTGAGGTTTCAACTTGATCCTCGAATGGATATATGAGAAATAGGATTTGTCAATTATCTAAAGGGACAAAGCCTTACACATTATGTCATATCTCTGAATAATTAATTAATATCTCTTGTTGGCATCAAACAAATATCAGCAATTAAATAACTTATTGATTGATTTTCTTTATCGATTCATTTCCTTTCTATGCCAATGAACAATTATGCAAAGTTTCAACTTGATCCGAGAATGGATATGGGAGAAATAACAAGTACAAACTTTTTACCAGACAGACAGACAGAGTAAGTTGATGTAAGCTTTATAAAAAGAGAAACAGTGGAAAGAAAACAGAAAGAGAAAGGGAACAAAATAAAGAGAAACTGATGGGGAAAAGAGGGGAAAACGAAGAAAGAAAGAACGAGAAAAAGACAAGATGATTAGTAAAGAGAGACTGGAGACAGATAAACAGAAAAAATGAATAAAGAGAGTGAAAGAGATACAGTCTACAAGAGAAAGAGAGAGAGAGAGAGAGAGAGATCTAGGTAGAAAGAGACAGGACAGAAAGAGAGAGAGAGAGAGAGAAGGGAGAGAGGGCTTTCATTTCATTGCAATAATTCAGTCAATAGTATTTGTCAGTAACATTGTAAGCTGCATTACAGAAAGTGATTTATCGGACCAATCATCATTACTTCTTTGTTACATTGATCAATGGCCAACATTTCATTTAAGTAGGACATTAATATCAATCAATATTACATAACTGTTTAAAACTCGCCGAAGAAAAGGCTCATTCTCGAAAAAAAAAGGGAAGCCACTCCCCCTAAATAAAGGGATATAACCTTTAAAAAGTCTACCATAGCCCAGTCGTTCAAACAGAAATGATATAGAATTTCAATTTCCATCCTTCTCAATTTCTACCCAGAAGCGTCCAGGCATCCCACTAACACTGAACAATACGTATCTGTAGACACCATAATGATTGACTGCGTAGCTACCACAGATAACCCTCAAGGCTGTAGGCAGAGCACCGGAAGCTCGGCCCAGGGCTACCAATTGGATTCCGTGCTGCGTTCCAACCGTGGATTTACCGGATCGCACTTCCGTCATATTCCCCACTTCCGTTTGCCGCATTGCTGAAGCTAAAAAAGGCTATGAATTCATTGAATTGAGCGAGTTTTGTAAATCAATTTGCACATTGGCCAGGTAGATCATTTTAAAAGCTTGAATTGCTTTCACAATGGCCAACAAGGGAGCAAACTGCTCATCAGACCGGCCAATCGTCCAGTAAATGTAAATATTTGTCGTCATAAACGATCGGGAGGTGAGGATTTGTCACGAGTCGACTTGTCAGAATGATGGAAAGATGGAGCGACATTTTAAAAGGATAAACCTTTTTTTTTAACACTAACAAATATGGCGTATGTGTAGTGAGAAAACAGTTGTTGAATCAAGGATCGCAAGTCTGACTTTGAACTAGATCTACTACTACAATACCACCCCTCCCAACATTGACTCTGTATCAATAATTTCATATGCACAGTCTCTGGGTTGTAAACACACTTTTTTTTTTATAGATTCTTCAGTATCGATGTCTCTGTTATCAATCGTGTGATTCTTTTTTTTTTTAATAACTATTCCACACGCCATTTAAGGAAATATGTAGGCTACATATTGGAATACAGACGTGATACACACACACATACATACATACACGCAAGACCAGTTGTTCTGAAAGTGACGTCTATTGACTCCCAAGGGGGCCTCGACGACTTACAAAGGGGCCCATGAATTTAGGGTATGAAGATATGTAAACAGAATACACGATAATAAATCACATTTTCAATTTCCCATGAATGGACTAACCTAACACACGTAATTGATCGTGTACCGAAGATATTTTTTTTTGTTTTATCCAGTCATTCGGATGAATTTTTATTATATACTTTAATGTCTTCAGGTAACTATGAAACCATCTGCCTGGTCGTGCGGTTTGCGCGCTGGACTGTCGTTTGGATTCATTGAGGGTCCAGGGTTCACACCCTGCCCGCTCCCCTTTACATCGTCCTGCGGGAGGTTTGGACTAGAAAGCAAATTATCTTCAACTCTGAAGGAACATCCAAAACATGTAAAACAAACAATCAATCTAAGAGTGATGATCATTTGAGACAATGCCACCCTAAAAAAAATAATACATAAGCTTTAAAATACTTCAAAAATGTAAAAAAAACGTAAAAAAAACAAACAACAACAAGAATAGAACAATGTTCCTCTTTCAGAACTAACACTCCAAGGGCCAGATGATGAAAAGATCATATGTTTCTATTCCAACAGTTGACGAGGGTGTCATGAGGCCAGCACAACGACCAACCGCCGTTATGTCGTATACGAAAAGTAGTAAATTTTAAAAAAAGTTCTTCTTACAGGAGAAACGTGAAGATGAAGTTTGTAATTTTGTTTCCTTTTTAATAATTGAGAGAGAAGTAACCACTCTTACATAATTATTGAGAGAGAAGCAATCACTCTTACGTAATTATTGAAAAAAGGTAATCACTCTTACGTAATTATTGAAAAGAGGTAATCACTCTTACGTAATTATTGAGAGAGAAGTAATCACTCTTATGTAAATATTGAGAGAGAAGTAATCACTCTTATGTAATTACTGAGAGTCAAGTAATCACTCTTACGTAACTATTGAGAGAGAAGTAATCACTCTTACATAATTATTGAAAGTGAAGTAATCACTCTTATGTAATTATGAGAGTCAAGTAATCACTCTTACGTAATTTTTGAGAGAGCAGTAATCACGCTTACGTAATTTTTGAGAATGAAGTAATCACTCTTATGTAATTATTGAGAGAGAAGTAATCACTCTTATGTAATTGTTGAGAGTCAAGTAATCAGTTTTACGAAAAGTTGTCAACTTCATAATGAAGGAATTTATATATTTTGTAATAACTTAAGGGAGGCAACTCAACGAATACAGATTCAAATTCACATGGGGACAGCACACACACATAATGACAAGTGTGCTATAAAGCTTGCTGCTTGCTCACAAGTGGGCGGAACTCCCTTAACATATTCTTCATTGCTCTTAATCCAGCCCTGGTTGGTTAATTTCTTGAACTAAATAAAGTGATCAGTTTCCCTTGTCAGGAAGTCTACATATCTTCTTTTTTTTATATCTATGGCATGAGTACTGTCTTGACACAAATAAACTTTAATACTGACTACTGACTACACGTATTAACATTAATACTTACTAACTAGTGACTACGTAAGTTTTAATGTTCTGATTACTGACAATTAGTGACAAGGTTAGCAGAGTTCACTCCAAAACATGACTGTTGTGGATTTAATTCATTAATTAATAGTGATGTTTGGGGTTAACAATTTATGTCACAACATATGAGGTAACTATATAATATATTTACAATAATAAATATGCTTGTTGCCCGTCTGACCTATTTACTTTGAGAAATATTATATAGATTGATATGCTTTTTTTCCCTTTCGTTTCAGTCCAGTCAGTACCGTGTCCAAGCGTTGAAGTCCAGAATGCTCAAGTGACCTACACTGACCAGTCCAGGGAGAATGCTAGTCAATACACTGTGACCTGTTCTCTTGGCTACGTTCTAAAAATAGGGCAGAACGTCCTGACCTCGACGTGTTTTAATGGAACTTGGGGGATATCTGCACCGACGCAATGTAATGGTTGGTAGCTTTTTAATTCAAAGTTTTAATTAACACACTCTGTCTGTCTGTCTGTCTGGTAAAAATGTGTGAACACATTATTTCTCCCACACCAACTCTCGGATCAAGTTGAAACTTCGCACAATTATTCACTGGCATAGACAAGGCATGTATCAATAAAAAGGTCACCAATTAGTAAATTAATTTCTGGTTATTATTTTTTTATTTGATAAAACAATGGAAACTAATAAGTCATTATTCACAAATATGGCTAAGTATGAAGGTTTTTGTCCCTTAGATAATTGTACATGTTATATCTGCCACACACTTTCTCGGATGAATTTGAAACAACGAATCAATAAAAAAAATTAACATATTAGAAGTTAATTAAGATCTAGGTTCACAGTCAGCAATAAGCTAACAACAACCATTAGTGTCATGGCGGAAAACGATACTTTCTTATATTGAACGCGCGCACCTTTGCGCATCATATCCACATTAAAGTACAAAAATTATTGGGATTTAATTATTTTGCTTGATATATAATAAGGTAAATAGCTTGTAGTAGGCTTGTACATTATTGAAATATAAAGTTTTAAGGGCAGATTAGGATTAGGATTTTAAAAAAAATATTCTTTGCTTGTTATATTGCACTCATTTCGGAAATTCCCAATGCACATATTATTTTAAAGTAGTGTTTTAATTGGGCAAAGTTACCACACGTCAGAAGGACATTGTCCTCATTTTTGTCGTCGTGACGCTAGATGAGGCTTCTTTAATTAGACTTTTACGCCGTTAACCATGGTTGCCTCGCTCACTGTTTGCACCGTTCTGTAATCCATTTTTTTTTGTGTCGGGGGGGGGGGGTGCACCAGGGGAGGTGATCAAAGGAAGACTTTGAAGAACCGGCTCATTGTCCGTATGGTCTTGACCTTGACCCATCGAGATTCCGTTTCTTTTGTTCGCCCAAAGGCTCAGAAGATTGATCACGGATAGAGCAATGAAAGAAGCGATGAATTGCGTGCGATCCTAGCTCGTAGCCCAACCAAAAACCCTTTATGAGGTCTTCCGTTAGCTTGTGCAACAATGGACCAAGTGCAATAGAAAGCAAAGAGACTGTGTTGAACAAAGTGCATTGAAAATCAAAGGAGAGACTACGTTGAAACAAGTGCATTGAAAATCAAAGGAGAGACTACGTTGAAACAAGTGCATTGAAAAGCAAGAGGAGACTACGTTGAAGCAAGTGCATTGAAAATCAAGGGGAGACTACGTTGAAACAAGTGCATTGAAAATCAAGGGGAGACTACGTTGAAACAAGTGCATTGAAAATCAAGGGGAGACTACGTTGAAGCAAGTGCATTGAAAATCAAGGGAGAGACTACGTTGAAACAAGTGCATTGAAAATCAAGGGAGAGACTACGTTGAAACAAGTGCATTGAAAATCAAGGGGAGACTATGTTGAACCAAGTGCATTGAAAATCAAGGGAGACTATGTTGAACCAAGTGCACTGGAAATCAAGAGAGACTATGTTGAAACAAGTGCATTGAAAATCAAGAGAAGACTATATTGAACCAAGTGCATTGAAAATCAAGGGGAGACTATATTGAACCAAGTGCACTGAAAATCAAGGGAGACTATGTTGAATCAAGTGCATTGAAAATCAAGGGAGACTATGTTGAACCAAGTGCATTGAAAATCAAGGGAGACTATGTTGAATCAAGTGCATTGAAAATCAAGGGGAGACTATGTTGAACCAAGTGCATTGAAAAGCAATAGGAGACTATGTTGGACCAATTGCATTGAAATACAAGGTAGTCTTTCACTCTTTGCAGTCTTTTTGAATAATAGAGGTATTTTTAGAGTTCAAAATGAGTAAAAAGTTACTATTTTTAAAACACAAAAGAATAGGATTAATTTACCTTACAATGGAGTATACATTTCACTCCCAAGCTAGGATGCTGTCATAAGCTAATTATATTCATTAGTTCTTTCAAACTTGAATAACTTGAATAATTACTTCCTAAGCATAAATTAATCATGATTTATACTTATGTATAATCCATTTCATTCTAATTCTGTGTGTATGAAAAATGTTTACATTTTTTTTAATAACTGAATAGTAAAAAAGATAGGCAAGAACTGTCGACATTGTGACAAGGTAACTTTGAAATGGTGATTATAACCATTCAGACAAGAACGACAGCGCCATCGAAAATTCTTATCGCACATTTTATTGTCTTCTTCTGTGCGGGGACACGACAATTCGTTCACTGACATTTCGTTCACCGACAAATCGTTCACGACTTTTTGTTCACGTGACTATTCGTTCACCAGACATTTCGTTCACGCGACTATTCGTTCACCAGACATTTCGTTCACGCGACATATCGCTCACGGACTGTTCCCTCAAAGACAACTTGTTCACCGACAGCTTGTTCACCGACAGTTGGTTCACGACAAATCGTTCACGCGACAATTCGTTTACAGACAAATTGTTCACGGACTAATCGTTCACTGAATATTTCCAAAAAACAAAAAAATTGCTAGAGATCGGGCCTAATCCGAAATTCTTTATTTGCAAATAATGTTAATGTAAACAATTTTCTTGGGAACATAATGGCAGTGAGGACTTTAAATTATTCGCTCTACAAGAGCGTTTCTCGACCTTTTTAGCTCGAGGACCCCATTTTTAGAATTCCTCACTAAGCGGTGACCCCAAAAGTAAAATTATTTTCATTCATAAGCATAAATATCTGTGCTTTTGGTGTGAAATCGTAATTCCAGTGTAAATATTTGACATGTATTGCCCAAACTTAATACATAACTTGCTGAACATTTGTAAAAGAGTTTCGCTAGAGATAAATTTAAGTATTATCCTTTTTTTTTAGCCCCCCCTTCTTTTTTTTTTTCGGTTGTGAGCACGCACTGCGGTCTCCGTTATGGTGTAAAGAATATTTATGTGTGAGTTTTATCAAGATTGGTCAAATGTTTTTGATTTGAATGCATACATACATATATACGCTTTATATATGAGATAATATGTACCTGTAATAGAATACTTTTAATTAATTATAAATAATTAACATTTTTTCTTTATGACTTACTGTATTTCCTATCTCTAATTCGCTATATTCATGTTGCATACCTATGTTACAATTCAAAGGACGACTTAAGGAGCATGGATTAATGAATACACTTTGATTGTTCTTATAGTGAGACAATGAAACTTGTTTCCTGTGTACCTGGCCATGTCGACGTTTGGAACCAAGAGGTGAACTTTGAACAATTTCAGATTTAAGTATATTCAGAAATCTGAGATCTTGGTGCTTTGGGATAAACATTACAAAACTGATCTAGTTCTGACTACTCGTCTATGCTCCTACAACTGCGGCAATAATTTTATAATTGATGAACTGCGGCGAGTACATTACAATGAACTGTGGAAATGATCATGAAGTCTTTGTATCAATAACCTTGACTGTTCAACAGTGTTATATGTGAACTTGTTTCTCTTAAGTGTGTTTTTTTGTAAGTTAACGGATATGCAGAATAAAAAAAAGTCTGAACAATGTTTTAACTTTAATCGTATTGAAAACATAAAACTTTCTAGTTTGTCTTAAGATATTTAGACAATGCAATCTCCACCTGATTAAATACAACAAGAAAAAAAAAGGAAGAATTGAGAACGATTATGGACCGCATACAAGCTACTCGATAATTTTGACCTCTCGACCGTGTAATGCAGTCTAGAGGCGGATATGTTAACATTTTTATCTTGTGTGTTATTGTATTGGATTGAGATTTATACTGAATAAAGTAAAAAAAAAGATTCTGTGTTTTTAAATTGTTCATTTACATCGGCCTTATCCCATTAAGGCAGTGGTTCTCAAACGTTTTCCTCAACGCAACATTTTCAGTATTTAGCGGAACATTTTGCTTATTTTTTTTAGAGAGGTTAACATTCGTGGTCACATTTTAACATTGAAGAATCATTGTTTTTGATTTACAGTTTAGCCTCCTTGACATTGGATAGTTTACTGAGAAAATGTCTGACAACAACAATTAAATGACTGACATTGCTTAATGAAATATCAATAACTACTAGTAAATGCAACTTTAATAATATCGATCTGATTTCATTATACTTTCTGTAGTTATTGACTGTGGATATCCACCACAAACACAAGTGATGACCATGAGATATGACAGCAGTTCCCTGGGGAATACCAGCTACGGGAAGGAAGTCAGTAAGTCATAATATTCTGAGTTTTAACTAGTCACACTTCAGTATCTGCCGGTACTTCTTAATTTAAGTTCATAAGACTTTCACTCTTCTAACCAGGACAAGCAAAGCGTTCTGGAAATGCACGAACACGATTGACTTCGAGGCTTACAACGATACCTCCAGACTAGCTTTCGATGAGGGGCTGAAGGGGTGAACGTACATTGTTTTGGTTTAGAAAAGGAGGGGGGGCACTGGTAAAAGTTTAAACAACTTGCATTCAGAAGCGGCCTTGGTGCTGCGCGAGGTCTTGGGCGAGTGTTATCATACTATTCCAAGACTATTTGCACGATATCGGGCCCACCTGAGGCGCGGTCCTTGGGTGGTTGTCTCACTCGCCAGAGGCAGCCTTTGCAATGCGTGTGGCTCTGTGCGAGTGTCATATCAAAACCAATTACTTGTCACCCCCTAATGCCGCTTCTGGCTGCATTAGTATAAAAGAAAAATGGAAAGATTTAGGTTAAATCCTTAAGCTACTGCTTCAAAACTATGTTTCTTGGTCTCTCTATTTTGTGTGGGAACAGTTTACATTTGCCCCTCTGTCTCTATTTTGTGTGTGGACAGTTTACATTTGCCCCTCTGTCTCTATTTTGTGTGTGGACAGTTTACATTTGCCCCTCTGTCTCTCTATTTTGTGTGTGTGGACAGTTTACATTTGCCCCTCTGTCTCTCTATTTTGTGTGTGGACAGTTTACATTTGCCTATCTGTCTCTCTATTTTGTGTGTGTGGACAGTTTACATTTGCCCCTCTGTCTCTATTTTGTGTGGGAACAGTTTACATTTGCCCCTCTGTCTCTCTATTTTGTGTGTGGACAGTTTACATTTGCCCCTCTGTCTCTCTATTTTGTGTGTG
>JADKLZ010001913.1:10622668-10632747 GCA_021533235.1 Biomphalaria straminea
CTCTGTCTCTCTATTTTGTGTGTGGACAGTTTACATTTGCCCCTCTGGTCAGTTCGCTACCAGCAGACTCGACAAGTCCGAGATAATTCGAATGAGATGTAACGCCACTGCTCAGTGGGAGATCACCCTAGGTACCTACAACACTTCTGGCAAACAATTTGACTGCTCAAGTAAGTACACCTACATCTATTTAGAATTATATGCCATAGGCCGCACACAAAAAGGCTAAAACCTACATGGGTCATATAGACTCCGCTCCCCTCTACAAAAGTCTAATTAAAGCGTTTTCTATAATTACTTTTTTTTTGCATATTCTGTATTTGGTAGATCTTTTTTTTTTGTGTGCATATATAACTTCATAAGCGATACGTTTATTTATTTTTTGTAATGTTTTACAAACTTTAGGGCCTAAGTTTGTGCTTGCCATTAGAGTTGAGTCTATGCCACTTGAACCTTTGCAATTATGACATAAAAATGAAGCTGTAATTAGGGCCGGAGATTGAGCACCCAGAGGGGAACTTTTAGTGTTACTCTCTAGTACCCCATCGGCTGTGCGAGTATTCCCTATAATGACAAGGTTAAAAGAGTCTATCTTCTATCCCCATTAGTGTTATAAAGTCGGTTACACTTGGCACCCCAACAGAGTTCTATTTGGCTTCGGCAAATTCGTTTCGTTTCAGTAGGCCTAACATTCTCGCCATGGTTACAGGCCCTGTTGTGGAGGGATAGTCGGTCCACATTTTGGATTATTCTATTCATCTATTGCATTTTTAATTTGTTAATTTATTGTAGAATGTGTTTACAAAAAAAAACTATGAGTTTTGTGTTTGTGTCAGAGCCGGCACCTAACCCATGAACAATGAGACTAGTCTGTAATTTTATTTAAGTTAACATATTATAATACCCCCTTTATAATCGTAGATCTTTGCTAAGTGGCATATGCCGATGAAAATGTGAGTTATCGTTCCATTGTTTTAATAGTTATTGATAAAAATGAATTGCAAAGAACTGAAACCAAGTCAACACGCTCTATTGCAGCTCCATACAACTATCAAGGTTGTTTCATGATTAACGACACACTGCCGGAGACCAACATGACAGAGAACTTTGGAACCACTGCCAACAATAGAGCTGAGTGTCTGAGCTTCTGTCATAACAGGAATTTCATCTTCTCTGCCCGACAGGTCTGTCATAATCTCAGGGGCGGACTGGGTATCAAAATCGGCCCGGGCATTACCATATAAACCGGCCCACAAATGGCATGTCATATATTTTTTTTTTTTGGGGGGGGGGGAGGGTTTACCACACTATATCTTGCGTCTTGCGGGCCACATGACCGAAAAGTTACAAAAACAAATTGAAATTGTTCTGAAACTATTTAGGTAGAAACATATGGGTTAAATACTTAATTAATAGGTTTTTAGACAGTTATATATTTTTAAGCGTCAGAAAATAACCACATTTCTCTACTTACAATATATGCAACAGTGTAAGTAGTTCTAACAACGACTAATTTTGCGGACTCTTTTGGTAAAATAAATTCCATGGATCCTCCCTATAGGCTTAGTTTGACAATTTTTCTATTCGCGACAAAAAGTAAGAACGACGCTATATTTATTTTATAATACTGTTTTTATGTTGTTTTATTAGACAACCATTCTTTCTTTATAAAAATTAATGTGTTGTTTTATTATCATGTTCAACAACAACAACAAAAAAAAAAGAGTAAAGATAGGTTTCCTGGTAGATTCTACATTCAGAGTTCCAATTCACAAAGACACAAATGTTAAAGATCATGATACCAATCCACCAGAGAAATGAGGGCCCAAAACTAGGTACAGATACGATACGATATTTCAACCTTTTTTTTCGTTTGGAAGTAGTAGGCCTATTTACACTTTGTGCCGACGTTTTCGCGGGCCGAATGGAACCAAGTAGTGGGCCGAATCTGACCCGCGGGCCGTATTTCGAGCATCACTGCGCTAGACAGTACACACCGTAAGAGACGGCTAGGGAGTCCGAGGAACTGCCGGAGGGGCACGGGGCGAAGCCCCGGAGCCTAGCACAATTTCCGTTATTTTAAGCTTTAAAAAATGCATATTCTGAGATATCAACAGTGCTATTAGACTGCTACTCTTCCACTAAAAAAATTCAAAAACCAAATCTGCTATTCACTTGAGTCCAGCGACTGGTAGAAAATGGTAAAATGATTTAGTTTTTGTATTGTAAGGGGGAGGGAAACCACAAAACCCAATTTGGCTACGCTCATGAAATTTGGTGACTGTAGTTTTTTAAGTTGGCTGCACTGGGGCAGTAAACAAAGTTTCCCTTTCAGACAATGAGGTCTGAGGCATGTGATGGTTTGAACTCCTCCCATCCCGGCTACGACCATATGTTATATGATAGGTGTAGGCCTAAGTCTAAATCTCTACAAAATATATAAAGTTGTATAATGCATCGAAAACTGTATGTCTGCATTCGTAGAATTGTATAATTTGAATATGAATGAATATATCATGAACCATTATTTATAAATCTAAGTCTCCTTTCATTTAATATCGGATGTGACAGCGCTATATAAATTTTTGTTATTATTTTAATAATTTTCATCATTAATGACTTTATATTAAGCATAAGTTTGCCATTAATTATTATGGTGTAATGAATTGATTTAGATCTAGATTTATTTTTTAATTAAATAATTTTTTTTTTGTAACCCTCAAGTGTAGTATTTTTTACTATTTTTAGATCTATAATCTATGTTATTAAAAATAAGCAAAAAGAACCTTACTTTTCTATTCAAATCGCAGAAAGTAGAACTTTTATACACAAATTGAGCTGTGAAAAAGTTGGGTGGCTTTCAATTTCGCGGCCATGCGACACTGTGTGCATGTGTTATTGTGAATCTCTATTAAGTATTGTTAAAGAGCTAATTGTCGCGCCTTATTTTTTTTTTTTTTTTGGTTCGTTATATCAATGCTTTCTAACTTAACCTATCTCATCCCCCTTTGTCGTTAACTTTCAATGGAACCATCAAAAGACGGGGGAGGAAAGGAGCAAAAAAATGGGAGTTCCATATATCAAAGGTCCATGCCGACCAGCAAAATGATGAGGCCAAACACAACCTCGGAGACATCAAAGCAGTGTTGAAGTCCATGCCGCTTGCGCAGAAAGTTTGGTCTAACGTTTTGCAAATGATAATACGTACAGTGTAGCCCCCCTATAGCGTATTGTTTTTTATTCTAGTCGAATTTCAAACTAAAGTAATTGTAATAATAATAAAATAAAAAAAAAGAAAAGAAAACGTGTTCGGGCCTTTGTTTCTTACTGCTGTCACTTTTTTTTTTTTTAAAGTTGTCTGTATTGAAATTTTTTTTCTTTGGTCGCGGCCTGACCGGCCCATTTGGTATCGGCCCACCGGGCATTTGCCCGGTTGCCCATATAGCCAGTCCGCCCCTGCATAATCTTATGAATTTAACTAATTATGTGCCTCCATTTTACATATCAAAAGTTTTTAACTTTCATGAGTTATGAGACAGACAGTGGTGTACCGAGGGTGGCAGGCGCCCTCATCCACCAATTATGTTCGTAATTCATATTTGCATAAAAAACAATCATAAAATGTAAACTAGTTTAAAAACAACAAACAGATTTGGTGCCCCTTACGCTCAGGCGCCCAAGGCAGCTGTCCCACCATCAGGGCCGGTCTTAGCCCACTGCAACCTATGCGGCCGCAGTGGGCCCCGCACTTTCAAAGGCCCCGCGCGAATTCTAGATGTAAATTATTGAATTAGGCCTAAACCATTCTAACTTTTTATGAAAGGGTTTCTGGAATTCTCCTGAAATATATAAAAATGTAATAATAAGGCGAATTTTAACCAAAACATTGAAGTTAAAATACTTAATTTACTCTAATAGTCACTGGTATATAAATATACATCTAAATTAGTCTCGACCTCTTAAGAAAACAAAAGCGATATTTTTTGCTAGTCGATAGTAAATCTAAAAGGCAGATCTGTATGTTTATTTCGGCTTTTCGTTGGAAAACTTCTATTGTAGATGGCTCGTAAAGTTAATTTGACAGTCATTTTGTAAAGTATGAATACAATTATGAAGTTGTTTTTTTTCTAATATATAACTTTAACTTATTATTCTTATCCGAACACAGGCAGGGTCCCGCGCTATCCGTTTCGCACAGGGCCCCGCAATCTGTAGCACCGGCCCTCTGCCCACCCTTCCAATGTTCGCCACTGTTAACAGATGAGTGTATAAGATACGTATATTTCATTAGTAAGAATGTATTTTCTTACTTCTCTGCATAATATGAACTTGCACATATTAAGTATTTCTAATCATAATATGAACACAATATAAAATTGTTATGGACTTATAGGTATTTGTGCTGTCTGTGCTTGTATATGTGATAGTATTTGTAGTTATACCTGTAATTGTGATAGTATTTGTTATTTGGCGTGTATGCTTTCATTTTAATAATAATAATAATAATAATAATGATAATAATAATCGAGGGAATAATGACAACTGACCTCACAGATATCTTCAAGGCTTTCAACATTCCTAAGAAGACTCTCGGTTCTACTGCTGACTTACTACATCACCATAAAATTCCTCAACGAAAGGGACTACAATGATTTTTTTTCTCGTGGCGTAACTTGACCCTGGCAATGCCAGAGAATGAATACTCGTTCGTTTTTTAACATACTAATAATACTATTCTGGCCAGCCATTTTTAAAACCAAACGAATATGTCTGACCAATACTGGAAGTTTTCTACAAGGTCTGGCTAGTAGTTGAATGTATGAGTCTGGTCGCTCACACAATATGTCGAGAGCATGTCTAAACAAGTGTTGAAGTGAAACCCAACAGGCAGATCCATAAAGTAACTAATGAAATGTTAAGCTACTTGAAGTACGTCTCATAACAAAGAATATTGGAAATAATTTGTTTCCATTAAAACTTGCCCTTTGCGATTTGCATAAAAGCCTTACATTCGTTAATATTAGCCAACCAATTCATTAACCATTCTTATAGTTTGATCATGGCCACATTTCTATATGCTTGTGAGTCTTGGACGCTGACTGCAGAGCTAGAGAGGAGGATCCTAGCAATGGAATTGAGATGCTACAGAAGGATCCTAGGCATAACATATAAAGACCTCATCACAAATCAAGAGATTAGAGACAGGGTTACTGCAGCGATCGGACCCCATGATAACCTGCTAACTACTGTGAAAAAAATGCAAGCTTAAAATCTATGGTTATGTTACGAGATATTCGGGGCTCGCAAAGACCTTCCTCCAGGGAACAGTACCAGGAAAAAGGAGAAGAGGCAGACAGAGAAAGCGGTGGGAGACCAACATAAGAGAATGGACGGGCCTACGATTGGAAGATGTTCTAAACAGGGCAAAGGATAGAGAGGAATGGAAAAAGATGGTCTACCAGTCTTGCTTGGGTGCCCCAAAGGTCCACAGACTAAGGGATAGGTAACAGATAACAGGTAATAGTTTGGCTGTACATCGGAACACATGCCTATCAATGCTGTCCTATCAAATCCATCTAAGCGTAATAATTAAACTTTATAAATTAAAACTGTCAGTTTGTCGGTCTATCCTCCATTCCATAATCAAACACTTTCCACTGTCTAATCCCCAGGGCGCTAATTGTTACTGTACCAACGAACTCCCAGACATCAAAGTCGTCAACACTGAGTGCAACGCTTACTGCCAGGATACGCTCTCCTTTTGTGGAGATAACTCTGACCTATTTTCTGTGTGGAACACTTTATGTAAGTCAAGTTTCTCCTCAAGTCTCTAACTCTACTAAAAGAGTCTAATGACTTTATGTAAGTGAAGTTTCTCCTCAAGTCTTTAATAATGACTTGATATATGTACGACGTGGCAACGAGCTTTTGGTCTCCAATGTCCACAGGGTGTGACGTTGCAGGTCAGTCAGCAGGCCTACGATAACAATTGGTCTCGGTAGATACTGAGCTAAAGGCAATGAACTTAGCAAATTTCACTTAGAAAATTATGATCAAGCTACATATACATTTAACTTTTTCTCTCCGTAATTATTTACCACTTTCTGGTGGAATCAACGTTGATACCGTCAGTTAGGAGTGAAAGAGTTAATACAACATTAGCCTAAATGGCAACAAAGCCCAGCGTTTGTAAGGCTGACGATGTTGCCAGATACTGGCTGATAACGCGAATGTCTGATGATATGTTAAGACCTCTTCTGGTCTTGTGGGTATGATGTGCTGATGCAGCTTGCGTAGCCTTTGCGTAGTAAAACTATATGATGAGGACCACGATACATTTAGATATATCCAATACAGAACTCCGTCTTAGCAGACTTGATGTTTATTTACATGAAATAAGAGTAATAATAAAGCACTGGCAGTTCACGCCATACATTGACTTTGATATATGATTAAAAAATATATAAATCCAAGGAAATACACTTAGTTCGACTCTTAACTTCTTTTAAATACAAAGTACAAAAAACAGACAGAGTATAACTACATCCTTACTCTGCTGGAGCTCAACATTAACTGACTAAAATTCGACCCATACTCAAGAGTCTCCCAACTGTTCTCGTGCTAAAACACGAAATATTAAACAAGTGACCAAATGTCACATCATGTCACAGGGGTTCTAAAACTAGCCTGTGACAGCGTTATATTTGGAGAAATAACTAAATATACTCATATAGTGACTTTATAATATAACATATAATATGTATGGTATTTTTCGTGTTTGGAAACATACAGTTTAAAAAAGACATGGTCTTAAATATAGTTTTAATTATCAGTATTATAAATCAAAAAGAATTTAACATGTACTTAAGAATTACCATTTATGGGACAAACTTTACAGTATAAGGGCTCAATCTAAACAGGCTCAGCTGCGTAGTACATGTACACCATAGCCCACATTGAAAAGGGTATCGCACTATTCCGTACATTCAATTGAGACATTCTGTTTTGAATCTTCCTCCTAAATAAAGATCCGTGTGTAAAGATCGACCCCAGTCTGACGTCTGCTGGTGCTAAGAACATGTTCACCTCCGAGACATGCCAGCAGTATTGTCGTGGCTTGGATAACAGGCTGGCCTTCTGGAGAGGAGACATTCGGACATGCAACTGTTTTGTTTCAGTAAGTTGATGTACATAAAGTCATAAAATGTCTTTTACATTATTTCAACAGTCTTATTGTGTCCATTGTATCCAATGATGTTTGGACGAGACTGAGGTACTTAGGGGAAAAAAAAGAGTTAGATGATACGTAGATAGCTTTGTATGTTAAGTCTATGGGCTTATTTGTTTACATGAAGTAGCCTATAAAAAGTAAATTCTTGTTTCTTACCAAGCTTTTGTCAGACTAAGGTCTTGTGGTCACTTTCCACTTAGCTAGCCAATCTTGTTTATAATCTTTTTTTTTTCAGAAACATATCACAGGATTGTTTTGTTTTTCCAAACTCGTATTAATTTATTACTATCGCCGTATTACATACATTGTTACATAAACTGTTACATATAACAGTAAATATACATATTTTTTTCTTTCTTTATCAATATGATTTTTTTTCTGTTTTAAATATGACGTGTACCTCTACAGATTCCACCCTACACAGATTCCGGCTATTGTTTTTACCCACGAGAAATCATTGATGTCAACATTGGGAATCTGTACATCACAGGTATAGGCCTATGTTTAAGTCAAGCGAGTTATGTTGTTATTCCATTAGAGCTACGGATTACGACTGTGCATCGCAAATCAGTCTGAGTCTGACATAACAGGCACTCGGCGCTAAAATATTGGTCAGCTGTTTTGTATTTTTCTTTTTGTCGTCTGCGCCTGTTTTAGTCAAGGAAATAAAAAATCTTGTCCCGCGATCTTTGCGATAACACTCCTTCCCATTCAAATCTGCTGTCAGCTACTTAATTTTATGCTAGATAGAGCAACATGGCGCCTGAGTTGATCGTTATAGCGCTCCGGAGGATATATCTGTTGTGCCGTCCTCTTTAAAATTGGCCATTGGATTGAGGTCGTCCACTTGCGAGATGTGCCCGACTCAATGCAACTGTCGATGGTAAGTAGTGCTTCTATACTTTATACTGTCCGCATCGGATTCTAGCTGAACATGTTTAGTTGTAAGGTAGTCTTGCCAGCGAATGCCTATTATACAGCGAAGGTACCTTTGATAGACCCCCAGCGGACAACGACTTTGTCTACGTCAGGTGTGGCAAAATATGCAGGTCGCAACTGATTTTGCGTAGTCATGAGTTCGTACCAGCGCCATTGAGACGACAGTCTAGAATACATTCCATACAAGCAGGCAGTTCATAAAGCCAATGAATTCAATGACTTATTCTCATCTAATAAGATTGTATCTAAAAGAAAAGACTTACAATTAAAAAAAATTAATAATAAATAATACCCTACTACTTTTTTTCTGCTCGGCCCAGTTTTGGCTGAATGTGAAAGAAATAGACACGGGGATCAATAAGGGAAATCTACCAACCGAGTGTCAATATTCTACTTGGCCGAGTCGAGTGTTTACTTTTGGTCTGTCACGTGCTCGTTTGATGCAATCGTGGTCACGTGACCCTGTCATGATCACCGATAAACTCCATTTGACTAATTGGCCGGGTATGATATCCCACTAGATAACACTGCTTCTTTTTATTTAAAGTCTGTTTAAAATCTGTACAATCTTTGTCCAACTATGTATAATCTAGAATATGGATCGCCATCTTACGATGCGTCTCTTTAGTGGAGAGAATTTAAAGACATGCTCAAATAAAACTAATATTAGAATTGCTAATTACACACTAAAAGATCCTTTTAATGGATGAATGACAGAATGATATTTAGACATTGTTGCTACACCTCTAGGTTAAAGATTTGCCAATCTTAGATTTTAAGATTATTACAAAAGATTTGTATTGGCCTATCTCTCCTTAACTTTTGAGATGTTTTATACTTTATCTGCGATTTCATTTTACAAAACAGTTCACATTTACAATTTCGACGAATGATTGTGACATTATGTATTATAGTAAAATGATTCAAGTCAAGTAGCTGTCACCAAAAAAAAAAAATCTTAAGGCTCCATGAGGTTTCACTTATGTAAATCTGGCTCCTTATCCAACGTTTAAATAGCATTAATATTACTCTCCGTGCCCAAAAGTAGGGCCAGATTTACGGAAGTGGAGGCCCCTTGGAAGTTTTTTTTTGTGGAGGCTCATGAACTTTGGGAAACTTACACCTAAAAGCATGCCCTAGCGTACTTGTACGTTTGAACTCATCCTCCTTAGTTAATAATAAAATAATATGCAAATTTTAGTAAAATACATGTGTTATTATTTAGTGGAGGGTAAGACCGTGAGTATTCGCTCTGTCGTAAATCGGAGCTGTCTTTATTTCCGGAACGCGACAAGTGGAAAGTTCTTAATCACAGCAGAGTTGCCAGTAAGGTTAAACTAGTTTGAAGTATTGCCTGCCACAAAAGGTAAAAAAAAATACCGAAAAAAGACAAACAACGTTAGCTTCTGGGGGTCCCTCTCTTGTTTGTGGATCCCCGGGCAATGCACTTCGGACTGTCAACTCGCTAGTTCCGAACTTCCGAGTACGAATCCTCCTGCTGATATTTTGCAGGAGGTTTATATAATCGTCATTTCTGAAGGATATCAAATACTTATCAAACAAAATATAGTTTATATGATTAATACACTGCACTACTTTACATTGCTCACGAGTGTCGGAGAAGTTGTAAAGTTGTTATTTCCCCTTTCAGTCATTGTGATCTAGGTGGCAGGTGATGTTAAGGTCATCTGTTTCTTTGGCCAACGGTTAACGTGTTATGTGGCCAGCACAACTACCAACCTGCTTTACTTTCCCCAACTAAAGTCAGGTACCTATTAGAGTTGTGTGGACTCAGGGGCGCCCTGAAAATCCCTAATTTCAAATCCCAGTCTTCACCGGGATTCGATCCCAGGACCCCAGGTTCAGAAGCCAAGCGCTTAACCATTCGACCACCGCGTCCCCCCCCCCC
>JADKLZ010001913.1:10635752-10657702 GCA_021533235.1 Biomphalaria straminea
TGAAACAGCTGTAGCTTACAGGTAAGTACTTGAATGAAACAGCTGTAGCTAAAAGGTAAGTACTTGAATGAAACATTTGAAAGTTACAGGTAAGAAATTTAATGAAACATCTGTAAGTTACAGGTAAAAATTAATGAAATATCTGTAAACTGCAGGTAATTAGGCCTACTTTAATTGAATATTTGTAATCTACACATGAGTACACAGCTTTGATCAAATTGAAATTTTTCATTTTATTCATAGTCGATGACAATTTGCATACACGAATCAATCATAAATTAGTTAATAAATTACTAGTAATTAATACATTTTGTTTTATTAAGCAGAGGAGAGCTAAATCCTGCCATCTTGAGATAAATGGCAGTAATTAACGGCTCTTTCCCTTAGATAAAGTTTTTTAAAAAGCATTTTAATGACAATACATTTTTTCCAGGGCTTTTTTTGTGACGGCACACACCGGTACAGCGTACCGACATCTTTTTGAAAAAAAAAATACTTTTCTTGTATTTTAACGTATATTATTAATTTTCAGTAGTTAAAAGTTAGGCAATCAACCACTGAGTACCGGCACCTAATCACTGAGTACCGGCACCAATTTTTTTTTTTTTTTTACAAAAAAAGCACTGTTTGTTTCTATAGAGACCAGGAAATGACGTAGATAGCAGTAGTGGTATGTTTGAACTCTGACACTGCTAGAAATTGAAATCTTTATCAGTTTTTTTTCCCCTTTCAGAAATTTTGCAGACGACTACCCAAGATACATCACAAATCGTTGTGTTATGTATGAGGATGGGTTGATGAAAAATGTGGAGTGCAATTCGGCGCAGATTGGGGCGATTTGTGAGATGTCGAAATGTAAGAGATTCACTCACTGTTTGACTACCTCATTATTGCTGTTTGATTGCTTCATTATTGCTGTCATGTTTTTTTTTTCAGTATGGCTGTTTGCTTAATTCATTTCATATAGTTTATTACTTTATAATGGGTGTCTTGGTTACTTCAGTATGGCTGATTGATTACTTCATTATAGCTGTCTTGATTACTTTAACTCCTAAGGCTTTTTCAATAAATAAAGTGACAATTGTTCTTTCTCCTACAGCCACTTTGGGCTGTGCTTCGACTAACATTTCCGAGCTACATCTCAAGGCAGTCTCAACAAAGATGTCTACCCCATTTTGCTTTGAGACCTGCAGAGCTTCAGGATTTCAGTTCTCAGCTACACAAAACACTTCCTGCTTTTGTACTAACGGTAACTATTTGTCTACAAGGAAATCGAATATATGTACAGCTTTCACTGCATTACATCTAGATATGCTCGTACGTATACTTTGTTAAGGATGTATCCTTGACAATGGTGTCAATGTTTAAAAACTTATTAAACAAATATATTTTTGTCTTTCAAAATTAACGCAGTTATATATCTAAATATTCAAGAGTGATATATCTGACAGTCGAGATTTGCCAAGTTAAAACAGTTGTATAACTGAACAGTCGAATTTTTCCAACTTAACCCAGTAATATATCTGATCAGTCATGATTTACCAAGTTAACCCAGTTATATATCCGAACAGTCGAGATTTACCAAGTTAAGCCAGTTATATATTCGAACAGTCGAGATTTACCAAGTTAACCCAGTTATATATCTGAACAGTCAAGATTTAAAAAGTTAACCCAGTTATATATCTTAACAGTCGAGATTTACCAAGTTAACCCAGTTATTTATCTGAGCAGTCTAGATTTACGAAGTTAACCCAGTTATATATCTAAAAAATCTAGATTTACCAAGTTAACCCAGTTATATATCTGAACAGTCGAGATTTACTAAAATTTAAGTCATTGATATTTCTTCTTCTTCTTCTTCTAGCCAACTTTATTGCTGCTGAGCTGTGAGCTCTTTTGCAGACTGTGCCAAGGAAAAAAAAGTGTGCTGTTTTTAACAATTATTATCAACTTGCTAGTAACAATAACATATGCGTTTCTCTTTAACAAATTGGCATAAACACTCTTTTAAGATTGGACTGCTGCCATTGATTAACAGGCAAACTCAAACATTTCCTGTTTTTATATCTAGAAAAAAAAATCTAGATGTATACTTTACAGAGAGCTTAATAAGAAAATGTTTTTATTTTTGGTTGCAGACGACTCACTCTTCACGCTGGTTGGCTGGGAAAACTGTGACGTACCATGCCCTCGTCACAAGTTTCAAATCTGTGGAGGAAGTGAACCAGACACAGTATTTGTAACTTCAGGTAAAACGTAACGTAGATGTTTGTAACTTTATTACAGGCATGAAATTTTAAACTTCAGGTGGGGATTCACATTTCGATATAATGTAAAATGAAATTAATTCGCCGGTCTAAGTTATATAATCATATATCCACATGCTGCAGCTCATGGCTATGTAAATCTTATGTATAAGTATGATATAATAGTGGTTAATCGTGTTCTACATATAAAATTCACCAATATAGTTTAGGAAAATGAAAATAAATATTAGCTTAATACATGAAGTATTTACTGTTCGATCTATGTTTTGGCTATTTAGTTTGAATCATACCCATTAACCATTCACTATTTGAATCTATTCCTACACCAATGACCTTTTGGTGTGAAACTTATCTCCAGAGAAATTAGTGTTTGCACATTTGTATATATCTTTAGACCATTTTACTATTTGTACATATCATCAGACTTCGCTGTCTGAGCCCATTCTCTACCTTTTATGTTTACAAAACGTTTAATTTCTATTGTTACTTATGCGCATTTTGTTTATCCTACCCAGATGTTGGCCAGCCTTTTAGAGAAAGCTGCCTCACGATGATCTTAGGATCTCTTTTGTCAAACGTTACAGTCCAAAGCTCAAATGGATCTTTGCAAACTCTAGATTGTTTGGAGTATGCTGGAGGTTAGTTAAAAGATAAAATGATAATCTGTTAAACATTAAATGTCACTTTGTTTTCGACATCTCGTGGTATTAGATTGCTACAATAATGACATCATGCTATCAAGTCTATTCAGATAAAATAGCTACTGGTGAAAGTAAAATAGGGGTCATTGTGCTGGCATCATAAAACCTTAGTCAACTGGACCAATAAGAAGCTTTACTATATCCAGAATTAAAAATTCTTGGCCCTAACTATTGGCCCTAACTTTCTCACTTCCAGTAAACGATAAAATACGACAATATAACCTGTTATTATAGAACTAAAGCCTTGAACTATGACATTTTCAAGATCGAAATCGCTGCGGATAAATTTATCAAAGCTTTTTTTTTCGCAATGTCGACCTAAAATCATATGTTTTTTTTTAAAACGACATTTAAAGGTTTAAAGCACAAAATTATATTTCTTTCTGCTTTAGGCACTTATCAAGGCACTTAAAACATGAGCTTGAGATTTAACAGGACAATTATCCAAATCATAAGTAAACAATGAAAGAATTGATGCAGTTTTAAGTAGAAACGAACATGATTTGTTAAATCTTGAAGCGGCAAGAATTTTAAATGGGAACCACATATTATAACACGACCAGGCAGTCCTCCATAGTTCACACAAAGTTATTTCGAAGGGGGGGGGTATATATATTATACATCATGTGGTATAATAATCCACGAAAGCGGAGTAAAGCATATCAGTCAGAGCTCAGCGTTTCCCCCCAAACCCCACCAACAGACCTCCGCAACAAGCTCGACGAGCGTGAGAGTCTGCCTGGAAAGTCGCAGGCTCCCGCAACGTTAGCTCTTTTCGGACACACCAAGAGCAAGAGGGTGAACTTAATCCAGTTAGCAGAAGATACTAAGAGGAGATCGGTGGACACTGCCCCCTCAAATAAAGTTATGTTTTAAAAATGTCTTAGTTTGTGCGAACATTAAACTGATGTTAATCATTTGGAAAACGTTTCTTGGAAACAGAAATCTTGTCATCCAATGCGCTTGGCACATTCATTGGCCTCCTTCAGTCGTAGAACGACTATGATTCATCTCGCACACTCCCTCGTGTGGCTGTGGAACCCTATTTTGGAGAGACACTCCCGTCCACAAATATCGCAGGTAAAAGGGTCTTCGCTACACTGGTAGAGGAGCTGGCCATTTTCCGCGTTGTCCGCTTTTCTTCTAGAGCTGAGGCCCACGCTCTTTCGCTGTCCATAGCCTTCTTGGTCACTGTCTCTTCATCTGGTGCGGTCTAGAGCTATGTCTTCCCAATGGTCAGTATTGATGTTCATTGATTTGAGGTCACGTTTTATTACATCTATGTAACGGAGGTGGGGGCGACCAGTTTTTCTTGAGCCAGTCGCAAGTTGTCCGTAGTGGATGACTTTCGGTATGCGATTGTCCTCCATCCGGCGAACATGTCCAAGCCAGCGCAGGCGGCGTTGTCTGAGGGCTGTAAAGATGCTGGGAATACCTGTTCGTGCAAGGATCTCAGTATTGCACACTTGGCACAACGCACATATAATTAAGGGAAGTGGGAAGCATTCGTTTACCATGGTCTCATGTAGGAATCTGATTTATTTTGTATTCAAGAAATAATCAAAACTTTTATCAAAAAAAAAAAACAAAAAACAATTCGGTGGATGGGGATAGCATTCATACTATACATACAATAATAGAGAATAGTGAATTTTTTTTGTAAAATCCAATTATAGTAAGATACCTCGCGCATAAACATCCCATGTGCCAAAACGGCTGCGCCAAAACGTCACGTACCGTCTGCTGTAAACAGTGACCGCACAACGCATCGATCAGGTGGTCTTCATTTAAACCTATTTGATTGTAAAAGACTAAGCCCTTTGTAAGAAATACACTTGATGGCTAAATACGCATGTATTGCAGTGACATGCCCTGAGTCCTGGATTGGGATAGATGGCCGATGTTACAGATTCTTCATTGAGTCCATAGAAGACCCGTCACTGATGTGTGCATATATCGGAGGCTACCTAGCTGTTTACGAAACAGAAGAGGAAGCAGAAAGTGTTCTGGAAGTAATCCAGATGACTGCCATGCTTTACAATAAAGGTGAGTATTTCTGGGTTTTTGCTTGCCTCTTTTTTAAGAACGAGATTTACTCTAGCATAAAATCGGCCTTTTCACTACAGATTTGTGTACACTGTAACCATTATCATGTAAATTTAAAGCAGAAGACATTTTACGTTGATCATTGGTTCAATGTGCTCTTTAAAAAAAAAGATAAGGTGGATTTGAAGAAAAAGGATTCATGCTTGACGTTAAGCTCTCTCATAAAAAATACCCAATAAATATTGATGTTCACTTCACAACAAAAGTAATATTTTACACAGACATAATGCCAATGATACATCATCATTTAAAGAAACGATTCATTTGGTTTAAATTCCCATGACATTTTTAAGACGCCATCAATCGGAGCACAAATAAATTAAGGCACTTAATGACCAGACAGTTCAATTAGACAAGCAAGAGCTACAGCATAAAGATCTGCACCAGATGGTAAGGAAATCAACACTGTCCCGCAACGTCGCAACCAATAGCTTGTTGCCACGTCACAGGTCAGAAGCTTACTATAACTGTTGGTCTCGCCTGCACCCTCTTCACTATACCTTAACGGCGAATCGAGAACTAGATAAAATAGATAGGGCCAACAAATAAATTTCATGCAGAACAGTAATTAATTAGTAAAAGGCAAAAAAAATACCATAGCTATGTTTAGTAGCAAAAATAAGGCCTACATCTTTAAAGGCGGACAAGCCCGTTAGCGTGAAGTGGTGCAGTATGGCTTAGTGCTCGCATATGACACTCGCCACTCCCTAGGCTAAGGCCGCCTCTGCCACAATGGAAAACAAAAGGAAAAGGCTACAAAGAGAAAAAAACAACAACAGTGGCAACCGAGCTGACCAAACGAAATGACGTACACTGAAAGGCTTTGGTAACGAGAACTTCCTGTGCCAATGTGTCACTAATTCAAACTTCAACTGCAACTTCAACTTTGTTCATCATTTTCCAAGCGTAAAGTCCTGAATGTCGGAGTTCTAAAGACAGTCATGATAGAAAATATAGCATATCTAAAAAAAAAAAAAGGCTCAGAAAAGAAGCAGGCATAGCCTAATAGAAATAGCCCCAACTCACCTTTGCCTTGTAATTGGTCGGCATTTAACGCGAGGATTAGACTCCTATATATAGGCTATAGGCCTACTATATTTTTAGAATAGGTGAAAATTTTGTTATAAAGTGAAGTAAAGCCATGGTAGTTAATCATATAGAGATTTTTTTTTTATTAATGTAATTCCTTTTTCTTTCTTTTGAAATGACTAAGAGATTGTTCATTCAAGTTTTATTTTATCGTGTATTAACCGCAATGAAATAATTCCCTTTCCTCCATATTATTTTGTAGCTAGGTGGACGTTTGGTTTGTTCCATCTCAGGGGGACAACATCCCACCTGCGTTACACCAATGGGGCTTTTGTCAATGAATCCCTTAGGACCTTGTATGATGAGAATGACTTCCAATGCTATGCACACACCAGCTTCAATGCCAGTGACATCATTGGTGTTGACTGTGGCAAATACGCTTATATATGTGAAAAAGGACCTGGTAAGTTAGCTTAGTTTTTTCTCAGCTTAAGCCTAATAATCAGTTCTAGATTCAATCTTTATATACTGTTTACATTTATTAAAATTGATTTTGACTAAGTGCAAGGGTGACTTTGTGTATGTAAGGGCTTCATTTTTTTAACCTAAGTCTTTAAGGTGAAAAAAAATTGCATTCAAATAGAGTTTATATTTCAGAATACCGAGGCTGTTATCTGTCAGCAGCAGCACAATACCAATACTTAGTAGGTTATAGGGATCTGACTGTCACACAATGTCTTGAGACTTGTAAGGGTCTAGGTAGGTCTTCACTTTTAACTCTAAAATTTAAAAGGATGAATTGTTTCCTCCATCCACTACACATTATGATCATTATTTCAGATTTCCTTATTTTCATGTCTTACTTTTTGATCTACAAGCATGTGGAATGTAAATGGACAAAAAAATATTTAATAGTGAGCTTTTTTTATGTAGTTAATGTATAAAATACAAGATGTTTTGATAAGCTATAGTTGTAGTTTAAAATGAACCTGAAACTTAGCACAATTATCAGTAACAACACAAAAATCAATTTAAAAAAATTAATCATTTTTAGTTGATTAACTATTTTATTTATGGTATCTCAGACAAAGGAAAGAAATAGTACTTGACTGAAGTGGTGGTAAAAGTTGATTTAGTCCCCTTTATATTATGCTACCATATGAGTAAACACAAACATGAAACAGAAACTATAGATACAATCTTCCGAATTCATAGACTCTTTGCTAGCAGAGTGGTTACCGTGTTGGCTCGAAAAGCCTGAGAAGGCTTTAGCTCACAAGTTCGATTTCAGGTCATTACTTTTTTTTTTAAATACATTTAAAAGCTAATGCCCAGATACCCCGTTCTTTCTCCCCTTATCCAACTGATCCAGACAAGTGATAGGATCATTGCGTGCTGAGAAAGATAAAAAGCATGAAATTGCGCTGTACAAAAATAAATGGTAAAAAAATATTTCTGATCACACAGATTTGTTATTGTTAGTCTAGATCTATTACAAATGTAATTATATAACTGATACAAACTAATTGATACACATTAATATAAGCTTTGTTGTTTTTTTTTTTGCTTAAAAATATGTCTTTTGAATGCAGTGGAGAATATTATGATTAAGCTCATTACAATAGTCCACTATTGATAGCCACTTATTTTTATTAACTCTATTAGCTCTAAACATTTTTATTTAACCATCCAGGCAAAATGCTGGCAGGTGTAAGGTATCAAAATTCCTGCCACTGTATAGGAAGTGGAGAAAATATTACAAAAACTTTAGAAACAAATTGTGAACAAAGGTGTGCTCGTCAACAGAACTGTGGAGCTTCTCTCTTCGACTATATGACAGTGTATGCCGTAGGTAAAAAAAATATTTCTAAATTGTATCCCTTTTTTCTGCAACATTATATTAGAGGCTAAAAGAAAATGACATGATTTTTAAATTTATACTAAACAAATATTTCAGATATAATAAAAACTTATTGAAGAAAATGAAAATAATTGATATTACTTTATTTATGCCATTAATCATCATTTTTCTGTCAATACATGAAACATTCTCTGTATTGCAGTAAAGATTGGTTGATTTTCTAATGAAATCAACTTTCTTCTTGTTTGTGTGGTGTTGGGGTGGGGATCATTACAAAGCCTACTGTAGATAGCTTGATTTGCTACATTAAGTACCTAATGGGAAACTGGTTTCATAAGAGTTGTTATTGATTGAAATGGATATGAGCTGTCCACTACCAATAAGTGCTTTCAATAGCATTAATCTCAAATAGTTTTATGATAACCAGACCAACTCCTAGACATCATGTGTGGTTTAGATATTGGCTCCAGCAGAATTATCAATAACAGGAGAAGGGGCAAAAGGGAGAAACTGGTGCCTAAACTGGTAAGCTAGAATCAGGATGGGCTCATTAGCCTAGACTGGTTACCTACAGAGAAATATAAAAACTCTGAATTCAAATCTCTGTTGCAATACAGCTTTACTCAAACATGGTAACAGCTTCAAGAGTCAACACTGAGGTAACACTAAGGCAGCTTGCAGCACACCAGTGGCATAGCTAGGGTGGTGGGAGGGGGAAGAATTTGATAATCCCCCTGTGACCTCTCTTGAGGTGGGCCCAAATGAGTGTTTGTATTTTTTTTACATTAATTATTAAATATTAGGCCAAATACAGATGCCCCTAAAGTGGTCAAGCAAATTCCTAGCTATGCTACTGCAGCACACAGTGCATCATACTGGCAGAAAATGTGATCATGCTGCTGATTTGAAACTGTATTGGCAACTGCTGTTCCTTTGGACACATAAGCCACTTGAAGAGGGGAAAACTGCTGTGTGAGTGATATCATTCAAACCATATAGCTAATGACTTTGAGATGATCCATAGTAATTTTGTGACTGAAGGAGACCATAGAGATAAAGCAACAATGGGGAAGCTTGATTATCAATTAATTTTTAGTATTAATGTATGCATACAATGTGACAATGAGCAAGGTTTTAAATGAATGATCACTGTACTCATTATCTTTCAACAAGATTACAGCAAAAATGCTTCATCCTGTGAGGACTTGTTTAACCAAGGAGTTCTGTTGTCTGGACTGTACTCTCTTGCCAATGGAGTTAGAACATGGTGTGGAATGAAAAGTATGTACATTCAGTTATTTTCAATTTGCTCTGCAGAAAATCAGAGTACTGCAGATAGCCTGTACTGAAACTCATATAAACTTAAATAAACAGTTGATAGTGTAAATGAATACTGTTGTTGTACAACTATGGTAAAAAAATATGGTGATTATTTTTTCAAAAAGAAATCAATTAAAATCAAAGGAAATTACAGAGTTAATTATTCAGTTTAAAAAATTAATATTAAAAATTCAATTTCAAAGTTTAATAAAAAATAAATTTAAATCAACAATGAGTTTGTAATAATGAATGTGAACATTGCTTCTTTTCTTTCACAGATTCATCTTATCTGGAAAAACAGATAGAATTTTGGACTTTCAATGGGAGTGGAGAAGTTAATTTTACTAATCTTTCCTGGCATAGAGTGGGTATAGATAATGTTACTCTTGCTATAGAAGTTATGAATTCATCAAGATCAAATCAATTATATCCACGCTGTACAGGTATAAATTAGAATAGAGTGAAAACATATGTCTTGATCATTCATTGGGAAAAACTGTATTAAATAATTTTTTTTACTGTCTCAGTAATGCCTGACTAATTAGAAAAGTAATTGGTCTGTAAACTAAAATGATTTTTCGAACTATAAAAACTGGAGCAGAAAAAGTACTAAATCATTCCATTGCGTACAGGCTATCTACCCTGCCCCCAGATATAACTGGAGACTCTATCTTTAGTGTCCATGTACGTCTATCTAGTTTCATGTATACACATAAATGGCAAATAGGTTTCTTCAAAGTAGTTCATAGATAACTTTCTTTTGTATTTGTTATACATTTTCACATTCAAATTTCTCTCCTGATTTCTTAGTGTAAGAGTTAAGCATTATTCAATGCTTTTTCCCTACTGTAATATCAAAGGTTCTTTTAGTCATCCAGAGTGCACCTGTGCACCAGTTGTGTTAATTTTCCCAGCTAATGGTTGGACTTTTTGGGCTCAAGTAGGCTTCACTAGCCATTTGATGACACAGAAATGCCATGTCAAGCCCTCTACCTCCTGGATGACAAAAGTTGTCACCAATAATGGTAGATTAAAACCACCTACAAATAAGTTATTGTTTCTATGAAGTATATTTAAATTATAGAAGGGGGCCAACAGATTAAATTACTAATCTCACATAAAGTAAAATCAATAATTGAATTTGTATGTGAACAATTAAAATAGTTATATAATTTACACTGCAACTTGATGTTTTGCAAAAGTCATTTATATATATTTAGTTTAAAATAATAAAGAACTTATGTTTTGTATCTATTCTTTTTTTTTACCCTCTTTTTGAATTAATCATAACTGATCATGTCAAGAATAACAGAATATACAAAGTAAACTTTATAAACAAATTCATGTATTATCTCTTTCAAACTCCTGTATGTGCTGTATGTCTAATTTTTTTCAAAGGTGTATTCCTCCCTGCTAGCATTACAGCAACTCTGAAAACTATTGAGACTCAACTACTTGTTGGTGATGTATTAAAATGTGAGTTTGAACCCTCAGAACAGTTGTTCAGATAAAGCTTAATGTTGTATATTGCTTACAAGTCTAAGTTCCTATAAACCTAGAGGCCTACAAGAATGAAAGGGAATGTTGTTGTTCTTTTTTATTTAAATAATTGTATAGAGATGAATGCAATTTTTATAATCTTCATAAAATGTTTCTTAAATATATATATATATTATTATTTTTGCATATTTTTTTATTTATTTGAATCTGTTTTGTTTAACGCATCTTTCTTGCTATAGCAAGAGTTGGGCTCTGAACTCACGTCCTTTTAATCAAGCAGTTTATTCCATTTAGTCACACAACACAACATATGGGCAACATGAAAATGATCTCATTCTTACTGCTGAGGTAGCTGTAGATTTAAAAACTTCAATCAGTATAACATGATCTTTCAAAAACTATCCTATTTGGCATATTGCAAAAAGAAAGAAATGAAAAAATGTGTAGATGACATAAAACAACAAGGGGCAGACTTAACCTTGATAGACAGCCTTGGAATAACAATGACATTTAAGAGAAAGTGTCAAAACCCGTTTCCCCAACAACACCATCAAAGAGTTATAAAATGTTATCCTAAACCCACTATACTAATAGACTCTTTGTAGTTATTTACTTTTTTAAGGCTTGTTTGTTATTAGCCCTATAAGACATAAAGCTTTTCTATATTACAGGGTCCCTAGACACACCTGTTAGTAGTCCAGCCTATGTAGGACTCATTGATCAATTTTACATGGGCATGTACACATGGTCCGATGGCAGTCTGTTCAGGTGAAAAGAGAAGCATTAATTCGTATCTACCAAAGACATTAGTGACTGATTATTGATATTTGTGACCTAAACTATTGACACTTAAACATTTACTGTTAACATACTTATATAAAATAAAGTATGAATCAAGATTTTTCATTTTTGTTCTGCTTATTGTTTTCAGATTATCCCAAATAAAGTGGACTGAGTTTCCTCAAGAAATTTTTGTAAATACAACTTTGGCCACCTATATGCAGTACACAGTCGGCAATCAATTTCTACCTATCAATAGCACTGAGACATTTCATGCTGTCTGTCAGAGAGATACTTGTAAGTAATGGAGTTCTGATCATGGGGTAGTCAATTTCTTACTTAGCTTTTTTTTTTTAATAGATGATTTGTGTTAATTAGGAGCTTGCACATTCTGTTGTCAGTATCATAATGATGACCTGAGTCTAGATATCTATCATCAATCATTTTATTAAAACTTTTTTGAATGAAAAAAATTGAGATATCCTCTGATCTTTTCTTGTGAAAATAAAATTGTTAAAATGGGAAGTTGGTGGTAACCATTTTAGACCTTGGCATCTATTGGGAGCAGATGATGTAAAGTTCATCTGTTTGGCTAATGGTTTACCAGAATTTTGTGTGGCCAGCACACTGATTAAATACCTTTACACCCCCAACACATGTCCATGAACCCTGAAAATCCTGAAGTTCTAAATCTCAGTATCCACCAGGATTTGAGGCAAAGTACACTACCTCTCTTGGCCCAATATTTTATATAGTTTTGTTATTTCTTTTTATGATATCATAATATATTTATCCCTTTTTTTCTTCTTTTTATTACCTACTATTCTTTGTGGAAATAGTACTGAGTAATCTCTGTTATATTTCTAAGGTTTAAGAGATGTGTTTCTGAGAAAGGTATAACATATAAAGTATTAAATTGTGTATATCGATCTTACACTTTCTTTTCAGCCTACATTTTTATAACAAATTATAAATTATGAAATAATATATATTAAATTTTATTTATCAAATTAAAGTATTTTAAAAGCAACTCTAAACTTTCACAGCATATAAAGGTTGTCGGCAAATGACCAGCATGCTGCCATCTAGTTGGTATGCTGTGAAGGGCTACAACTCCATGTCAATTACTGTATGTCGTCAGATCTGCCAAGTCAATGCAACAAATCATGCTCTTATTTCTTCCAAAGATTGTATTTGTTATGACCCTGTTGGAGTTAACTTTAATGTAAGAAGATATATAATACATATTTTTCATAATAATATTATGCGTGTAAGCTAAAGAAGAAATTTCTGCTTTATTTATAATTGCATGCCTGGCTGGTCATTCTACTGTCAATACTTATCCATTTATAATCTATAACTATGGCCTTCTTCAGTTGTGAAGCAGCTAGGGATCATAGAAGTTAGGGCATTATCTATGGTTGGAATGACATCATCCACACCTGATGTGTCCTATAGTCCTACAGTGTGGGATCAGAAGCTTTACAAGTTCTACCAGGGTGTAGCACTGTGTGATGCTAGCTGCCAAGGATCACCAGTTGCTGATTTTTCACAGGATTGACTTCCAAGGCTGCTGAAGCTTGAACTCAAGAGTATTCTGTCTTCTAGATGGGTAACCAGCCATGGCTAACAAGCCCATCCTGCCTCCAGTTCCTTGTCTCTGCCTCTTCTGTTTGTGATAACTGTTCTGCCAAACCCAATATCTGAGCCTCAGCTGGAGGCTAAGAGCTACTGGTTGTCAGAGGCTTTTGAGATGTATGTCATTGAAATATTTTTATAGATAGTGGAGTGCTTTTTTCCATTTCCAATTCTGTAAATAGCCTTTCAGAACCTATATGCTTAGATTTAATTGACATTAATGATACGATATTCATACAATACACAGCTTTATCTATTAGTAAGACTGTGAGACATTGGTTAAGGAAACTGAAAAATAAAATCATTGAATTGGCACAACAACAAAGTTCTAACTAATCAGATGACAGACCAGAGGCATTACATGGCCAAGCAGCCATTTTTAATTTTTCTATTGCTAAATAAATTATGTGTTTGTACTATTTAGTTCATAATGCCAGTTACACATTATAAAAAAATGTTTGCACATATGCATAATATGTAGCTCTGTCTATGATTAGATAATGATCATTATTGCTACTTTCCTTTTTGAATTTTTTTATTTGTTAAAGTTGATGACATTTTTCAACACTTCAACAAGTGCTCAATGTGACCTCCCTTGTCCAGGAAATGAACTTCAGAAATGTGGGGGCACTAATTATTTTAGACAATACACAATTGGTTTGTACAGAAATTTTAAAACTTTTCTGTTAGGAAAATTATGCTGTTTAATTTGTTTAAAAAACAACTTCTTTCAGTTTGTATAATCATTTATTTTTGCTATTCTTTGTAATTTGAAGTTCCATTATTCCTTTTTTTTACATTTGGTCAAATGAATTTAAACCTGTGCATCATGTAACTAATAAGATTGTTATTTACGACTTAAAAAATGTAATTGTGAATAAAGCAAAAAAAAACATTAGGGTGTTGAAAGCCATAAGTTTTTGGTTACAACAGTAACTACTTTGATGCATTGTAAATAAAATTTGATGTTTTATTAATGGTTGTTAGGAACTTAGCTGATAAGGGGGGCTTTTATCTCTCTCAAATAATGTCACTTTTATTAATAAAATATAAATATTTCTATAATTACTCTATACTTTTTACACTTTATATTTTATTACGTTTTTTGTATTAAAAATTAACAGTTGTTAAGCCTTTAAGATTACATTTTATGTTTTTTTTCCAGACCAGGATGTGGCTGAATCTTGTGAAGATCTGTACAGTAATTTTGTGCTTCTCCCAAATACTTATCTTATCAATGGCTCAGAACAGTTTTGTGGCATTGATGGTAAGCTCTAAAATGATTCCTTTACTTTTATTGTAAATGTTACCTCTGGCTGGCATGGAAACATTTGTTAGGGGAGATAATTAGGTCAATAGCAAAGCAAAACAGAACCACAATTGGTGTGCCAAAAGACCAAGTCTATTGCACTGGCATGGTTAGAAAAGAGCCCCAACATTACTGACACTATTCACACACCATTCTCCAAAGGCGGAGATCTACCTGACTGTTGTGGTACAGAGAAATAATATGGGCAAGGGCCCTGGTGAGTTCAGTCATTGATCTTGCCTTTAGCTAAAGCCTCATGTGCTGATAATAGGCATGAAACAAATGTACATTTGCTTAAGCTTTATCAGACAGAACAATGGGAAACTTGTGGCCCTGGAGTTCCAAATCTTCTACTCAAGTCTTTTGACTATCACAAAGTTGAAATTTTGACTATTTGAAAGTAATTACCTCCCCCTCCCAAAAAAAAAGTACATTTTAAATATAAATTTGAACATTTTTGAATTGATTGCATAGACAGCAGGTTAAAGCAAGATCAAGGTTAAACTTAGTTTAGTGGGAAGGATGTTGTAAAAATAGGCCTAATGGTCTGGAACAAATTAGATCTCTAAACAGAAACTCTGGTTTTGGATTTTAAGATGTGAAATTAAAACATTTACTAAGTAAAATTTTGTAATTAACATTGTAATTGATGAAAGGATTTCTTAATATTTGTGTCAAATCTTGCGATAATATGCTAATAATGTGCTAAGTATATTCAAACAAAATAAAAAATTGTTAGAAGTGGTAATATCAACTAAGAAACCTCATAAAAATTCTAACTTATCGATGCTGTTGATCAGTACATGCTAAGTCTGTCCTCTTGAGGGAAATGTCTCGAAGATATAAAAAAGTTATTTAATTGTTTTGCTTTTAAGGAATAGCAAAACAATCTTTGGCACAATTAAAAATTCACTCTGCAAATGGCATAGTGATAACATTTTGCTCAATGTTGACACTAGATTAAAATTCCCTATATTGTGTTCTATTTTGTAGCATTTAAAAGTTTATTACACATTAATTGTATTTCATTTATTTGTCTTTTTGTTTTCAGATCTATCTTCATCTTGCCCACTTGGCTTCATTGCTAAAGAGAAGAAATGCTACAGATTTTATAGACAACAGACTCTGAATGTTCAGTCAGCTGCACAGACTTGTCTATCACAAGGAGGATATCTTGCAGCTCCAAGTAATGTGGATGAGTTGGATGTATTAACACATACTATTCAGAATATTTCAACACTGAGGACAGCAGAGCTTTGGTTGGTTAGTACTCATTAACTTGTAAATGATTTTTGTTAGTTTTTCTCATTATTTTTAGCTGTAAATGAACAACTAAAAAAACGACAAATTGTTTCAAAACCCAGATTTCTGTGTTTAAACTGCTAATACTTCTATAGGTCAGTGGGGCACAATGTGTCCATAAATGATATCACAAAATATCATAATATTTCTTTGTTAACCATAACCCACTAGCTCCTACTTTAGTAAGATGTAGTGTTGGCAGCTTTTCTGTGTTAAAACTTTTATTTGTATCTTTGTAATTATATCTTATTTCATTGGTTGTACAAGCCTGATCATGGAGAACAAATGCTAGCAGACATTTTTCTCTCTTGTGGAAAAACAAGGCGTGGTGACTTAGTGACAAAATACACTGTGTATAATTTTTTATTCTAATAGGACAGTGCCCATAACTCCAGTGTATAGGACACCACCTGGGAAATTTAGGATTTTTAAGCTTTTTTATATCCTAAAGGAATATAAAATATTTTTTTTATCTAAACAAATCATTCTATATTTTTAAATTTTTACCGTATTTATTTATTAGTATTAGATCTTAAATTGTTTTTTTTTTTCAAAATTATTTTTAAAATCTTTTTTCTTTAATTATTTCTTTTTGCTTTCTCTCTCAGTGATTTTTCTTAACTGGAAATCAGAGCTAGCATGTTAAAGTTAAAATTAAACAACAGAATTTTGCCTACATTTGTCTGTAATTGTTTACTTTGTGCTCCCTTTTCTTTTTCTAATTCCAGTAACTGTTGCTAGGTTTGTTTGTTTTTGTAAAATGTTTTACATGATTCGGATGTTCCTTCAGAGTTGAAGATAATTTATTTCCTAGTCCAAACCTCCCACAGGATGATGGGAGATGGGAGTGGGTAGGGTTTGAACGCAGGACCATTGATTAGTACAAATGACAGTCCAGTGTGTTAACCACACATCCAGGCATCCATCCAAGCTATCTCCTGATTCCATTGGTTGCTTAAATAAAATAGAATTAGCCTAGCAAATTATTAAAATATTTAAAAATATAGAAAGTGTTCTGTTTTCCAGGTTGGTTATTACAGCCCCTTTGCTAATGGTCTTTATGTCACATCTCAAGGACACATGCTCTCTGCTGATGATCCCTTGATATCTAATATCAAAACAGTTACTTCAGGTTGAAAACAAATTATAATGTATCATTAATATTTAGCAGATGTTTAGTTTTGAAGTAATAAAATTAAAAGAGCAATCTAGAATATTTGAATTAAAATGTTTACACTATGACATAATGATATGCATTAATAAAATATAATTTTTGGTTTTGTAAATAGACATTTTTGGCTAAAACAATAAAAATATTCATATCTTTAAAAAAAATCTTTGAACTACAATTTAGTTTGTATTGAGATTGAAAAAAAAAGACATTTTATAAACTAAACAGACTTCTTTTAAACTTCTGCATATTATTATACTAAGTTCTAATTTTAGTATCACTATTTTTTTTCATTAGCCAAGATGACTGTAGCACTCAATATCACCTCAGGATATCTGGTCACAGTGCCCTTCACTACAGCACTTCCTTTTGTATGTCAGTTACAAGAAGGTGAGACAACTCTTTTAGTTTACAAACTTTTTTTTATTATTGATATGTTATAATGATTTTTTTTACAAAGCTTATATCAACTTACTCTATCTGTTGCACAATTAATTATTCATTGAAAATAACCCTAACTCTAACCAATTAGATAATTAATTACTGGTAATTCATTATTTTAATAGCAATAAGAGAGACTAATTCTTCAGTATTCACAGATATGGCTAAATTTGTTGGGTTTTGTCCCCTTAACTAATTGTTAACACTATTTCTCCCTCACACCTTCTGTGATCAAGATGATACTTCAAACACTGATTTATTGTACCTAATGAAACATGAAGCAAAAATACTCAATTATTCAATTAATTATTGGTAATTAATTATTTTGGTTGAGATTTAATAAGGGAAATAGCTTGTATATTATTGGTAGATATAGTTTGAAGGATGGTGTTCTTTCCCTTTAGATAAGCTTTCTTTTTTTTTTAAAGGATTTCTTATATTTTGCTTGTTTGCTCTCTACATAAAGCAAAGTTTATTCTTGAATCAAATGTCTTTTTGTGAAAAAAAAAACTAATGCCTGTATAGTTTAATAGACTACAGTCACATGTAAATCTAATTCCTAGTTAACTCTGCTGTTACAATAATGTTAACACACTGTTTTATTTACACATAAAGTTTCAGTAAATTGTGGTTTAAGGTTAAAAAAATGTGCAAAACAACAACTAATACATGTGAAATTATCATAGAGACTCTAAATTCTAAAAGAATATAGCATAGTATATAAGTTTTCACATCAATTTCAGTCTCTGCATTGATTTTTGATTACGAGATTAGACTTTACAGAACTTGAAGAGTAACCGAATTATTGCATCTATTTATAAAAGTATCTCTTTGTTCTACGTATATAAATTCAAATCAATCTATACTGCCTTTATTAGGTTTATCTTCCTTGGCTCTAATTGCATCTTTAAAGTGCCCCTAATTGGGACCTAAAGCAACATGTGCAAACTGTTGTGTTGTAAGTGAAATAGTGTGCATCACCACTTAGTTAATACAGCAACTATATGTAAACAAAATGATTAATTAAGGAATTGAAATGTAAGATAATGATTTTAAGAGCAATGCTTAACCACCCCTCTAATTATATTTAGTGCAAAGATTTTTTGTGCCATGCACTTTAAATGGTTGCCTTTCAATATAAACCTATAGAGATCATTGGATGACAAAGCATTATATACTTTATTTAGTTCTGGCCAATGTTTGTGATAAAATTTAAAAAATACTTTGAAATAAAAAGCAGCCTGTTTAACTTAAATATCTTAACAATATGCAAACTTTAAAAATATATTTAATTTATGTTATCATCTTTTTCATTTTTAGAATGATGTTAGGATGCTGACAAAATTTAAACCCATGTACATTCAAACTAAAAATGTGCAGACCCAGGCAAAAGAAAAATGTTTAGAAATAAACTTATTTATTTACTTTTTTTAAACCAAAAATATAGAGCTTTTATTTCTTCCTTCTTTTCTGTCGAAAAAATAAATACCCTGTTAAAATAAATTAGCTTATGTCAAAACCTCTTATTTCCAACCAGAAATTTCAGGATGTGCTCAAGTTGCCCAGTCAACTATCTTATCCTCATTCCAACTTACCAGTGGCATGAGCATTCAACAATGTCTTGCGTACTGCAGGGGGTTTACAAAACTGTTTGATGCCTATGCTCTTCTTCAAGAAACTGTTTGTTCTTGCATGAAAGCTGACACTCAATTGAACCTAACGCTAGCCACATGCAAGAAAGCATGTAGTGGGAACTTCATGCAGCAGTGTGGCTCAACTCTGGACAAAGTTTATTCTGTTTACAAGCTTGGCAAGTGTGAACATTTCTACTCAAATAATCAAAATAGTTTGCACCACATTGATTCTAAAATCAATCAATTTACCTTGAAGCAGTGGTGTAGCAATCAGGCTGCAAAGTGTTTCATTGTGCACACCCATGACTAATAAGGGCCCACTGGTACCATTGATAGCTGTTTATTACTTTTAAGAAGACACACACATTTAGTGTCAAAACACTATTACTTGTAAAGAAGTCATATTTAAATTGAGTGCCAAGACATAATTAGTTGTAAAGAAATCTTATTTAAACAGAGTGTCATATGACTAATAGTTTTAAAATGTGTAGCATACATTAGAAAGTCTTTTTCTAAAAGTAATGATACACAACAGTTTTTATCACACAGCCATCTAGTTTCATATTCTTAAATCAGGGCCCACAGGAACTTTGCTATGCCACTGCTTTGAATGACTACAATTTTCAAAACAATTACTGCTTGCAGTAACACAACGAATGTAATCTATTTACTTAATTGCATTTCATAATGAAACAATGACTTAACTGTTGTGATTCCAAGCAATTACTTCACTATGTATTATTATTATTCTATCTACTCTTCAATTTTCTGTGTCCCATTAAGACTGATAGCTGCTATATATGTCTACTATTTGTTACAGCAAAATACAGTTCTCAACACTTACAGTATAGCTGCAATGATCTTCTGTCATATGGTGTAGTACTTCCAGCGACTTATTTTGTGGACACTCTAGAATACATTACTTGCTTCAAGTTCAGTGAGTATGCCTACACAACTAAATACATTTGCTATATGTTTAGTGAAGAAAGACAAAGAGGTGCTAAAAATTCATTTTTTTAATTCAATCTTTTTTTTTTATTAATCTTACAATTGCTAGCCTGAACAGGGCTTTATAGCCACAGCATGAAATGTTCCATGCCAAGAGCTATAGCTGGCTTAAACATAATGGTAGTTAATGACAATGAAAATCTACCACAACATTTAGAAAGTCTCTTGTCTTTGGATTATTATCAACCTTAAAGCAAGAATTCATTTTCTTTTGTATGTGTGCAGGTTATAAAAGTATACTAATCCTGAATTCTCCTTCCACTACAACATCAACAAAAGCCATGTAAGTATTAACATAGAAATTGCAATGTTTATTTTATTTTTGTGATGGGGGGTCTAGATCAACAGATTAAAATTTTTATACATTTAAATAAATCTATCGTATTTCTGTCATTGAATATACATATATGCAACTGTACATAAATTTTACTCACTTGAACTGTGTTAGGATATAGTTTTGTTAATATTTTAGACTGATTTATTATGTAGTAACATTACAAAACCACATATTGTGCCATCTCAGCACAAGGAATAATCACCATTTTTGGTAATAAATGTTTTTTTTTATTGTGCCCCACAAATGATTGTGTTCATGTGCTTGTCTTGGAAATTGTTTATGTAAAACAACAATATTTACAGCAAGCTTCCTACATGAGGACATAACATACTTTTATTTCATTTGATTATAATAACATTCTCATTATGTGGCCACCAGTGCTATCTGTAACATCATTGTAACACTATTGTAACAGTATTAATAATAACAAAAGCTATAAAAGTAGAAATACCTGCTATGGTAACAGAAAGGTTGTCCTTAGGGAAAATGTAAAATTTTTCTAACAGTGTAAAGACAATTGTTGGTGCAGAACTGTAGATGCTTAAGAAAGTTAAGCTCAAGATCAAATTAGCTTTTGTTTCTAAATATATAAAATTTTAGTACCCTCTGTGACATTTTCACTTTCAGAATGAAATTATTAGCATTAAATTACCAAGTGACGAGTCCAACTAATCTATATTTCCAATTTCAACTGAACCAGTTTTATGTCATTGAAGGTTTTGTGCTTTATGGTAAGTTGCCCTTAGAATAATAATTTTTTTTAATTTAAAAAAAAAGCTTTGTATAGCGCAACTTTCATGCTTAAAGCTTGCTATGAGCCGTTATGGTCCAATCTCATTTCTGGACCAGTGGGCAGAGAAGGTTCAAGTGTACTTAGCCTCTTGGCTACACATTCCGTTTTTATGAAAAGTGTTGTCCTAATATGGTGAAATTTATTTTACATTATCTCTATTAGATCAGAAAAAATATATACATCATTTTTTAACAGTTTTGTTAAATTTTGTACAATATTTATTTAGGAAGCATGAAGCAGATTTCAATTACTACTTCCCTTGACAACCTTTTCTATGAGTCTCACCCAGACAACATAGTGAGTCTCTTTTCAGCATTTGTTTTCTATATGCTTAATAAAATGTATATATCATTAAATCTGTAGAATTTTGCAGGTATATATTAAAGTTAATGAGTCTGCTAGATAAGAGATGGGTTGAAATTGTCAAAAGTTGTGATGCAAAGCAAAAGAGTTTTTTTTCCTCAGTCTACTGACTTCACATATTTTATTAGTACTTGTTAAATACCACAAAGAAGAGTGCACTAGTCCTGTGGAACATCACATTAGATTTTTTATCATCACTCATTCTTGACAGGGCTTTTTCTGTACAAAAAAAAAACAAAGATATTGAATAGGATTACCATCATTCTTCATTACATTAGAGAATATGATGTTGCATTTCTAGATTAGTTGATTTTTTTAAATAACAATTTTAATTTACAGTACTATTTACAGGTCTATATCAATTTTAATATCATAATTATCATTGCAGTT
>JADKLZ010001913.1:10707027-10728332 GCA_021533235.1 Biomphalaria straminea
AAATCTTACAGTCTTCCATTACTTATCCAAGGAGAAAGACTTTTAGGGCCTATAATTAGAACCTGTCTTGTGGTTGTCTATTACTTTGTTAGGTGTTATGACATTAGTGACATAAGTCCATACTGAATGACATTGAACAATCATTTTAATGCCTACTTAATGCCTTTATATAGTATTATAGTCTTTAGTCTATTGGCAATATTTAATGGTGAGCCTGAGATATCATAGAAAGGTTTATAAAGCTTAAAGGCATACCAATTATAATGATGGTTTAACTTGAGTTCAGTGGAAATTTCTGGCTTTTTCATGATTTATTTTTTAGTCATTAGTCTCAGTTCAAGTTATTACACCCAAAATTATGTTCTTGACAAGTGAAAATATTTGCATATCTAGAGTTGCTGTGTTTGTAGTAATGATAATAATTTATATTCTTAACATATGATTGATTTATTTTAAGATTACTGAAATACTTAAGAATAAGTTAATTATCTTCTTCATTGTCTTTGGCGTGTTTGTGCTAGAATTTAATTATGTAGTTTTTTACTTGCTTTCTTCAATACGTGAAGTTAGAAAATAATTATTAACATTATTAATGTAGACTTTATACTTCAAGTTATTAAAATAAATTGTTCCATCCATCCATCCATCCCAGTGGCGCTACAGCCCTTGAAGGGCTCTGGCCTGCTTGCACACATTCTTCCATTCGGATCTCTCTTGGGCCTTTCGTCTCCATTCAGTTTTTACAATAGTAAAACTTGATGTATAAGCTGCTTAACAAGTAACAGTGTGATCATTTTCTTTTAATACCTGATTACATGATTAATTGTCTTGTTGCTTTCTGAATATTGCAAGTTAGACTTTTAGTTTCATCTTCAGTTGGGGCAGAATCCTGTGTGAATAATCAAGTCAATTCTGGAGTGGCAGAGTTTGCAACAATACATGCATCTGTTTTAGGGCTAGCTGATAGGGCAGCTTTCTTTTTCTTTCTCTTGACTAAGGCAGCTTCATTTCTTTTGCTCTCATCAAGATTAGTACCAGCACACACTCACTGTCTGTCTCTATGTTGTCTGATCTTGGGCTATTTCCTCCTGCATACTTTTATTGATGCCTGTGGTTCTCATGTCTCGCTTCCAGAATTTCTGTAGGTTAGTCTTGGGTAGCCCATTGGATCTGATTGCTTTTGCAAGTTTAGCATATAGGATGTCTTTAGTCCTAGTGCTCAATGATTGCCAATATGCTACTAATAATTTCTTGTCCCATTTCTCTTAAGGTGCTGTAGTATGTGTGACGCTGCTGGATCGGCTTAAGGGAGACCAGATTACCACACCACATGATATTATGGAGGAATGGCAATCCAGGCCACAAAAGCTAGTTGCTGCTTATATCAAACGTAAACTCAACATTTAGTAGACACAGCTGTTGACTTTATATTTTTTTTGTTTTTTTTTTCTTTACACATGTTATTAAAATTATTGTTTGGTTTTTGCACAGTGTAGTGATAAGAATACAGTTATATTTTTTTGTAAGATACTTTAATGGTATATTTATATGACACTAAATATAATTATATTTAATTTACAGGGTTGAAGCATTAAATTTATTGTATATTTTAAAAAATTTCTGAACATAATATTACACATTTTTCAGGTCTTTTGATGAAATATTTATGCATGCATTTACTTGTATCTAAAGCAAGTCTTGTAAAGTAACTGTTATTTCTCCATGGCATTATTTTACATTGACATTAACCTCCATTTTTTTTTTTTACAAAATGAGTCATTTACTTTTGTTTTTGTAGCATTTTCTATTATTAAAGGTTAACTTTAGTTTAGAACCCATTGAAGGCTATGTGCATTATAGTCATCATAAAAAGTATAACAAAGTTGCTGTAGAGTTTTTGCAGTCTAAATCAGTTTCTTATGATTTTCCTAATTTTTTGTCATACCATGTTTCCTTTTAAAACCTATAAATACCCTAAGTTAGTAGGTATAGTTTACCTGTAAAGTTTAGAGTGTGACATGGCCAACACAATGACATACTAGCTTTACTTTTCCCAAATAAGGTCAGGGGGTTATGCTAGGGTTTTAACCTTTAATGTTGTGCAATTATAATTTATATAATGTTTGAGTCATGTAACAAATGTTTCACTTGAGTAATAACATATAGTACTTATAGTAGGTCCTTTTTGCAAGGAATATCTAGACTTAGTTGTTTTTCTATACAGCAACACATAGTGTGTCCAAGTCCATGATAAAAAGTTTATTTGGTTGAGTTCTATTGTAATGTGTAAATATGTCCAATGTACTGTTTAAATTCTCATTTGAAAGATGCCAAAAAATATATATTCCTATTATATCATCAATGTGAATCAGGCAGTTCTCCATAGAGATTTTCATTGAGAGAGTATAATGTGGCCTAGATTTGTGCCTTTTGGTGCAGTGTGTAGTTAAGAAGGAGATTCAAATTAAATGGCTGTGTCTCCCATATTTCTGTATTCTGTTCAAAGGTTGAAAAGCATCAATTCATATGTTCAGAAAGATTGAAAATAAACAGGAAATTTACCTGTCTTAAATTTAATTTTTAGAATAACATATGCAAAAAATGTTTTGAAATATTTAGACCAATTTTTTTATTGGAAACTGTAGGTTTTTTTTTATTTTATTCAGATCTCTATACTTGTACTGTGTGTATAGACAGTTGAAATTAGTTAAAGTCCTATGTTTCAATTGTGTAATTCTTTATTCTTTTTTTTTTCCAAATACATCTTTATTTGGAATTATCTTTTTTTTCTTTTTTTTTCCCCTAAATATTTGAACTAATGAACCACAATGTCTTAAGATACAAATACCTAAGCCTTTTTTTTTAAAATACATTTTCCTTCTTTGAATTTGTTTTTCAAGTTTCTTGTTGGGGCCACAGTTTATTTTGTTTTGGTTATTTATTTATGTATGTTGAACTGTAACTTTTGTGTGTGGATAATGTATTTCTCTTGTGTAAAATCAGATTTAAAGCTTTTAAAGTCTTAGAACAAACTCTGGCCACATGTCCATCATGACTAGAATTGATATTTTAATGTTCATCATTCAAAAGAAATTACTAGAGATTAATAGACTAGAGAAAGAATATGCACATTCAATTCTCAGTCATGCTTAGACATTATTCTATATTTTTCTAAGACCTAAACTAAATGACATCATCAAGTTCTTAAGTCCAAATTCTTTTATAAGAGAAAAAAAAGCAAATCTCTTACAAATAGAGAGAAAATTACATTGCAGCTGGATGTTGAAAAAAAAATACAACCAAACAAAAAAAAAAAGCTGTTGCCTAATATAGCTGCAAAGAGATATGGTAGGGTGGGCACTTGAAAAAAAAAGTCAAACATTAAATATGAAGTACCCTCATGTTTGAGGACCACTAACAACGTAAGAACCAATAACTTTTGTAAAATATTCTAATTGTTCAGGTACTTTTTGAAGTTTAATTCTCAAATAATTCAGTCACTTCCTATTCCCTTAAGCACTGAGGTAATCAATTTTTTATTTTTTTAAAATAAATTTGAATTTCATTGATAAGAAATTTGTGTGTGTGTGAATATTCTATCTAAACCTAGATGTTAAATTAATTGGTTATTTAACCAAATTCATTTTGCCTAGAGTCTCCAGTTATCTAAGGCTGTTCCTGAACATAAATTAGACAATAGCTGAAATCTAGGACTGTTTAAAATAATTAATAACAAATATTATCCACTCCTATTTGGACTTTTAACTGAAATTATAAGGCGTTAGTGTCAGCAATATGTACCATGTGAATGTTGTAAAATAACTACATTTTTACAGGTAGATTCAATTACTAGCTATGAGTTCATTTAGTCTGACAAAATTATTAATTTAAATTGAATCTGCAGTTTTAATTTTTGTTTGTATTCAATGAATAGAAAAAAAAAAGTTATGGCAAAAGTAATGTTATTCAGTTTTTGTTTCAATAGTTCTCTACTGAAAAGAATCGTCAGTCTGGATGTGACAGTGGCAATTTATTTTTTTCCCCCATGTATTCATGAAACAGTTACTGTTGTTTTCAATTCTTAAGGAGTACAATGAATCTCTCTGTTCCTTATCTTTCACCTGTTAAAAAGTATTAAATTTTTCTCGATGCTTTTTTTTTCTAATATTTTTTCTCTGAGAATCAAATTTTATTATATGGTTGAGATTAAGTATAAACTATTTTGATGAGGACCACTATACCTATTATAAACAAACTTGTTAATACATTTTCTTTGTGAAGCCACACATCTAAGAGAAATCAATTTATTGTTGAAAGAAGCTGGCAATAATTACAAAATACATTTTTTTAATCATAAAAACAATATGATTTAAGAAAAAATATTTTGTAATTCTGCAGCATAACAGTATTCATTTTGAGGTTATATCTTTAAAAAATTCTAGCTTTAAATTGTATTTTTTCCTGACCTAATTCAAAGTTACGTATATGTTTCTGATGGTGGTGTGATCTTATGATGTTACTACTTGATTGGTCCTTACTTATGTTGAAATCATTTTGCTGGTGAGAACCAAACAGAAAAGTCAGATATACTTTTTTCCCCCAATATTTTGTACCTTTATATATATTTTTATTCTTAATCCATTGAGTCTATGATTAGAAATAACCTTTTCAAACTTTTTTGTTTTTAGTATACATGCATTTTTGATATAATACCCAAGCTTGCAGCCTATATTTATACATCTTGTATATTATATAATATTTATACATTGTGTGATAGTAAATATCAAATATTTTGTTTTATATAAAGAGATTTATTCTATAATCTTTATCAAAATTTGTGGTATTTTGATAAATCTAACTTAATATAGTCAATATCAAATGTTTTGTTTTATGCTAAGATAATTATTCTATATCAAGAGTAATGATATTTTGATTAATATAACTCAAACTTCTCTGGAAATGTTAACATTGAAACCATGGTGTTAACATAAACACTTGAACTGAAACAACAAACACTTGCATAATGTAATCATGTAAACAAGGTTCTTTATTCAGCCATCTTGGCTCACACTCTTGAGTCCTGTTTGTATTAGCACAACTCATTCATACATCTCATAGACATAAATAAATATAGACTGGCCAATAAGAGTTTTATGAAATGAAAATTTGTGAATTGCGTTTGTGTGTACTTTAATTATATCTATGAGTTTTGTTTAATCTCTAAGACTGAAGATCATGCAATTTTTAAATTTTTCATAATTCGGAAATCTGAATACAAAAGATACATGTTTTCAAGTTACATTAAATTACTTCCTTTTTCCAGTCTATATTTATTAATGTCTATGATACATCTATAAAGGGGGATAATACATATGTGAATGGTTGTAGGGGACATAACATTCCATCAACTCATTTGAAAGAAAAATAGCAAAATAAATATTTGTAAACTTCATTTTTTTCTATGTTTATGTAGAATTGAGAGACTCAACCTTGTAGAAGTGTGGTTGAAATTTTATAAGCAATGTTTTTTCTTACAATGTAGTCTAGTAGTGAAATTCTATTTTATATTTTACAAAAGTTCCTGAAGAAAAGGCAACTATTAATATGTATACTTTGAATAATGTCTGAATGTGTTATCCATGTTAACTAGATATTCAAGCTGTTATTATGTCATTTGTCTTTGATCTCATTTAAGCAACTTACACCATGCTTAAATAGTATTGGAGGAATAGTGCTGCTATTGAGTTCTCTATTTATACAATACCTCTATTCAATGCATACCTTCATGAAAAAACCTTCTGGGTGGGTGGGAATAGCCTGGATTTGATTCTCAAAAATGGCTCTAACAATTTTACTAGAAGGTAGTTGATTACGTGGAAAAAGACTTACTAGCTCATTAGCAACACTGGGAAAACCAAAGTTTGACTGTTATAAATTTTCAATTATAAAAAGAAAATTTAAATTTGAATAGAGGAATTGAGTTTAATAATAAATTAATTTTTAGGAACATTTTGCTCACCATAATGATCTAAATGCATATTATTAGAATATTATAAATTCTAGAATTATACAAATCACTTGACCAGGATTACTTCTTATGAGGTAGTAATGGGGTGGAGTAATTGTAAGTTGTATAATGTAGGTATTCTTTATTTTTTATTAAAAAAATGTTTTTTTTATGTTATTTTTCTTGTTCCCTTCTTGCTTCCATGATTGTACTGTACTACTTACAAAAGTACCCAATCAATAATACTATTTGATGTATTTAAAAACATGTTCAAAGCTGCTTCTTTTCATAGTGATCAATGTATGGAATCGTATTAATAAAACACAAATCTTGTTAATTTATCTGAAAGCATTGATCATTCCACATTTTTTGGGGGGCATATCACTAATTATTTAATAATATATTTGTTATCCCTGAATTTTTTTTTACAATTGGGCTTTACTCACAGTAAACAATTTTAAAAGTAGCAACACAAAATGTACATTCATACAATTACATGTGAAGTTTACAGAGTTGGGTATTAATAATTTACTTACCAAGGGAACAACAGATTTTTTTTGTTTTTGTGATTGATAGCTTTAATTTTCCTTTGTGTGTGATGCTACAATAAAAATATTGTATTCCTCCAACTGTTTCCCCCTAGGTGATGGAAATGTCAACATGATGCATGACATGCCAGTTAGTATAGAGATAACACAGTGTTGGATGAGTGTTGCAACACTATTTGTTTAAGTGCCATATTCATCCCCTATTATGCCTTAGGAGATTAGGCTACAATGCAAGTCAGCAATGTAATTGGTGTATGGAAATAGTATTGTACCAAACTGCTAAGCCCCTCTACCTTTTTTTTTCTGAATAAACTGTAGAGATTAAAGCTTTTGATGTTTGAGACTTTTTTTTTATGGAATTTGTTTTAAGCAAAGCAACAACAAAAAGTCAACTACAGATTATAATTTTATTCAATGTTTACCAATGTCTTTAATAATAATTATTCGACAACACAGAACTATCTACACTAATATTCAACTGTACAGCACCAATAAGTGATTTAGCTTTGTAAAAATTCAAATAAGTGAGTATGTTTGGAGGGGAAAGGGGTAGAGTAGTAAGAGTGACTTTTTGATAGTGTGTATGTGTATGCATAACTGACATATTACTGGTGGTGCCATTAAATTCTTAAATATCCCATCCACAGGCAGATTTTAAAGGGGATAACTTTAAGGGAAACAACTACAATTGAGCTACCAGGATTACTACCAAATCTCCAAAATGCATTTTTTGGGACTGTGTTGTTTATGATGTAATCATGTGTGAATTGGAAAAAAAATAATATCACATTGCAGTTAATAACAGAATAAAAAGTTTTACTGAACATTTAATGTACATTCTCAGCAATTATACTTACATTGATATCAAGTTCTCATTTATCTCCCTTTTCACACATAGCTAACCAATAACATCAAAATACAAACCTAAAGTTTAAATATAAAAACTAAAAAATTTTTTTATACATTACTACATATCAGAAATGACAAGCATGTTTCTAATGCCAGAAGACGATGTCTACAAACCAATATGGAAAAATGCCTTTGTTCCTAACCAGTTTGTAACTTATGATGAATGTGGACACTGTAAAAGAAAGCTGCCTAAATGAACACATTGGTACTGATGAGAACCTGAGAATACAATGAAGTTGCACACTCCATAAGTAGCTTGTGGCTGACAACAAGAATGTGTATCACCTTGCCTGTCCATCATCTGCCTCTTCGTCTTCCTCACCTAAAGTAAACAAAACACCTCTGCTATGTGTTGGATCTACAGACAAGGGCGGGGACACTTCTGTCTCGTCCTTGACTTCAAGCCTCACTTCCTCTTTCAATGTTGCCGAATAGTCAGGGACGGATGTTTTTGAACAATGAGAAGGTCCATCAATGCTCTCGAGTAAGTTCTCTAGCTTTGGTTTGATGTCATCCTCTACTTCAATGTGCTCTACATTCTGTAAGATAAATAAATACAACTAAATTAATAAAACTTAATAATAACGCCAACTAAAACTTAATGGCCATATCACAAGGTTGTCGGGGTTTGCAAAGACTTCCTCCAAAGAACAGTACAAAGACAAAGAAAAGGCAGACGGATCAAAGCAATGGTAAGACAAAATTAAAGAATGAACAGGCCTGTCAATGAAAGAGATTCTATCCAAGGAAAAGACAAATGAATAGAGAAAGGCTGTTGATAGATCATATGTGGTTCCCCAACAGGTTAAGGGTTAGGTGAAGATGGTGTATAGTAAACATTTAAAAAAAAAACAACTCAAAGGATTAAATTTGTGAAGTAGGTGTTAAAACTGAGGTAGCATTTTACTTTAAAGAAGAATTATCAGTTAATTGGGCTGCATTTTAACCCACAGACCACTAGGTGCTTGTAGTGTGGATGCTAGCTCATATTTACAGGCTGCCAAATTCAGAGGGACAACAAACTTTTTGATCGAACCCATTTTTTTCCATTATGGTAACTCATGGTTCTCTTTGATGTTTGTAAAGAGAAAAGTCTGTTTCAGTTATATTAGCATTTATAAACAATGTCAATAATATTTCATGCAAACGTTACTACAAGATTTCGTAAATATTATTTGAAAGTCAGACCACTTTATGATGTCATAAAAAAAAAGTAAAGTTCCCCTTTAAGACCATGCGGTCTATAGGGCTGATAATGTTAATGTCATGTGTTTCTTTGGCCAACAGTCAACTAGCAGGGTTTATTGTGGCTAGCACAACGATCAATCGCCTTTACTTTCCCCAACATTAGTCAGGTACCTATTAAAGTGGTCTCAAGGGTGCTTTAAGTTCAAAATCCCACCTTTTACAAGATTTGAACCCAGAATCTCACTTTCGGAAGCCACTGTGCCCCCTATTAATAAATTTCCACAAAGACTGTTGTGTTGCATCTAACACACTTACTTACTTGTAACACAGGCACAGGTTGATGCAGGGAACAAAAATCTGTGTTCAGGATCACAGGAACAGGACGTCCACACTGACTATCAGCAAATGGGCATGGCCTGTACAGCACCTGGGCTGGGTCATGCAGTATGTCTGTCAAATGTTGGTTAAGGTTAATTTAAAACAAAAATCATTCAATGTTTGGATTTTTTTGTCATGCTATTGTATTCTTCAGTGATATCTAGCTGATACCAGCTATAGGTAATAGTGCAACCTAATCTAAAAGGAGACACTTTTATGACAGCACAGAGTTAATCATACGCTGCAATTAATTTTAACCCATTAAGGCACTAATGACACTCAGGAAAATGACTAGTGGAACAGGATTTAAAAAAAAAAAAAATAAAATAGTATTCTATAAGGTTTTGAAGACTATGAATGGCTCAAAAAGGATACGCTTCTGGCAAAATTTACTGAGAGGAACCACTCTGCTGTTACATCTCAAGCCTTCATCTACAAAGACACACTTATGATAATGGGCTGCTGATTGTGTTGTAGCACCCTCTGTCATCTGCATGCGACGTTCTGTTGCTTGTTTTTGAAGCAGCGCTTCCTAAAATATAGACGGAAATAATTACATAGTAGGACAATGATGATGGTTATTGTGAATTGAACTGAATTATAAAATATTAAGTCCTTTTACATGATTAACTTAACGACCTTATGTCTCTCAATTTTTTATTTTCTAGCTAAAATGGATAACAAACTTTTTCTTAAATGATTAAATCTGATATATGTGATGTTGATTTACCTTCCCAAAACACAATGGCTTAAAATTCCCTGCTATGTATGTATATTTTAAAACCTTTAATTAGACATCAAATCCAGTGCTTACTGTTGACTACCAATGCTTCAAGATGTGAAAGAAGTCACTTTGAAGTAGTCTAGACTTTAATACAAGACAAGCTCATTATGTCTTGTTCATAATGTGAAGAGAAGCTTGGTAACTTTTTTCTTTTTATAATAATAATGTACACATACGAAATTGGTAATACCAAAATCTACAAGGCTTATCTGTTTTTAAAGCTTTTTTTTATCTAAAAGTATAAAATGCATACTTTTCTTATTAAAACTAGACATTGGTCTATTTATTATTTAATTTTTTTAAATTTTAAGATTATTTTTGAGTAGCCTCCCTTTGCTATAAAGACCTTTGTCTATGTAGAGCAGTGGTCTTCAACCTTTTTTGGTCCACCGCCCCCTTTTCGCATTTTTTCCTTTAAAAAATCCGCCAGCGCCCCCCTCTAAGACAAACACTTATAAAGAAGCGTAAGAAAGCAAATTTGAACAAAATGTCATTTATTTTTAATTTTTATGCATGGGAAACACCAGAGGCAATCTTCTTTGGTGAGCTTAGAATAGGATGGAGTTAAAGAGGTACCTCAAGTAAGCGCTATTAATATCCATTCAGGCGCCATTTCGCCCTCACCTCTGAGAGAGACTGTTGGAGAGGTCTCACAAAAGCTGCGGGACAAACATTTGAGACTCAAAGAAAAGCCATTATTAAAGACAGGCGGTAAAGACGGAAAGAAAACTTAAATAGACTGCCAGCAGACAACGAGTTTGCCTGCACCAAATTCCAGATGATAAGCAGGTCGCAAAACTGAATTTGCGTAGTTACCGGTATGTGAAAAACTGCACTCATACGTAATCCTCGGAGTATTATCATTATACAAAAAATTATGTTCAATAATTTGCAATGATTACACACAAAAAATAATCTCATTGTCATGACTTTCTTTCAAATCGTAAGAATAGTCCCGTTTTAAATTTCGGAATATTAGGGCCTACTGTTTTCAGGCATTATTGTAAATTTTTTTTTTAATATAAACATTATTATTGTTTATTGAATTCACTACAAAATGAAATTTAGCTAATTGGAACCATTGTGCCTCCTGCAGCCTGACAATATAAGAAACGTCAAGATTTAAATAGTCAAAGCAAAGCGAAAATCTCATCTAATGGCTACATCCAACATATTTCTTTGCTTATTCATTAAGTTTGTTACGCATTAAGTGTAAGTTTACCATGTATGTTGAAGGAAAAGCTTAAAAAAATTCAATTTTCTACCACAGTTTTGGAATTTTACTGAAACATTTAAATGCACCCACATCTCTGTTGTGCCTTCTATGATAACATTCTTCTACTTAGGACATAATTTTGTAAATCTTTTTTTTCCTGTAACTAAATTTGAACATCAGCAACAGATGTTTAATCATTTTCATTTATATTTAATTTAATCGTCCTTTCTTCAGAGAGCATTGTTATCTGAACTGTAAAGATATAGATGTCTTTAGGCATTTGTCATTAAACAAACTATGTGACATTGTAAAACTCTTTGAAATAGGTTTAATATCTCTATACAAGAAAAAAAAAAGATATAATCAATGAAAGTACATTTTCTTTCCTAGCAGACAGAGATTGGTTTGTTTCATTTGTGTTGTATGCCTATCATGTAAAACCATTTTTAGACAGCTGTAAGTCACTCCCACCAGTTGAATCTTTCTGTTTCTCAAAAAATAAAAAAATTCTTTAAGTGCTTAACAAAACGAATAATAACAAATCTCTTTCGAAATCCAGCGAACTTTCATTTGCTAAGAGTTTAAAATGTCGCTCATCATTTGTTTCACAAGACTGTTGAAAGATGAGATTATTTTCGGCATTTCGGCATGTTTTTTATTTTATATATAATTTTTATAATTAGATTCAAATAGAAATTGCGTGCTTAACTTGTCTTAAGATGTTGCCTGTGTATCCCACAAAGTTAAACAAGTTTTTTTTCTATATTACTTCTGAAGCCATTGTCCAACCTCTGATTGTTCCCTATATGTTGTCATAAGCTACATAACTAGACAATTTTAAAATAATATTTCATCACTAACAGAAGAAAAAGTCTTTTTGTGTAACTTTTTTTTTAAAATAATAATTTTAGTTTTAATCAATTTTCACACAATACCATAAGACTTACAAAAAAAGGCTATGCTTTTTTCTAAGCATATCCTGATTTTTATAATTGTTCATGAATATTCTTAAATTATTTTTGGATATTGCTAGGCCTATATGTTCATGAAGCATACTTAGTTTGATAACCTCTATTGAAAATGCCGTCATTCAAAGTAGAACATTGGGATACTTTTTATCTTGCGACAATTCACTAAAAACTCTTTGCAATATTGCATACCAGTGAGTTTTCGTAACAGCACTTTGTCAATTTTTTTTTTAAAAGGTAAAATTATTCTATAGGCCTATGAATGTTAGCGTTAACGTTCATTTTTTCAATTAACATTTACATATAAATATATTAACATATATATATATAAATAACTGTAATCTTAAATACGTATTACCTAGTTTGTTTATCAAATCTTAAACGTTTATGCACGGAAGATCCAAGGACACTAGATACCCCACAATTGCAGCAAAAGAGTAAGAATTTAAAATAGAAAATGGGTTTCCCGACCTCAATTGCTAACGTTGTTTCTCTTCTTAAATTAGAAGCATGTTAACTATAACTTGTTCATATGTGGCTTGCCAGCTTTAATTTCGAAGATCTTTTTTAAAATTTGTTTCAGTGCATGTTTAGTTTCTTCTTTTCACCCTTTATGCCAGCGCCCCCTTACCGCCCCTTATGGTGCCCAGCGCCCCCCTACCGCCCCTTTTGCTCCCAGCGCCCCCCAAAATCTCGAAAACGCCCCCAAGGGGGCGATATCGCCCCCGTTGAAGAACACTGATGTAGAGTAATGAATGTCAAATACTACATCTCATAAATAGCTTACATGTCCTATTGGTGAAGACAGCTATATATATATATATAGAGAGAGAGAGAGAAAAGATATTTAATACAAGTTTAAAAATGGCAAAGCATATATTCTATATGCATAATAGAGTGAAGTATTTGATAATTCCTGAATAATATAAATTACAAACATTCTTTCAGAACAAAATGAATTTCTTTAGATGTTTTAAGTTAATAGATTTCATAGTTCAACTCTTATACTTTAATGGCAAAAAAATATGAATAATTATCTTGGAATTCAGTGTGTTTTTAAATTGCATTTGTATAGCTTATGTCAATTTCTTGTTTTATTCCAATGTACATTATGAACCAAGTCTCTGACCTTTTGTAGCATGCAATGTGACCAAACTGTCAGTTATGCTAACTTTATCACTTTATGGAAAGCATTAATTAATTTATTGATGTTTCTTGATTGCCAAATAAATTTTGTTCTATAAACTAAGGCACTGTAATGATCAATTACACCAAATGATAACAACACAGTAACAAACCTTTCCAAACTTTTTACGATATCGCTTCATAGCACAGAGTTTATCATATTTATTTCTTTGATGAGCGTCATTCTTATAGAGTTTCATGCTTCCTGAACAAAGGACAATGAAAACAAAGTTTTAATAGAACTAATATTTATACTCAGAAGCATTTGTATGTAAATAAATGGTTAACATTGTAAGAAAAAATACCAGTGTCTATTATCTTAATTCAAGGTTAATTATTTTGAAGGATTCATCTATATAATGTCTACCCACTGGGGTGAGGTGGCCTAGAAAGATTAGAATTTTTGAACTTCTGGAACTTTTTGATGTACTGTCCACCAAATTCTTATGGATACTTGACATACTTTGGGAGACAAAAGATGTTTGGTCATTATGCTGGCCACATAACACACTTTTTAAATTTTCTTTAAGCCCATTTATATCTTACAACAGGGGGCACCGTAGGTGAGTGGTTAAGTGTTGGCTTCCGAACCTGGGGTCCTGGGATCAAATCTCGAAGAATAGGATTTTGAATTTCAGGATTTTTAGGGCGCACCTAAATCCACCCAACTCTAATGGGTAACTGACTTTAGTTGGGGAAAGTAAAGGCAATTGGCCATCGTACTGGCCACATAACACCTTACTCGCTGTTAGCCAAAGAAACTGATGACCTTATCATCATCTGCCCTATAGATCAGAAGGTCTGAAAGGGAAAATTTACTTTCTTTTTTCATATCTTACACCTGATTATTTTCAAGTGGCTCTTCTGTGTAAGAAGATTGAAAGGACTTAAATTACATAAATTCTAGTTCCTTAAATTAATTCAAAGGAATTCCATGAAGTAGAAAGTACCTCTAGAATAAGACAATGCATTTAACAGTACAATAATTATAATCAATGAAAAAAAAAAAAAAGAAATTTAAAACTCCAAAAACTTGAACTACTGACCATATCTATCTCTCTCAGATTGAAAAGACTCCAAGTACTCCCGCCTCTTACTGAACAGCACATGTTTCAATCTTTTAAACTGATCAATGTACAAAGCCTGCAAGCGTATCAACTTGTCTCTCAATATTTGGGCTACCTCCTCAGCTGTATAAATTCCTGCGTACCTGAACAACAGTTAACATTTAGATGAAAATTTAAAATCTGAGTGGGGAGGGTATATGTAAATAAGGAAGCAATTGTCAATTAAAAAATTAAGGTCTAAGGATAAAATTTGTGCTCCTAATGCATCTAGTTCACAAGGTCTGAAAGGGGAACTTAACGCATCCAGTACAACAAAACTGATTCCAAGCAGCTTTGTAGACATCAAGATCATCTATCCCGTGTGTTCCTCGTGGGGCCTCAGTAAAGCCACTTTCCGTGGTCACTTGCTGGTTTTTAATGACTTCCCAGCTATTTACTTCCTCTCTGCTTCATCTAGTACACTGTGTCACCACATTCTTTTTGGTCTTCCTCTGGGGGTTCCACTCTAAGGTCTAACTCTGTTATTGGTATCTTTAATAAGGGTGTAACCAATTCATCTCCACTTTCTAAGATCTGCACCTCTATATTTCTCTGCCCACCCATCTCCCACAGTTGGGTATTTTCTAGTTTTTCATGCTAGTGTATTTTCAAGGTATTCCTCAGACATATGTTGATGAAGGTCTCTACTTTTTTTTTTCATTGTTGTGTCAGTTGTTCTCCATGTTTCCTCATGCATCCAGCACTGCAACCCTGAATGAACTCCTATTTAGAAATCAGAGCAGGAAACTGGCAAGAAACTGGGCCGTCCAGCTTAGTGCCTCATGGCTACCATACAAGTTGAGTGACTGTCGTAACACATCCCCCCTTAACTATTGGAGCTGGGGACACTCATACAAGATATGTGACACTGTTTCGATGCTCTCTCCACAGCGATGGCATCGGGAGTCATAGTTCCTGTAAAAGCACGGCAACCAAATTGTTTTAGTTTCCCCAAGCAGCTTTGCAGACTGATGGATGCCCTCAAATAAAAAGATTAACTACCAGCATAGGCCAGAACCTGGGAGTGTGGTGGTCGAATGATAAACACTTGGCTTCCAAACCTGAGGTCTTGGGTTAAGACTGGGTTTTTGAATTTCTGGATTTTTAGGGACCCCTGAGTCCACCCAACTCTAAACCTTAGTTGGGGAAGGTAACGGTAGTTGCTTGTTGTGCTGGCCACGTAACACCTTGCTCGTTGACTGTTGGCCAAAAAAAACAGATGACCTTAACATCATCTGCCCCAGATATCACAAGGTCTGAAAGGGGAAACTTTTTTATTTATAGACCAGAACCTACAGTTATTGTGCCCAAGCACGTAAGAACTAGGCAAAGTAAACAATGTGGTACACAAGTTGTCAAGTGTGATCAACCTTTAGCACTCCAATCAAGAAACAAAGACTTTACTTGAGAATGTCCTCTTGGTCACTGTCTATGCTCTCTGCATCTGTGTCTTCATCTTCCCTCCAAAGCTGGTCTAACAGGTGAAGATCACTCTCTGAATCACTGGAGCTGGCGTATTCTAAGCATAAAGGGAAAACAAAAATTAACTTGCCATGTGTGGCTTAATAAAGGCTTCTAATTTATTGCAGATACTACAGAATTTAATTTTTAATTTACCAGACTTTATCTACTGGTTATGTTCAGTACTTTATTAATTCTTTCATTGTCACAGGCTATGCTAAGTACTTCTAATTCTATTACTACCACAAGTTATGGTTAGTATTTTAATGTGATTTTTGTCACTGCCTATACTCAGTAACTGAAATACTGAGGCTCTGATAAAGCTCAAAACATACAAGAAGGATGCATATTTTTTTAGTTGTCAAAATGTTGGAAGTATATTTTTATTTTTTGTTCAGATAGCACAGTGTATATGCCATTCTTGGGAAATGTTATTTTTAAATTTTAAAGCTTACTTCTTATTTTTGTTCGAAAGGCATGAAAAGTACATATATATATATGTGAAGCATCTAGTGTGGTAGCTTAATCTGCTGCCGCCGCTGGCTAGCTTCTGTGAAAGGGGAGCAATTCTGTAAGTCTCTCTTGCCAGTATATAGCCTCTCCACAGCAAGTCCTATGCAGTACCTCCTCATGGTGACAGATGGAAACTGAGGCTGTGAAGCCTCAGGCTAATCTGCAAGGGTCTCGGAGGAGGTTGGGCCCCAAGATGTGAGGCAGGCATGGCCCGTCGATGTGCGGACACGCCCTGCTGCCCACAAACCAAACCCCTAGCTATAGGTTAATAGCCGCACTGCCTTGTGTGTGTCCTTGTAAGGAATAAGGCTAAGGGAGTAAACCTTAACAGAAAATCCGGTCCCGGAGCCCCGTAGGCGGGGGGACAGTAGTACGACTACTGCTCTCTGGCAAACTCCTGCATCCACCTGACCCCAAATTGTGTTGGCTTGCCATCCCTTTGGACCCGGCCAGTATGGAAGAGAGGCGAGTGTTGACGTGTGGGCAGCCCAGCACCCGCAAATTCACGCCCAGGCTTTCCCCCAGCAATGGAGAGGAGTATCAAGGATTGGCCTCTTTAGCCACACAAGAAGTTGCAAAGGGAAAAGATCGTCTCACGAGACGTAAAATGCCACAGACATATATATATATATATATTTTTATAATAAACATAAGCAAACAGAAAATATTATATTTATCCATCCTAAGTTGGTCTAATATCTTTTTTTAAGAGTAATTTCTCTTTGCTTAGGAGTTGGCTTTTTATAACCAGAAATAGTAGTTTATGGGCTAAGAGATATTCAAAGAATGTTCAATACTAGTACACATTATGTAATAAATAAAAAGGTTATAATAATGTTAATTTCATGAAACAGTTTTATTTATACCCAATGCTTTACTTGCAATACTGTCGCTGTTTGACTTTCCTCTGCGATGTTCATTATTGGCCACTTCAAGAGCACCGTTGTTCCCAGAGATAAGTTCTTCAAGCAAACTCTCCGTTGTCTCTTTTGGTTTCCTTTTACGTGCAAACTTATGCCTGGCCATGACAGACTTTTTGGCATGTTCAGCACAGTATCTGTCAATGAGAACATAGACAAGAGTATGTCAAGCTTAAGAAGTTATTTGTGTTAGCAATATTGAAATCCTTATGTTGCATCACATTTTCTACCAAAGGTAGCATAAGAACATATAAATATGTCAATTTAGCTTTAAGGTAATTCTTATTTATCTGCTTTACCATTAAGTCACCATGACCCTTTTGTAATTTTATATTTTATATTTTACAGATACAGAATGTATCACATCTATTTACAAAGACAATGTTAAGCTTACAAAAATAAAGCAGCAATCTGCATATTCTAAAATATATAAAACAAAATATGTTGGGACATTTACAATGAATTTTTTTATCTTATATCTTAATGTGTTTTTTTAAATGCATATTTAATTTTTGTAATCACTGAGACAAACTAAGGAACCCATTCAAATGACTAAATATATATCAGGTCTAAGAATGTATAGGCAAGACAGTGAGTCAGCTTGTTTTGTTGTATTACAAGTTTTCAGATGTTGGTTTAGAATTATTATATTCTAGCCCAAATGTCCCATGGACAGTTGGGGATGTCTATGAGATGGGTTCAAACACTGGAGCGCTGAGATGACAGTCCAGACCCCATACCACATTACCAGCCAGCCAGCCAGGGGTTATATTCCTTGAGCACCAGAATGAAGAGTAATTAAAAAATATCAAAGATGTTGGACCTTTATACAACAATATACCTTTAAGTAGAACAAAGTGCTGTAATTCATAAGAATAAAACTGATCATACCCATCCTTTCTGTCTTGCTTTGGAGCAGCTGCTGGACATCGCTTGCCAGACTTTGTCATAAATGTGCACTGTTTAAAGGGTGCTGTCTTATCTTCCAAGATATGGCGGATGCAGTATTCATACCCATCCATACAGTTCTGCATACATACTCTATGTGTGTATTTACAGAATAAAGCATCTTTAACACCAGGCTGTTCTTTGGCCTTTACCACCGGTGCTTTATAAACTTTCTGCATTTGTTATTCACTAGAAATGGAATAAAATTAACTTAGTTCAATCAATAGATAAAGTTTTTTTTTTTAAATGTATTCATGTTATGTTTAATGTAAAGATTGTTTTCAACCAAACACTTCATTCTGAAAAAAACAGAGCAGCAAGATTCATAACAAACGAATATTCACATTTGACTAGAGGAACACCTTTGGTAAAATCACTAAATTTAGAAAGCCTTCAGAATAGTAGACTCAAAAGTAAAGTAGCATTTACATTGCTACTATCAGCCATCTATTTTTCCAATCCCATTTGTCACCATTTTCCATAATGTCCACTAAAGCAATTTTACCAATCTGGCGAATGCACCTCAGTCGAGGGCATCGATAAGATACATGAGAGACATGTCCTAACTTGTCTTTATCTGCAGCCTTCCTCAGGTGTCTGCCTATTTGCTACCTACTAGAACCTGCCTATTTGGTGCTAGCCAGCACTACAAGATCCTATTTGTATTTGATCACCTACTTCGTGCTATCCAGCATTGCCTACCAGCATTTGGCCTATTCTGCCAACTTGCCTATTTTGTACTGATCAGTATCGTCTGCTCACTTGGATCTACTACGAGTATCACATCGATAAGTGCTCTTCAGCGCTAAAGGTCTTTACTCGTCAACCCAGTTGGCGCTATCGGCTCAAGTTTGCCTATTTGACAGCCCGCCTGTCAGCCCATTAGGTACGACATCCCTATAGACCCAGTTCTGTGCGAGACGTCATAGCTTTGCCAATTCACTGGAGTTATCCTGCCTCCGACGCTGCAGATGGCAGATCAGCTCTGCCCCCAGTACATTTTGTCCCCAGGGTAGCCGGCCACTTGCCCTACTGTGCCCACTGCAGATATCAGGACTTTGGACTGAAACTCCACAAGGACTATATCATCTGCGTCCCTCTACCAGCTAGAGCGACCCCAACCACCAGCCAGGATACCAACTGCTGCGATCCAATCAAGACAAATAGCTAAGTATCAAGGACAAAGTGACATATTCTCTCATTAAGTGCAAGAGTGATGATCAAATATAGCATTGATTAGAGTTAGATACAAATCATCCCCCTTTTATTTTTCTATGTAAATATTTATGTAAATAAATATTCTTTATATTATCATCATTTGTATCTCTCTTCCATTGCTTGTCTTGTTGCATGTCTGCTCCCGATTTATCTGCTGATGGGTCAGTGTGTACACTATAATCTTGACCATTCACACTAATATCACTTAACAAAGGCCTGTCTCTGTAGTGTGAGTGTTGTAGCTAGCGAGTTTAGTGAATTTAGTCGGAACTAAATGTACACATATTCTAGTGCATCATGGGTCCCAAGAAAATTAACGTTCAAGTGCAAAGTCAAGTGATACGAAGTGTTTTGTTTATGCTCTTAATAAAGTGTTGTTTACGTAGCTTTATTCAACAAGTCCTCCCTTCCCCTCCTCCTCACCTGCACTTGTGTCTTCCGCCACCCAGCGTCCCAGGTAATATTCTGTACTGCTGAATTAAATTAGTATCTTGAGGCTAGTCGAGGTTCCACTGTACTAGATCTAGTGAGAGTCCTAGTCAAGAAAATCTAGAATCTATTTCTAGATTCAAAATGATCTAGAATCTAGATTCAAAATGATCTAGAATCTAATCAATAATTTAGTAGAATATTCTAGATTCAAAATGATCTAGAATCAAGAAAGAGCTAGTCTAGATCTAGTATTATAGATCTAGATCTAAATTATAATAATCTAAATCTAATCATAATGATAATGGGACTAATCTATATGATAGATCTAGACTGTCTAGAGTAACCTAAACTATTAAGACACTAGATCTAGTAGAACTACAACGTAACAAGCAATGTTGCCAATGTCTACATCTACATCATCTGTATTATTCTAAAATAAATTCTCTAGGTCTAGACCAGTCTAGACTCTACTGTCTACGTCTCTAAATCTTAAGTCTCTAAGAGTCTAAGTAAACAGTAGTAACATTCAGTGAGTTAGTAATATGTAGAATGTAGTTTAACTCTAGACTTTATTAAATAAGACTCTAGTCTAACTAAAAAAACTATAAATTAAAGTCTAGATCTAAATCTAAAATTAAAACTTTAGAAATAAAGTGACTTAAGTCTTAAGTCAATAAGTGCCTACCTAAGTCTAAACTAGAGTAAAAAATACTCTACACTAATCTACTTCAAGCCTGTCTTTCACTCTCTGTGGTGAGTATATCTAATAACATTAAATTTAATAATCTAATCATGTAATACTAATTGAGTAATTTAATTTATTTAGAATCTTTCTACTTAGAGTCTTAGAGTACTTAGACGTCTTAGTCTTAGTCACTGAATCTAGATTCTAGTTCTAGAATCTAGACTATTAATTTAAATTATTATAATCTATTCTATATTAATATTATTTATTATTACTAGAAATAATATTATAATATATAATAGAGTCATAATCTATAATAGTATACTATAATATTAATAATATAATTATTTTATTATAATTAAATATCTACTACTAGATCTATCTATATATTATATATAATCCTCAAAGAATTAGGTCAGACAACAACAACGAGTAATCTATTTTTAGCTCCATTAATCATTTTTTAACGCATTGGCTTTACTTATTTTATAATGCGAAAAATTAAAACCATATTTAAAACTCGAATTATTTATGTATTTAATAGTCAAAGAGAAAAGTTTTCTGGAGCACAAATACTGTATAATTCTTTAGTAAAAAAAATCCATTGACTTGCTAAGACCTTTAATACGAGTATTTGTGAACAATTGTGGTGGAAAAAAAAAAGCATTAGTAAGGTTAGAGAGACAAGTGGAGTTTTGTTCTTCGACTTTTAAAAAATTATATTTTATCTTTTCAGTCTGTAGTGTGCTATTGTGTTTGTAATTGCAGATTGTGTTCAACCATATATCAAATACTTATTTCCCTTACAGCTTGATGGTTAACAGCGTTATAAATGACTA
>JADKLZ010001913.1:10757916-10768066 GCA_021533235.1 Biomphalaria straminea
ATTACTTATGATACTTTGGCCTGTGAATTCTAGCATTACTTATGATAATTCTAGCATTACTTATGATACATAAAATGTCTTACTATTTATCAGCTTCTCAAAATATTTGGTGTGCTTAAAGGCATTATTATAACACAACGTTCAACATTTTCTCTGCATATATCATTATTAGTGTGTGTAAAATATTTTTTTATCCAAATTTACGTCATGAATGTTAGTTAAAAAATAAACCATTGAGCTTTTTTTTTAAATCAAAAATAGATTTATGTAGATCATTTTAAAATTGCTCTCTACACTAGTAAACTTTCTTTCCAGAGATAGTATTGAAGAGACAGCAAGCTCACAATCTATTCAGCAAGATGGTCGGGAAGAGGGGGGGGTTTAAGGAGATTCCCGGTGCCAAGAGTAATCCTGCGTTCTAAGCTTTAGAAATTCACTCTCCTTGCGTCTACAAAACACCTTTTTTCTCATAGTACATGCTTTCTTGCAATAAGAAATGAGGCATACATTCTCTAAGCTTCGCAGCCTCATTTTCGAAAGGACATCACACCCTAGAAAGTGACCATACAGTCTGAGAAATGCTGATTTATATTATAAAAGAAAAATAATGCTTTTGTGCATGGAGCTACACAGTTACTGTAAAACATTAATCGGACTTGTTAATTTCTTTCTTACTTTTTTCTACTCTCATAGTACCAAACATTTGTCTATTCAATGCAGTAGGTTGGGAAGGAAATATAGCCAGATCCTACCGAAAGGATCCCAATAACTACAACGAAAGACGATGAACATCCCAGTGATGGTCAAGTTTGGATAGTTTATGAACAATTTTAACGTGAACGGTTGTATAAACTGTAAAAATGTTTTAATGGCAATGTAATCTCTTCAGTACTAAAAAAAAGGTTGGGAAGGAGGGGGAAAATTTGAAAATCCCCCCGAGCCCCAAATGAGTGTTTTTTACATTGCAAATTTAATATTAAGCAACTGCAGGGGCCCCCGAATAGGTCAAGCCACCCGGGTCCCCAAACGATGGAAAATTCCTAGCTTCGCCCTTGATTCAATGAGAATGATCGATCATGAAGATTACAAGCAAAATGTACATATGAGCATACTGTAATAGGAATTGTCAACTTTCTGTCAGACTTGAATATTTTTCTGTTCTCTTGGAATGCAGTATTGATCCTTCTTAGAATTTTTTGTGATTTAATAAAAAACAACAACAAAAACATAAATAGAACAGACACAAAATAAAGAGTTGGCATCTGATACTTTCCAGTTCCCTAGTCAACTTGTAGCGCTGATCCACGAAAAAAAAATATATGAACATCGGGGGACATAAGAAAAACGAGACACCATATGTTTCGAAAGCGGAACATTGAGAACAGTGAAATTTTATTTTGTGGAGTGTCACTAGAGAATGCTGACCATGTCCTTCTAAACTGCCTTCTCCATCGGAACGGCTGCCTGGTCGTGCGGTATGTCCACTGGACTGTCGCTCGGTCGTCTCGATAGTCCAGAGTTCATACCCTGCCCGCCAGGGCCGGTCCTAGCGATTGCAGGGCCCTATGCGAAACTGATTGCGCGGGGCCTAGTCTGCTGTGTAGGAATAAGGATAATAAGTGAAAATTAAGATTTGTATAAGAAAAAATTCGACTTTGAATTTTATTCATTTCTACTAAATTAAAAATTGCAATCTGTACTTTACGAACCTTGTAACCAATGGCATTTTTATATGACAGTGACTATAAAAGTAAATAATTACATGAAAGCTAACAATGCCATATTTCTTTTATCGCGCGTAGGATTGGCGTTTTCCGCAATGAATGACACCCACAAATGACAATTTTGTCTATTTTTCTGGAGATTTTTAAGAGTTTTCAGTTGATTTTAATAGATTCAAGAGATTTCTAGGAATTTTGCAATTTAATAATTACACATTGAATTAGCGCGGGGCCTATGAAAGCTCGGGGCCCACTGCGACCGCATAGGTTGCAGTGGCCTAAGACCGGCCCTGCTGCCCGCTGCCTTCCTCCGTCGCTTGAGGGAGGTTTGGACTAGGAAACAGATTATCTTCAGATCTGAAAGAACATTGAAATCATGCAAAACATTTTACAAACATAACACTGGACCCCGAAAAAAACTGAGGAAACAACAAGCGCAGTTCATATGATATATTGGTCTAGTCATTGGAAGTGAAAACGTAGAAGAAGAAGAGGGTACCTATACCAACGATATTTTGTTTAGAACGTCACTGTAAAAGGTTGGAAACACTACCTCGAAGTATTACTAATGATGGCTGTTGTGCATTTATATTTCTTATTGTGTGTCGTGAACTGATCTGTTCTATTGTGTCAAAATGTCATGGTGTCCTGGTCAGCTTGTGTGTGTGTGTACTGTGTTATTGTGAACTGTTTTGTCATTCTTGTTCAATAAAACCTAGAGTCTAGACATGCCTTCTAGTTGTGTTACATTAGGTTACTACAATGGCAATGTCTTCAATTCCGAATATTAAAGATGAATCCAGTGCAGTTCTGGTGCTACTAAGGATTTTGATTTTTAACTTCAGACATTACTACGCAAGACCGCAAGACTCAGTATAGTAAATGGTACTATTTGATATTTCGTTGATATACTGCGCAGTTCATCTCATATATTGGTGTAGTAATCTGATACCTCCAACATAATAATGAGAACGAAGAAGAAGAAGAAGGAGTAGTAGTCTAATAGTAGACAAAACTACTGCTCACAAGAGTCTTCTATTCATTTGGCGATGGAGGGTGCACAAATATTCACAAGAGGCTTTGAACCCAGCTCTTTAACTACTGCTATAACTATAACTTTGTAGAATAAGATCAACTTAGCCTATGTAAGACATTGTCTTCAATTCCGAAAATTAAGGCGTCAACTTTCCTTGGCTGACATAGAAGAGAGCACCTGGTTGCATCCGGCGTCGGAACGAGACAGCTGGAGGTCACTCACGTAGGCCGCTGGATACACATTTGAGACCAAAAGAAAATCTGTCGCCGAGGACAAACGCAGATGACGAAAAGAAAATCTAAACCGACCACCTGCGGACAATGGTTTTGCTTGCCCTGGATATGGCAAAATATGTAGGTCACAGCTAGGGCTGCACAGCCACGGAAAACACTGTATTCCTCAATAATCACACCTCTATTCAAAAAAGGAGAAAAATCTGACCCAGGAAACTACAGACCAGTATCACTTACCAGCATCACATGTAAAATCCTAGAACACATAATATGTAGCAACATCATAAACCACTTAGATAAACATAATGTCCTTACTCCATACCAACATGGCTTTAGGAAACATACATCATGAGAAACACAACAAATAGGACTAATTGATGACTTTTCAAAAGGTTTAGATAATAGTGAACAAATAGATGCTATCTTACTAGATTTTTCCAAAGCTTTTGACAAAGTTCACCACCATAGTTTGCTTAAAAAATTAAAATATTTTGGTATTGATGGTCCATTGCATCAGTGGATTAAAGATTTTCTGATAGGAAGAGAAAAAACTGTAATAATAGATGGTTCTAAATCAACACCAATAACAGTAAACTCAGGTGTAACCCAAGGAACAGTCTTAGGTCCACTACTATTTCTAATTTACATAAACGATTTACCAAATTGCATTAGTTCAGGAACAAAAGTTAGATTATTTGCAGATGATTGCATAATATATAGGACAATAAAAAAAAACACATGATACAGAAATTTTACAAAGAGAATTAGATGAATTACAGAAATGGGAATCAAATTGGAGCATGTCTTTCCACCCAGAAAAATGTCAGTTATTAAGAGTAACAAAAAAACTAAAACAAATTAATTCCACTTATCTTATTCATGGTAAACCAGTAACACAGACTAAAAACGCAAAATACCTAGGTGTTATAATAAATGAAAAACTGTCATGGAATCCCCATATTGATGAAACTATAAAAAAATCAAACAAAGCATTAGGGTTTATTAAAAGAACTTTCTATAAATCAAATAAGAACATAAAACTAAAATGTTATTTAACCTTGGTTAGGCCAATAATACAATATGCATCCACTGTTTGGGACCCCTCAACTCAGGTAAACATTAAGAAACTGGAACAGACACAAAATAGAGCAGCGAGATTCATAACAAACGAATATTCACATTTCACTAGAGTAACACCTTTAGTAAAATCACTAAATTTAGAAAGCTTCAGGATAGAAGACTTAAGAGTAAAGTAGCAATTATACACAAAACACTGAACCATAATCTCCAAATACAAAAACAAAACTTAATAAAATACTCAGAAAGACACAAAGATAAAGGCACATTCCTCGTCCCATATGCTAGGACAAATCTGTACAAATGCTCTTTCTTCCCTAGTGCCATTAGAGCATGGAATGGTTTGCCTGAGCTAGCCAGAAAACCAGTGACTTGACAGAATTTAAGTCACTGGTAAATATGCATGACTGAATGCATGACGCGTAGGACGTAATAATCTTCTTTTTTGAAGTAACGTCTGTATTATATAAGATAAGATAAGATAAGATAAGAATCATCGGATTCGAAGACAAGCCTTATTATTATCATTATAGTAATTCATGTAACCACAAAAACCCGGTGTCAATATGGATATTTTGCCCTCTTCTCTCGAAACACACAAAATGAGACTACACCACTGTTCATTATATGTAACACAAATTACGATTTTATCATTTCAAGAGAGGAGGACAGCAAAGGGCGTATAGACTGAACTTTGGACCTAAAATATTTGGCCCACATATCTTGTTTTTTTTTTTTTTTTTATGTTACCAATGCGGTTCGAATTTTTTTTTTTAAACTAATCTAATCTAAATCTCAATCAAAATTCAAATGTATTCAACTCTTGACTTATGGCAGTTTGACATATTATAGTTTAAATCTATCTAGACATACAAAAGTAGCAGAAATCCCTATATCTTTAGTAGCCTATTTAGTCTTTGGTGGATTAACTAAGAATAATCCTACTCTGCGTCAGCGCATTTAAATGTTTTAAGGCAGTTTTTACTAATAGTTTTTACTATTTAGATCTAAGTATTTAATTTTTAAAATATTACTATTATTAGATCTAGAATCTATATAAATAATAAATGCAGATTTCTATTAGACCTAAATTCTGGATCTAGTATAAGCATTTTTTTTTACTGTGTCTTCAAATTCCTTGGTCTGTGTGAATGTGATATCAATATAATGCGTCCAAGGGCATCCCTATAAACATAGAGCTACCGCCACCATAAGGGGCCGCCATGGGTTAATACGGTTAAGTGTGGGGAAACGCGCTAACACCAAATTCCCATATAAAAACCTTAACGGATCGGTGTGGGATTTCAGTTATTGGGCCGTTAACGTCTTTCCGCTTTCGTGCCGGTATGGGATTTCCCATACCACGCCAGAATCAACATGATGAAATCTTTATTATAAAATAGGCAACAGTATAATGATGTTCTTTTTATTTAATATAATTTATTTTAACTATAAATTTTGCTTTGTATCACTTTTTAAAGTAATATTATGATTTATTTATCTGTCAATTAGGGTTCTATTGGTGAATTGCCCTAACTGGTCTGGTAAAGTTTTACCCTTGCTGGCCCAGTTCTGGAAATCTCCAATGAAAACGGCATTTTCCCCCCGCTGTACTAACTAAAAAAAACAACAAAAAAAACATACAAACAAGCGAAAATGAAACTGAAAAAAAATACAGATTTAGTAATGTTTAATTACATATAGATGTAGAAACCTCGGGAGAACATCTTGGATCTAGATAAAAATTATCTAGATCTAGATTTTCAATTTTATGTAGAATTTTTTTCGACCAATGAAATAGAAGCATTTTAAGTGCGCGATGTTCCGCACAAACTGGATTATTCAAGCAAGCAGCAAACTCCATTATCTAGATTCTACACACGTGGATCTGATTATAGCCAGATCTAAATTTATGTAATATTTAGTTATCTAGAATCTATATAGATCTATTTAGAGATTACAACAGTCTCTAGAGATGTAAACTATATAATGTTTTAATAGTATCAGTATGCGTGTAATAGCAGACGTCTATAGTATAACTTCTAGATCTAGATCTATAATCTATATTTATAATTTATATTAGAATAATTAGATCTATTAATAAGTCTATTATCTAAAAAAATATCTAAATCTAGTATAAAAAAATGTATAATATTAATCTAGGCTAGAAACTAGAACTAGTCTACTAGACTAGAAGTAGAGTAGACTAAGACTTCTTTAAAATACACTTTTCAACTACTGGACTTTACTGACTCAGTCTCAATCATCATGAATCATGTCATGACTCATCATGGTCAAGCAAGATCTAGATCTAGCAATCTAGACCTAACCTAACCTAAATCTATTCTAATTTCTAGGCTAGCTCTATATATATCTAGACTCTAGATAATATAGTTATAATATTATTATTATTATATATATATAATATATATACTAATATTATATAGATCTAATATAAATTATTATTATAAATATCGATTAAATCTAGTCTAGTCTGATATATATATCAGTCTGTCTGAGTCTGATTAAAGTAATTTAAAGTTTTGACTGAAGTACAACATTTAATTTATTGCATTTTAAGTCTTAATAAGTCTATAGTTAAGTCTATAGTCTATCTATTTCTAGAAATAGATATAATCTAGATTTAGATTATTGATTATAGAGTAAAGACAACTTCAGTAAAGTAGATCTAGTAAATAAATAGTAGATATTAGATAGACATAGAATTATAGAGGTAGGCCATATATTAGCAATTGTAGATCGTTTACTAACAGTAACAGTGAGTAATACTAGTTACAGCGAACAGTTAAAATGAGTAAGTCAACTAATAAGACTATAGGACTAGAAGTGATATGATATTTATAAATTAAATATAAATCTACAATTTATACATAAATCAATCTATAAATCTATCTAGATCAGATTCAGATTTAATTTAAATCTAGATGTTAGATTTATATATATATTATTATCTATATATATTATTACTAGAGTATATATATATATTATAATTATATATAATATATATATATATTTTCTAATTTCTAGATCTATCTATCCACTAATCTAGATTCCATATTGTGTAATAATCAATAATATTATATTTCATAGAAATACTAATTAGAATCTAGATTCTAGATCTGGAACCATATAAGGCTAAGCTTCTTAAATATTATTTAATAAATTATTAGTAGTAACTAGTTAACTAGTATTATATATAAGTAAAAATTATAAGTTAATCACTTAATCTAACTAGATCTGGAATTTAAATTGTAAAAGAATAATAGTAGTTTACTAGTTTAAATCTAAATTGACCAAGATACTACTCGTAGTCGTCATAGAATATTAGAGTGATTAGAGCTAGAATTTCTAATCTAGATTTAGAATAATTTAGATGATCGCTAGATCTAGAACTTGAATAGACTAGAATCTAGAATAATCTAGATATATTAGTCTATTAGACTAAGTCACTTAGTCCATTAGTTTTCTCTACCGTACTATTCTATTGTTGCTATATTCTATATATATAATATATTAAATATATAGTCATAGATCTAGAATAATCTAGATCTATAATTATATTAAATATTTTTGGTTGTAAAATCAGATATATAACTAGCTAAATGAAAGTGTAAGACTATAGCCAGAGGCCATACCCTTAGATATATTTATATCGTTTAATAGTAGATCGATATATTATATTAAATACTAGCCTAACTCTATATTGACTTTTTTTTTATTATATATCAGCCTTAACATATATTGACTTTTTTTCTATGTTCCTTTAGAGTTGAGGATATCTACTTGGTAGTCTAAACCTTGACACTAGGAGCCTATGGAATTGATGGCAGTTGCAAGGTATGAACCAGACGACCATGCCGTCCATGCAGAGACCATCGAGGTGACCAGTCCATCATCCACATAACCAGATCCAGGTAGCCTAGCTAGAAGGTCTAGAGGTCTATTAATACTAATTACTATATAATATTACTATATTATACAATTTCTACACTTTGATCTAGGGTGCATTCTATGGCTTATTAGTTTTAGGCTAAGCCTTAACCAAGGTTTAATAGTTTAATAATGAAATCTAGTCTTGTATTAGGTGTAAAAGTTAATAAGTTCCCAAAAAATTAAAATAATAAAAATTTAGACCTCATTTTAAAAAGCAGCATAGGATTGCTGAATGTGCACAAAATATTTCTATTTAATTTACTCATATTCAGATTTTTTTAAATTTGTTGTATAAAAACTAATTGTATAATCACTAATTCTTTCTGTAGAGTGCTTTATATTTTCTTTTTCTTTTTTTTTTAGTAAACAGAAAAGTCCATTGGAAGCAAAAAACCCAATTCATCCCTATTGTAAGAAGTGCAGAGTTGCTTTCAAGAGGTAAATGTAAATCACATTGACAAAAGAAATAATGTTGTTTTTTTTTTTTTTTTTTTTTTCTTTTTTGCACTAATTATAGAAAGCTATTGTTAGAGATATATCAGTGTCTTAGTTATAAAAATGTGTAATAGTTTGTTTTTTTTTCATTGTGTAGATACTGATAAAGAAAAATTACAGGGTCTCATCATTATAGCAAGTTTTTATACCATAAACATTTCATGATTGTCTTTATTGTAATTTTTTTGTCTGTTTTCTTTAGGTTTTTTTTTTTTTTTTTTTTTTAGGATGTCAGTTTTCTTTTAAGGGCAGTTGACAGTAAGATTGACCTATGTATGCACTTCAGATGTTGTTCAACATCTTTTTACAAGGAAGCCTGCTCAAAAAGGTATGAAAAATATATTTTTATGATAACTGATCAGCGACCCTAAAAAAAGTTTTAATTTAAAAAAAAAAGATTATGTCCTATGTCATGCATATTAACCAATGACCTAAATTCTGTTAAGACACTGGTTTTCTTGGTTAGCTCAGGCAACCCATTCCATGCTCTAATAGCACTAGCAAAGAAGTATTTGTACAAATTTGTAGTAGCTTATATATGGAGTGAGGAATGTGCCTTTATCTTAAGTGTCTGAGTATTTTTATTAGATTTTGTATTTGAAGATTATGGTTCAGTGTTTCATGTATAATTGCTATTTTACTTTTGAGTCTTCTATATTGAAGGCTTTCTAAATTTAGTGATTTTACTTAAGTCAAATGTCAATATTCATTTTTTATGAATCTCACTGCTCTATTTTGTGTCTGTTCCAGTTTCTTAATGTTTTCTTGGGTTGAGCCCAATATCTTCAGCTTTTTTTTTTCATGTTATTTAATGGTCTGATTTTTTATTATTACAGCTAGATTAAGGTAGATTTGTTACATGACCAATAATCATTATTATTTTGTTTGTTTCAGCTGCTGTGTGGAAGTCAACATATGATCGCTTTACTGATGTTAAAATTATTGCCGCCAGCCTTGAAGCCTGTCTGTAAAGAAATGCTAAGAATTGAATGAGAATGATGTCTTAAATATTGTTTGTGCTGTTATATTTGTCTTTGTGTTAGTTTATTATTCCACGAATAAAGATTTTTAAAAAAATGTCCTACTTGTGTAAGTTTAATTTAAGAATGAATGAATAGAACATGTCCTACTTGTGTAAGTTTAATTTAAGAATGAATGATTAGAACTTTGATTATTATTCTATTACTAGATCTAAATCACCAGTGCATGATAGTATGTAAAATAAAAATATTTTTTTTTTCATTCTAATTGAGCTGCATCTGAGCATAAAGAGCATAATAAATCATCTCCTATATTAAAAGCAAAATACATTACTAAACCATTTGGGCCAGTATAGGTACGATAATGGCACAAGAAGGGTTTTTCCTAATTGAGCCCTAATGAATATTTCATTTACTAAACCATTGGGTCCAGTATCGGAACGATATTGGCACAATAAGGGTTATCCCTAATTGAGCCCTAATAAATATTTCAGTTACTAAACCATTGGGGCCAGCATCGGAACGATATTGGCACAATAAGGGTTATCCCCAATTGAGCCCTAATGAATATTTCATTTACTAAACCATTGGGTCCAGTATCGGAACCATATTGGCACAATAAGGGTTATCCCTAATTGAGCCCTAATAAATATT
>JADKLZ010001913.1:10768076-10779061 GCA_021533235.1 Biomphalaria straminea
ATCCCTAATTGAGCCCTAATAAATATTTCAGTTACTAAACCATTGGGTCCAGCATCGGAACGATATTGGCACAATAAGGGTTATCCCTAACTAAACCCTAATAATACAGTATTTACTAAACCATTAGGGCTAGTAACGGGACCATAAGGGCATAATAAAGTTTTTCCCTAATTGAACCCCAATGAAAATCTCAGTTACTAAACCATTGGGGCTAGTATGGGCTTGATTATGGCGCGATTCGGGAAATCCCCAATTAATCCGGATGTGGTTTTACCCATTCTGGGCCCGCATTGGTACGATTAGGGTTGCCCATATTGGGCCCTAATGGAAACCTAATTGCGCCAATGTGCAAACAGTACCCGCGCCCATTAGGGCACCATATGGGCTATTTAGGGCTGCAATTAGGGCAAAGGGGGATAACCCTAATCAAAACTGATGTTGGCCCCTAATGGGCATGTTTATAGGGATGCTACATGACAAGTAGGAAGGCCTACTTTTTAAATACCGATAACTCATTCCAACGATAAAGTAGACATAGATCTATCGCTGAAATACTTATCTAGATTGTTTTACCGATTGTTTATAATGTTATATTGCCAAGTCTTACGTTATACTTAGCCTATACGGCTATACGGGCTATATTACTTATCAACCGGACCTGATTCGGGTTGAGGTTCGCATTTAGGCCTACAAAATTCCGTCAAAATAAAAGTTGTGTTATCTCAGTTGATCTAGAATCTATATAGTTAATATTGTCAATATAGTCTAGATCCAGATACTAGACGTCACTAGAATTCACTAGATAATGTGTCTCGTGTCTTAGTTTTCTGTTGTGGTGACGTCCAAGACCTGTTGAAGGATGTTGAGTGCTGTTTAGCCTGTTATATTATAATTCTAGATTCTAGATCTAGTTAATGCACGGGCATTCATCGTATGAAGATTTCAATGAGATGATTCTTTGACATTGAGTTGAGACAAGTGACAGTTTCTATATATAGATTATAGATCTAGATTTAGCTGCTTGGAAATTGAAAGGAGGTCAGAGAGAGAGAGAGAGAGAGATTCTACCCAGAGATAGTACGGTAGTAAATGTGAAAATTATTATTTCGCATTTGTTGTAAGTAGCAAAATTTAATGTCAGGTGTCTTGAGAGGCTTCATTGGTCTTTAATGATTCTATGATTAATTTAATGTGCAAGACCTTGATCTAGATCTATATGATATATTTAATAAAATATAAGACATTATAAGATTAGACTAATCATTAGTAAAAGATTATACTGAATCTAAAAATTTAGATAGGCTTCCTAGGCTAGATTCTTATTCTTTATTCTCTATATTATGCAGATATTCTAGAATATCCAGAGCTACTCTAATCACTTGAATTGATACATAATATTGATTTTACATCTACATTTTAGCATGTCACAAAGAAACTCTGCTGGCAGTGCTAAACAGTAGACTCTAATTTAAGTTCAAGTAGGGATATATCATATAGACTTGTTTGAGATTGGACCTACTTAGCCTACTAGATATAGGGACTATATTAAATTGTGAGTGAGTCTGGTGTGAATGTACATTTTCTTTATTATTTTTAAGTTATAATGTTTTGTTTGGTATAATGCACAAATTTTAAGACAAATTTCCTTACAGACAATAAGAAAAAAGATTATTATTATTATTATTAAAATTAAATTTTCTAATCATTCAACATTATCAATCTAAATGAAACTCATCTCAAGATAGGGCCTACAATTCAAAAGTCAATATATTGCTTTATTGTTATTAAACTTTAATTTTATGTCTGTATTATAGTCAGTGATCAATCAGTTGATCAAGGCTGCTTTAAGATTCAGGAACAATTAAGCCGCAGAACACGAGTCATCTAATGTACAGTAACTATGGGAACCAGATTTCTACGTCCATATCTTCAGAACTTAAGGTGTATGTTTTATTTGGTGACACCGAATGAAACGTCTTATGAACGTGTGGAAGATGTGCCAAACTTTGTGGATGAGGTATATATTTTATTTTATTACATTAATTTCATATAAATGGGTGTGGTGGCTCTGTGGTGCTATCAGGTCTGGTGCTATTGATTTTGATTTTTAACTTCAGAGAAGAATGAATTTGTTAAAATTTCCATGACTTATCCTTTTTAGGGCCAAGTTAAGTATTAGGTATAAGGAAACATCAACTTTACATATCCTTGAGCTTGACTTGCTTGGCTACCTAGAAGGGGGCTCGAGGTTCGACACCCGACTCGGGCAGAGTTGTGTTTACTGAGCGCCCAAAGGCAGCACGGGAAACCAACTCCTAGATACCCCCTCCCCCCCACTGGTCCACAAATGAGATTGGACCAAAGCGCTCTGAGCATGCTATAAGCATGAAAGTGGCGCTATATAAAAGCTATAATAATAATATCCTGGATCTTATTTTAGGTCTCTAAGAATAGTCTAGTTTCCATTTTAGACTGTGAGGTTCATATAGTGCAGGTGTAAAGCTTTTACCATTGTCCTCGAGCCCCCTTCATAGTTATCCAAGCCAATCCAAGTTCAAGCATACTTGGCCACGCCTCCCAATAATTATTTATTTCTTCCATCTATTTAATAATTGAGTCACAAATATAAATAATTCTAATTAAACTTAATCAGAGTTGTCTTATCAATTGAGATAAAATACCAATAATTCTTATTCAACATTGTTTCATTCGTAGGCAGTGCCTTATTTCACATTATTGATACTTCTGGAATGTATTATTCTTAAGTGGCAAGGCAAAGATTTACCAAGGATCAATGATGGCATAAACAGTATGACTCATGGATTATTATCAACAATGCACATGTACGATTTTATTTTTATCATATTTTTAAAAATTATTAATTTATTTAGCTTTTATATATGTTATCTCAACACAATATAATTTTAGCATAAATATATATAATCAGTGCACTCAGGCTCCATTTGAATACATAGATAAATTTGATGCACACAAATAACATCTAAAGAGGGAGATCTTCAAAGACCTATTCAAAGTTTAAGGTGCATTATTATTTTCTGTACTGCGTAGTGAAACTAATTTAAGCAGAGAGACTTGCTTGTCTTATTATCAATACTGATATCCATTTTATAGTAACTGATCAGCCCTTCAAGAATTCATACGATTTGGAAAGTGTATATAACACTGTACATGGAAAGGGGAACCCAGACTCTAATAAATTTCTGGCAGCTTAATATCATTATATGAGCACAATCCTTTTAGTTCAAATAAACCCTGAGAATATTGTTCATTTTTCTTGTTAAAAATGCAACTTGTATCAACAAGTTTATGTTAAGGATGATGAATACAGGCTTTACAGACATCCTGAGTAGACACTTTACATTTATTCTTACTTTAGTTTGACTTAAGAGTATCAACTATAATAGATATCATCCAAAATCAGTATCCATTGATACTGTAGTTATATTTGTATCCAAATTTATCAGGTTATTATTTCGATCAGTAGAACTAGTCGCATATACATGGATTTATAAGAACTGGCATTTTATAGAGCTTCCCTGGAATAGTCCTTGGACATGGATTCTTGGAATGCTATCTGTGGATTTCCTGTACTATTGGTTTCATCGGATCAGTCATGGTATGTTAAAGCCTTGAATTGTACATTCATTGACTTTTAGAGCTATTTTAACAATAATAATTATATTTGAGAAGTCTTTTATATAGCAATAATGGCGTTCACTTTATTCTTCAAATCTTAATATAATTTTCATTATTTAATTCTTTGAAGGCTTGGTGACTTAGTGGTAAAGCGCTTGACTTCTGAACTGAGAGGTCCTGGGTTTGAATCTCGATGAAGTCTGGAATTTTCAATTTCAGGATTTTTTAGGACGCACAGATTCCACCCAACTCTATTGGATACCTAGCAAAAGTTGGGGAAAGTAAAGGCAGTTGGTCATTGTACTGGCCATATGACACACTGCTCCTTAACCATTAGCCATAGAAACAGATGACCTTTACATCATCTGCCCAATAGATTGCATGACCTGAAAGAGGAGATTTACTTTTTTACTTTTAATTCATTTAATTTAGAAAGTAACATTGTTTGGGCATCACACCAAGTCCACCATAGCTCTGAGGAGTACAATTTAACAACAGCACTTCGACAGTCACTGATGCAAAAATATTATAGTATGGTAAGTTTAGCATATGAATATTAGTTACTTTATTGAACTCTGTTAACTTGAAAATGAAAAACTACTCATAGTATTGTAGCTATATACATTGTAAATAGATTGCTGAAATGAAAAAAAAAAAAGGAACTAACCCACAATTAAACATTTTGTTAAAAATAAAAGGTGTTAAGGTTTTCAAAAAGTCCTACCAATTTTCAGTAATATCTTTTCAATTCTTATTTGACTTAGTATTTGAATTGGTATGTGGTTTGAGTCTCCTCAGAAATATTAATTTTGCCTTTAATTAACATAGATCTGCTAACATTCCATAAATAAGTTCTGAATAAAAAAATTATGAAAAGTAAAGAAATGTAATTTATTGATATTCATCATTTGTCTAAAGGTAGAGAGACTTGTACTTTGTGCATTGCTTGCTTTATTTCTTTGCTTCTTACTTCTTCAATTATCATTTAAATTACTATTTAGCAGTTGTATAATCTTAACAAAATATCAAGGAATCTTAAATTTTTATTTTTTTTTATGTTTGATTGCAAAAAAAAAAAAAAAAAATTATTAATATTAAGTATAAAATCAGTATTTAATAAAATTGTTTTGATCTTGTTACCAAACAGTTCTTGTATTTCCCTATGGCTCTGTGTGTTCCACCATCAGTTTTTTATATTCATGAACAATTCAACCTATTATATCAATTCTGGATTCACACTGAGGTAACTGTTGTCTCTGAATTTAAAATGATTGTAATATCTATTACTTAGTTTAGGTATGTTACAGACATTTCTATGGAAATCTGAAATTATATAGGTGTCTACTGATATGATAAATAAATAAATAAATCTAAGACTTTCATTTTAGTATGGTATCTATAATTATGGAATGATGATTACAGATAATGACACCTGATTGCATGGCTCTATTTAAGTATGTGGAGACCCCATTACAGGATTTTTGTGAAGGCCCCAACAATTTTTTTAAAGCTTTCATAAAGATCCACTTATAAATGCATATACTCATATCTAAAAGCATGCTATATTTTAGAAGAAAGAAATAATATATATATATATATATACATATTTTAAAAAAGTGTATATTTTTTTAGTTTATGAAGGGTAAGGCCGTTGGTAGATGCACTGTCACAAATCTGGAGCTCTATTTACTTATTCTGAGCATGCTTTGTGCGTACAGTGTACTTTCTTAATCACATTTTTTCCAGCCAAAAATATGGTAAATTCAAAAACTTGAAAGTTTCTGACAAGTTGAAATTTAATCCCTTTTGTGGTGGCTCCTTTCTTGTGGGTGCCCTGAGGTTGTACCCCCACATGCCCTCCCTATGATATGGCCCTGCCTGATCATGTGATATATTTTCATCTGTGGGAGGTTTAGAGTAGGATATAATTCTCTTCAAACTTGAAGAAACGTACACAACAAGTAAAATAAACAAAGAAGTTATCCTTTAGATCTTAACTATATCTTTGAGGATCTGAAGAGAGAAATGCAATTCAAAATGTCTCTAAATAACGCAATGCTGCATAGAGTAATTTTACAGTAATTATTAATGATGTACATAATCACATTTCTACAATTTGTCTATTCAGGTGGTCACCAGCCTGGGTCCTCTAGAATACATTCTAAACACACCTAGTCACCACCGTGTACACCATGGTAGAAACCCCTATTGTATAGATAAAAACTATGCTGGTACTTTAATCATCTGGGACAGAATGTTCAGTAAGTTTTTGCAAGCTTTTTTTTTAATAAAACCAGGACTTAGTGTTGTAACTTACTGACAACTAATAATTAGACATATTATTGTCTTAGATGTTGTTTTTTTTTGGCTGATTCTTGTGTGCTATGTTTGTTAATGTGTTGAGGGGATGGTGATATTAATGACAATTTATGGTAATATTGGTAAATTATTTTGTTCCCTCTTTCTTTATTATTCTTGTCTTCTTATATAATACAGACGCTACTTAAAAAAAAAAGAAGCGTCCTAAGCATGATGCATTTAGTCATGCATATTAACCAATGACCTAAATTATGCCAAGTCACTGGTTTTCCTGGCTAGTTCAGGCAACCCATTCCATGCTCTAATAGCACTAGGGAAGAAGGAGCATTTGTACAAATTTTTCCTAGCATATGGAACAAAGAATGTGCCTTTATTTTTGTGTCTTTCTGAATATTAATTTTTTTTTATTTGAAGATTATGGTTCAGTGTTTTATGTATAATTGCTACTTTACTTTTGAGTCTTCTATACTGAAGGCTCTCTAAATTTATGTGATGTTACTAAAGATGTTACTCTGGTCAAATGTGAATATTCATTTTTTATGACTCTCACTGCTCTATTTCATGTCTGTTCCAGTTTCTTAATGTTTTTTTGATTTGACAGATAGGCACCTACTATCCTATACAAAAAGCATTAAGATGATCCCTTTGCTTTTTTCAGATGGGTTATAAGAAATTTATATTTTATGACTAAAATCTCTTTTGACACACCTTCTTTATTGTTACCTATTTACTTAAATAGATGTTATGTTCAGATTTTATTCTGTGTTGTACACATTGGAAAGTAATGTGGTTAATTAGAACTAAAATTAGCATTAGCACATGTGACGCATTTCCAAGCAAATAAGGAAGCTAATTGAACTGACATATGGGTAATGCCACTATGTTTTGTCTGCTGAAATAGAAAATGATTAAAAAAATAACATCCTGTTAAAGCTGGGTAGTGGCCTATGCCCCAGTAGGGACCACAGGCTGAGATGATGATGATGAGATGGTGTTCAAAGTTCATGGAACTCAAAAAGTAATTAGAAGGTGTTAAAATAATCCAACATGAATCACGTTTGTGTTTCATTTAAAAATTAAGGCAGGCTAACATAGTACCAAACCCTAACTCTACCTCATTTCCTTAGCCATCGTTTGAACTAGTCTGTATAGTAAACTACCCAAACTTTAAGTAATAATGAAATAAAAACTAAGTATTATTCACCAGAAATATAAAATTGTATTTAATTGTAACGAAGAAAACACTTATTTTCATTTATTTAATGAATGGTTTTAAAATTGTCTTTGTATTACCATTTGAAAAATAAATATTCTAAATCATTTCTTGATAATGAAGATTAAAGATGAGTGCAGTGTTTCACATGACTATGCAAACCCAGTTGTAAAAGCATATTTTCCATCATTTCATGCAGACAAAATCGTTGTCTGCAGGCAGTCTTCTTGATAAACTATTTAAAATTATACATGATGTAGCCAGTTTTCCTTGAACTTTAAAAAAGTAAATGCAATAATAAAACTAATTATATTCCCCCTCTCCCTAACAAAAACATCTATTTGAAATGTACAATATTTCAAGTGTGATTTTAAAACTATACTTTTCAGATACATTTCAAGCTGAAGGAGAAAAAGTTATCTATGGTTTAGTTCACCCAAACACATTCTGGAATCCTATCTATGGTCAGGTTAGTACACTTTGTAACATTCTCTAGTTCTATATAGAGCCAGATAGTACACTTTGTAACATTCTCTAGTTCTATATAGAGCCAAGTCAGGTTAGTACACTTTGTAACATTCTCTAGTTCTATATAGAGCCAGGTCAGGTTAGTACACTTTGTAACATTCTCTAGTTCTATATAGAGCCAGATAGTACACTTTGTAACATTCTCTAGTTCTATATAGAGCCAAGTCAGTGCTACAGTCAGTCATTTTATTAATAGATGGACACATTTTACATTGTTGGAACATTAGTATTAACTAGAGCTTTTATTTCAATAGTCTAGAATTTTATACATTGATTTTAGTTCTTATTTGTAAAAAAAAAGCACTATTGTTGATCATAATTGATAAATATTAATGATAGTTCTAAACTTTTATTATTTGTTTAAAACAATCATCAAAAAACTTCTGAGTCAACTTTAAAAATTCAGTTTTAACATTTTTCTTAGCTTTAAAAAAAAGGGCACAAATTTCTCCAATGTTACAGGCTATCATGTTTTTATCTTCCAGTTTTTTCATTACTTGTATATTTTTGGATTGGTCAAAGAACACAAAGGATTATCCAATAAACTGTCTGCAGTTGTTAAAGGACCTGGCTGGGAGCCTGGCAAACCTTGGAGAGGATTGTATGAAGATTTGCCAGAAGTGAGTGGACTAGAAGTTTTCTATGTTTTTGTTCATGCAGGCTTTGAAAATATTCAATTTTATGTTGTTGTTTTTTTGTTACAGATAAGCCTTACCAAATGCTGAAATTATCTCCCTTTAATAGGAAACAAATGAAAAAAAATCTTAATAATACATTTATAATAATGCAGATAATTATAATCTGTATAGTAGATGAAAACCATTGCATAATCTTTACCTTGAAAAAAAAATGTCTACCATAAGAAATAACTTTAAGAGGCACAATAGCAGTTTATTTTCATAAATGATTATTATTCGACATGACTAATTAATATCCATTTAATAATTAGATCACTTATTGGAATCAGTTTTGTGATGAAAGCTGGTCTTCAGAGGTATTTTAAATCGTAAAAATAACCCATAAATCAATTTTTGCTCATTTTCTTTCTTTTATTGATTCCTGGGAACTGGTTGGGACTATGCATTTATATTTCCCTAATTAATGTCAACTCTTTAAACATGTGACTTCATTGGCTAAGGTAACATCACACTTAGGCTTCTTAAATCATGTACTAAAGGTTATCAACATTCTTTAGAGCTTTAGGCTTTACAGTTCATACAACTGATGTGTTTGCTATACCTTATTAACCTTCTGTAGGTTGTAACATTTCTTTATTAAAATTTTGTAATTTGTAACATTTGAGAAATGGACAAGCTCTCATCCGAATTACAAGTAAGACGCCACGTATTATAAGCTATCCTGACAATATCAAGATCTAATCTTTCACCTCAGAACTTAACACAACAGAATGAGAAAACATATGTTCCTGAAGCTCAAAATGGAAACTAGGGAAATTTGCCCATGTGGAGTGTCATCAGAGAATGCTGACCATGTCCTTCAAAACTCCATTCTTTATCAAGAGGCTGGAATTAGATACTGGTCCCAAAACACCTCTAGAAAACAAAAAATATATGGATAGCTCCCTGATTTGGAAACCACTGTGCATTACATCTCATATATTGGTCTAGTCATCTGAATGCTCCAACATTATAATGAGAACAAGAAAGAAGAAGAAATGTAACATTTCTAACTACCAAGTTGTTTGCCATTTGCTATACTTTGTTAACATTCTGTAGGTTTTAACATTTCTAACAACCAAGTTGTTTATTCTTCTCAAACAGGTTGAGCAGCCAGTCAAAAAATATAACAGTGACCTGATTGGTTGGGCCAACATGTATGTGCTAGTACATTTTGTTCTTGTCATTACTTTCTACAGCATGGTGGCCCCATATAAACAGGTCAGTGACTTTTTTGGTGTCATTTTTAAATAATTGTATAACTACCTTGATTTTCATTTAAAACAAATGTTTGTATATTTTTTTATTTTCTCTATAGGTTTAAATAATAATATTTTTTTTGCCTATAGAAACTTGATTTTGCAACAAGCTTTGGATTTGTGGCATTTTTTATTTATTCTGTTTCTGTTTTTGGAGCTTTGTATGACCATAGGTGAGTTTCTGAGTTACATAATCATAAGTAAATTTTGCTGGGATATAGATAAGTCAAAGTTAATTAAATATTATTTTGCATATAAGAAATGGGCCCACATAAAAGAATATAAATTAACTTTAAATACCATTTTTTCCCCTGTATATCTGGTTAGAATGTAATATATTTTTTTTTACAATTTCTACCAAATTGATAGTATTCAAATTTGGTTATTGAGTTATTATGACAATAAAAAAAATCCAAATGCATTTCATCAGTTCTTTGAATAAAATTCTTTTTGTGTAGTCCCCCTTTTGTTAATGTTTATAATAAAATTGCAAAATGCTGTGTTTACCCCAGCCTATAAATGCAGGACAATGTGATAAAATAATTGGCTGTTATTTAAACTTTCATATATGAAATATATATATATTCCTCATTCTGAGCTATTAGAGAAAGTTTGTGATTTTTTTAAAGTGAAAAATGGATGTGTATAGCTTTTCTGCCAAAAAGTTCTTAAATAAAAGTCTGATGGCAATGTTATTGATTCTGAAGATTAAGGATGAGTGCAGTGTTTCACTTTACTATGCAAATCTAGTTGCAACCTGCATATTTTGAGTATACTGCATTGTGCACGCGAGACCTGCATATTTTGACGATACTGCAGTGTGTACGTGAGACCAATCATTGTAGAAGGGCCTCGAGACTGACCTGCGCTGTGGCAACCTGTGGGCAGTGCAAACATGTGGTGTGGCAATGAACCATTGGTCTTAACTTTCCATGTGTTGTGATGTCATAGATCAATGCTCAGGCCTTCTATAACAGTTGGTTTCAGTAGAACCAGTCAATTGAATATTTTTAAAGATTTTTTATGTTTTAAAGGTACAAAAAAAGTATATAATTTTGGTAACTAGACATTTTGTTCCTTTTTTTATGGACCTTAATCGTCTGTACTGTTATATACTTAATCTTTTTTTACAGCAAAAAAAAATAAATAATAATAATTTTAGAACTTCTTTGTTTAGAGTTTGCTTTGAGTTAAACATGAGTTAGAAAATCAGAAATATTAGTGAATGGTTGGTTGTTGATAGGGACTGTGGTTAGATTATCTTATCAAGCTTCTTCTATATTTTGAATATAGACATTTATGACATTATTTATAAACACTTTAGTGCATTGA
>JADKLZ010001913.1:10779071-10814653 GCA_021533235.1 Biomphalaria straminea
ATGACATTATTTATAAACACTTTAGTGCATTGATTAAATGGCCTCTAGCATGCTTTGATAGGGACTGTGGTTAGATTATCTAATTAAGCTTCTATATTTTGAATATAGACATCATTTATGACATTTATAAACACTTTGGTGAATTGATTAAATGGCCTCTAGTAAAAAAGAGATGAAGGATCAATAAAAAATGATAAAAGCCCTTTTAAACTTGGCAACAGCTTTCAGGACCAAACTGGAAAATCTGGAGGAGTAACATTAGCTTCTCAGTAAAATTAAAAATTCTATTTTTCTCTAGTGGTCTCTGTACTAATATGGTTGTGAAAACTGAATGTTGAGGCTGAAAGAAAAATCTAAGCCTTTGAGAGTAAATGCTACAGGAAAAGCTGTTTATCAGATACAAGAAAAAAAAAGACAAATGAGTTTGTACTTTACAAGTCAAAACTTTGACTGACAAAAGGAAGAACTCTTTAATACTGTGAAGAGACAAGAGCTGAGCCAGTTCTGTCATATTGTAAGACATGACTCACTATTAAAAAAAAGTCATTCTTCAAGGTACAGTGGAGGAAGCAAGAAGAAAGGGTCAATCAAAGAAAAGCTGGCAGGATAAACATAAAAGAATGAACTGGCCTCTCTCTTGATATCCTGCTAAGAGCAGCTGTAGACTGGAAAAAGTGGAGTGATTTGGTAACTGTCACAGCACCCTTATGACAAAAGTCAAGAGACAGATGAAAGACTGTATAGATGAAATAGTTCATAATCATTTAATTGATTAATTACCAGAAATATTAATCCTTTTCTTTTTGGTCTTCTTTTAAAACAGAAACTACAGTTACTTGCTGGAAATTTTAAGATGTCTGCTGTCTCTTTTTGTCATATACCTCATCAAAGGACCAATCAGCTTTGAGCTTTCATTTGTAACAGCTGTTAATGTTTTATTTATTATGTCCACTGTTCTATGGTTATTTGTTAGTATTTTCAATTACAATGTCTTTCTTCCCAGAATAAAGAAAGATTAGTGATGTCAAAATGTTAATATGTGACTTTCACTATAGTGGGTGATTGAAATATGGCTACTTTAATCAGTAGTTTACTTTCATTTCTAAACTCAACTGCAAAGTTAATTTTTTATGGACCATTAAAAGCAAGACAATATTTATGTGATAATTGTAAGAACTTTTATAAATATTATTTTGTAATCCAATGCTTGAAATAAAGAATACATATTTAGCTTTCAATATGCTTATCAATGCAATACAATGTTGTTAAATTGTTGACAAATATACTTTGTAAATTATTTGATAATAAAATAAAATGATCATTAAAACTAATGTCTAATTATTTTAAACTAAAATTGTCATCAGTACCATGATTATTTTTTGGGTGTGCTTTAAAAAATTGAAAGGAAATTTCACCATCTATTAATTAAAAAGAAAAAAGACTGACTAGGTTTGCAGTCCATGACATATGTTTGTGTTTTATAAGAATTCATTACTCATTCACTAGTGTTATTGTTGTAGCCTAATACTAAAAACACAAGTATTTAGTGATTTGCTATATAATTCTTTCAACTAAAAAATAATTTCAAACAAATAACAAAAGTTATTGAAATTTTTTTTTATTCAAAACTTTAAAAAAAAAAGATTTTTGGTTCAAAAGTATGATAAAATATAGAGTACAATTAAACAGTACTAAAAGGAGTTTCATTCAGGACTTCAAAACAATAATTCAACACACACACTGACATTGTTCAAACACATACATAGTCATGTGAATTTTTTACAACATAGCCAACAGTGCATGATATTCTACCCCCTCCCCCAGCACAAACCAATTCAAAAAAATTAAACACACAGATGCAACAAGCAAAACAACACTTCTAAAATGTACAAATTATATGTACATTATTTTACCAGTAAGCTTTAGTACATTAAAAGTTGGCAATTTTTTTTATTTCTCAAGCAAATTAGAATGAAGTTCTATGAATAGGATATTTCTAACATAGGCGAAAACAAGCTTTCTCAATACAGTCATTTTGTTTATACACTAGACAATGGCAGAAGTCAAAAATACTGTACACAACTAATCCTTCCTGTGCAGCTAACCTTTAGCTGCCATAGAGCCAGCCGCTGCTAACTGGGCTTGAATTTTAGCTTGCAATATTTCTGAGATCACTGGAAAAAAAAATGTAAGGAGACTATTCAAATTTTATTTAAACAGAAATATGTTCTTGTAAAAGCTGACAAAAATGTATATATCTAAGAAAGTAGCAATAGAAAAAAAAAATTATCCTTATTACATAGAAAAAACATTATTAATTTCTTGATATTGGCCATTATTGGTTGCTTACTGTGTTTCATATTAATCTTAACTAACCTTGTTTGGATCTAAACTTATCTTGCAGCACAGGTTGAACTTTCTCAATATTTTTAGTCAGGTAATCAATTTTTCTTTTGAAAAAATCTTGAGCCTTGGCTTTACTCTGTAAAAACAAAATGCTTGTAAGCGAACATGCATAAAATATAAGCAACACTATATATCTTTGTAAAAATATTTAGTATCTCTACATAGCTGATACTGATAAAGTATTGTGTATAAAAGTTATATTAAAAAAAAAATCTCCAACTGACCATTGAGACAAAGTAACCAGTGCCAATATCTATTAAAAGATCATTTTCATCTCCCATCTTTCCTGGAACATACATCTGTAACACTGTTAAGGTCAAAATAAATTCCTTTTTTTGTGTGTGTTGTCAGTGGCAGATAAAAACAGATTAGTTTGACAAAGAACACATAATTTTGCACTATTTATATGCCCATTTAAAACAAGAGATGTACAGCATTAAATTGATTTTTTAGTATCCATTATTGAACAAAGCATTTATTTATATATAATTCTAACTTTTCAAATCTAAAGTCTCTACCTATGCCCTGATTTTTTAAATTAAGCATATATATATTCCAATATATTTGATGACATAATGCTTTTCAAAAGGATACAGAAGCTGTAAGTGGCACTAAAATCTCTGAACCAGCAGCACTAAGAGATGAGACAGCTTCATCTGAGTCTGCAAACTTCCCTTGAGCTACTTTCAGCTGACTGATGGAATTACTTAAAAACTCAACCTCCTAGAACAAACAAAAAATGTGTTAATACTTAACTTTGTAAAGAACATTTGTAATACATTATCTGAATGTTAGATAAAACCAAAGAAGTATATAATCTGTTCAGTGCTCCTTTCAGGTTGGAAATTTTTTCTTTTAAAGATCTAGATATTTCATTTAGTAAAAATAGTAGATCTAGAATCTAGCTCAGAAGTAGTACCGGTACACTACACTGGTCTACACTATATACTGTATGTAGTGACCTTAACACTGTGATGAGTACACTACTAGACACTAGTGACTCAACTATCTCTAAGACTCAAGTCTAGTCTAGACAGTCTAAATTACTATTTAAAATCTTACAGTACTAACTTTAGTATAACTGTATCAACTGATGTGTTTATGGCAGTGTTTCCCAAATAAAAGAGAAACAACTGACACTTCACACATTTAGAGCATTTATCGAAATACCGGTACTTTGAATATTTTTTATGAAGATAATCCATGTGTTAGACTACTAATTAATTACAGGTATTCCAGTAGTTTGTGGAACACATATATATATACTCAAGCCTTGTGGAACACTCTAGGGATTCACTCTTTCACAGTTTAGGAAACACTGGTTTAATAGGATGATTTGTAGAACAGATCTAAATCAAGATTTACTCTCTACAGGGTTTCTGCACCAAAGTCAATATGAAATTCAAGGAGTTTTCAAGGACTTTTCCAGGAGAAATTAAAAAATTCAAGGACATTAAATTCGCGCCGAAATATTACAGAACAATAGTCAAAGTTGATATAGATATATATATGTGTGTGTGTGTGTCACTGTGTGTTTGTGTGATAAATTGTAGAATATACACAAAACTATGCATTTATCAAATCAATTCAATTACCGGTAGGCCCCTAGTGTTATTTAATTTGGGAAATAATAAATATTATATCTTCCCAACTTTCCACCTAGAACAGAAACAATGTCATCAGCTGTGGTATGTCCACAGCAAATGTAATGAAAGTTATCTTTTAATCAAGTAACAACTTAATTTGACTGTCACCCCAAAACCTAAAACAACCATTGTTTTTTTCAAAAGTTTATTAAAGAACATTACAAATGATAGCTATTCCATTTTTTTTTTAAAATAAGAAACATTTTTAGATTTGCCTACTCTGTGGTGGAAATGTAGGCTACATTTTTAGTTCCTATGTGTATGTAATGTTTTGTTTAATTAACTATGCTTAAATCCTGATAAACAGAGCCTGTAACATACAGGCCTATTTGTTTGGCATTTGCTTACTAAATATTGGCTTTTGAATGTATTTGGGGGTGGGGGTATTCTACCTATTAGTGATTTTTTTTTCAAGCACAATTTATTTTTCAACTATGTAGTTTCCCTGTCTTTTACGACCAAAATAACTTATACGTACTTTCACAGCTGTGTGCAAAATATTTTCTTTAAATCTACGGTAGATCTTGAGTACCGGTATTCTAGAGTCTAGATCTAAGTCATAAAAATTCGCGGACTTTTCATGGCTGTGAGAGAATTATCTTCACATATCTACTGTAAATCTAAACTCTAGATCGAATTCACTAAATTCGCGGATATGTGACAATTATCTTCACTGAATCTACCGTAAATCAAAACTTTAAATCTAATTCTAAGTCACAAAATTTCAGACTTTTCACGGCTATGCGAGAGTTATTTTCCCCAAATCTACCGTAAATCCAGCCTCTGGATCTAATTTAAGTCACTAAAATTTGCGATCTTTTCAAGGCTTATCTTCACTACATTCTATTTTAGTGATTAGCGTAAATCTAGTATCTAGTCCTAGTGTATATCTACTAAATATCTAGATCTAGAATAATCCAGACATTAGATGTATGGAGATCATTAAATCAACTAGAATAAAAATCACGAAGTTTTCGTTAGTTGCGAATTATCTTCACTAGGTCTAAATCTAGATACTATTTCTAGCTAGAGTTTAGATTATTCACGCAAAGACAGATATTAGGTGAGGGAGGGCCCTTCAGAAAAATTATGCCAGGTGAAATGCTTGCTTGAGCCAAGGACATCTTCAATCAAAAGAATGCGCTTCACAAGTGGGTGAAAGGCGGTGTAGACGCGTCACTGGTCAGCTTATTGACACAGCCTATATCTATAAATAGATTAGACCTTTCTATTGTCACGGAGCAGTAAACACATTCTGCGCAAACTCGGAAACGCTCATTTCAAATCTATATCCGCCGCAACGGCCCATCCGCAGTTGACTGACTGACTTAATCCTGTGTACTCCCAGGGGAGCATAGGGCCGCAACCACACCTCTCCACCGAACACGGTTCTGAGCAGCTTTCTTCATCTGCTCCCATGTCATTCCAGTACCCTCAGCTTCACTGACGACTGACCTCTTCCAGGTTTGCTTGGGTCTGCCTACTTTCCTCTTTCCCTGCGGATTCCAGTCAAGAGCCTGCCTTGCAACATTGGTAGCTGGCCTCCGCAGGGTGTGTCCTATCCAGCTCCATTTTCGTTTGGTAATGTCTTGTGCTATCCGCAGTTATGGTGCCAAAATTATTTTTTTTCGACAATTTTTTTTCCCCGATCGGCGAAATTCAAGGACATTCAAGGAGATATTTTAAAATTCAAGGAGATTTCCAGGACTTTTTGAGTTTTTTTTAAATTCAAGGAGATTCAAGGACATCCTTGAATTTAAGGAGGCCGCGGACACCCTGTCTCTAAGTCTCAGTCTTAGATTTAAGTTAGATCTAGTCAGTCTAGAAATAGATTTCTATAGATAACTCTTGATCTAACATTGTAATAAGAAGTAAATCTACTATCCAGGACTAGATCTATATTAAAAAATCTGTATTTACCATATTTTTGTACATATACACCATGTTATGGCACGATTAGGAATTGGTTATTTTTTTTGGAACTAGGGGGAAGTTTTCACTTAGTGAAGATGATATGATAGATCTTTAAAAAAATACAGAATGAAATAGGAGTCGACATTTCTAGACGCTTTCATTACAACGTAGAAGTAGATGACATTCGACAGTTACGTTCATGATTATTAAACGTATTTGATGTTCAACACCAGAGTCGACTACCTTCATTGATCGGTCTTTCGCCTGTTCCAGCATTATGTTCAGTGTTATCTCCATTTAGGTTTGTTTCTATTTGACACAGCGGAAGCACTTAACATATTTTTGTACATATACACCACACATGAGTATGCCCCACAGTAATGACAAAAAATAACTTTAATAATAAGTACAAAAAAAATTTTTTTAATCATACAATACCTAAAATGTGCAAAGCATGACTTGCCTTTTAACTATCGGTACATAAAAAGTTATTGCTCATCAGACGTAGACCTGTCTCTTCAGATACATTTATATTCTATTAGATATAGATCTAGATTCTAGATAGTTAATTCCTCTAGTCTATGACTCTATGCTATGCTGACTTCACATAGCCTACCCAGCCCTAGAGTAGTAAAGTCTAGGCTAGACTAGAGCATCTAGGCTAACACTAGTCTAGATCTAGAATTCTAATTCTACAGTAGAGTGAGTAGAGAGATAATAGATCTATAATATGTATAATTATTACTCTGAGTAGGTCTGAGTGACACTGTCTGTCGGAGATGTAGATCTAGTACTACTATTAGTACTATACAGTATACTTTTTATACCACTCTACTATTACTAGTTTTACTAGTAGTAGTACTACTTAAGATTAAGTACATGACCATGTACCCGAATTTCTAGTGAGTACTATTTCTACTAAATTTAACTAAATTATAGATCTAGATCTCACTCTGACTTGCTTTTGACTTCTGTCTGTCAGACTCTAGTCACCAGTCTAGTGACTAACTAGTGTCTTACTGTCTAGTCTACTACTGACTCTACTCTCTCTAGTCAAGTATAAGTCACCAAGACCACCAAGTTTGAAAGACTAAGGTCTAAGTGAGTAGTGACTAGATCTAGTAAGAGTGTAACTTGTAAGTAATGTAAGAGTCTAGTCGGACCAAAAGTAAAGTCCAAAAGTGGGCAAAAGAAAAGACTGAAAAGTGTACGTGGAAGATATCTACTAATCTAGATCTACATAGATCTAGAAATTAGAATCAGGTTTCTTTATAGACCTTATATTATGTTTGTATTTAAATTAACTTTTTCTTTTACCTGTTCCAATTGCTGTGACAAATGATTTAAATGCGGTATAGGCAAAGTTGTTACGTCGATTTGCTTAGCACCCGGCTCGTGAGCAGCCATTTTGAAAGCAACAGAAACAGCAATGTTTCTGCGTTGCCAACTTTACTTTTTAATCTATGCGAAAACACAGAAAAGTAAAGTACATGATTTGGTTCACACAGTTGTGAAACAACTATTATAGATCTACATCAGGGGTGGGCAAATTACGGACCGCGGGCCACATGCGGCCCGCCAAAGTGTTTTATGCGGCCCGCGAAAACCTAAATAAATCATTGTAAATATCTAGAGACATTATTGAAACTTTTGATTCTTATCATTTGTAATGAAGAGGCAGGCGAAAGAAGCATTGTCTCCAAACGTCTCTCTAAAGAGTTTTGAAAAAAAAAAACGAAGATTATATTCAATAGCAATACTATATAAATTCAGTAAAAGACATAAGTCCTGGCCAGTATTTATTCAATGCTATGGAGAACTGTGTTGAAAAAATTGGGGTTGGCTTGTACAAGATGGCAAGGGTAACAACTGCTGGAGCTTTGACTGAGAAAAACAACTTTTTTAATGAAATAAAGAAAATATCTTAACCATAAAATAGTAACTGAAAAGTTTACACATAGCTACATTAAATTGAATACTATATGTTCATATGATGTACTCAATTCTTCATGCATAAGGGCCGTTCCCTTAGTAAAAGTATGTTGCCTCTAAGTCCATGATTGTTACAAATTAAAGAAAAGGAATAGCGAAACTTGAACTCACTGTAATTGTTCGAAGTACATTAGGTCTCTAATAGTTTGCAAATTTTATATATTTTATCCTTTATTTTGTATATTCTTATTTTATTCGGGTCACCTAATTCACTGCGACTATAGCCTCCATTTATAAAAGGCCGGTCCCGACTGGCAGTTCCGAAACGCATGTGAAGATTTGGAATTAAAACATTCTGATGTTTGGTAACACAGTTGTATTCACTGGCAAATCATTAGATCAATATATAATTTAAAGGAAGAAATCTTTAGGTTCCTTGATGGACGTTGACTGAGACCCTTTCCTAATATTTCTAATGAAGAGTTGAAGACAGACTTCATGTTTATCATCGGAAGCATTGTAATTTGTTCTTTGTACATGAAATGTAAGCGCATCTTAAATCTTTTCAAACAAAGCATATATATATATATATGTGTGTGTGTGTGTGCGGCCCGCCTAGTCCCCAAATTTCATTAATGCGGCCCTCGGTTGAAAAAGGATGCCCACCCCTGATCTACATCTATCGATCAATAAAAATAAAATATAAAAAAAAAAAAAAACACAAGAAGAAGATGAATATCTGGGCATTAGCATGATTAGCTGTGGACTCTATGGTCGGAACTAACCTCCCCTCCGCAGTGGCGTAGGGGGAGGGAGGGGGGGAGGTTTTGAAAATCCCCCCAAGCCCCCACCTAGGGGGAGGGGCCCAAATGGGTGTTTCTAAATACATAAATTAATATATTTGATTGACAAATAGTGTTAACGTTGTATTTTTTTTTTCAACATTTATGGATTATATTTATATCAAATACTAAATCTAGATCTAGGCAGTGGCGTAGCATCCATGGCGCGAAGGGGTTCAATGAACCCAGGCCCACGACCATTAGGGGCCCACAGCCTGTGGAGTAGCAATAATGTCGTAAAGGAGTTGATGCACTTGAGCCCATGACTCTTATGACTGGTTGGGGCCCACGCGAGAACTTACGGATGACACTAATTCACGAATTAAAATTTCGAAACAGTTGTTAATTATTCCATTTTATCAAAGCTTAATTAGTTTCTTTTTTTTCTGTATTTACAATGTTTTATAACAACTCTTTTTGTTAAACTCAACATTCAAACTGAGATAAAACTTTCTGCTTTGTTAAATGAGTTGGTAAATAAGTATCTCAACAGTAGTGATTCTATAACGTATGTGTCCGACTCCGAGCCAATGAAGTAGATACTTGGAAGTAGTGTTAAACACTCATTTGGGAGGACAGCGTCCTCGAAAATCTTCATCACATTGTTTTGTTGTCTTTTTATAGTGTAAAAAAGTAAGTTACATATGTATCGTAAACAGTTGAATATGTTTGTTCTGTTACAATGAACGGCGAAACCAAATTGGGGAGCAGGTTTATAAAAAAGACAAGAAGATAGAGACGTCCAAGTAAATCATGGAATAGTGTCTTTCTCTGACCTATGCATAGTGTTTGTTCGCAGTTCTTAGTGAAAGTTAACATCATTATATTTTTACAAAAACATTATCACGGAATAGTGTCTTTCGGAGATGATTACCGGTGCATTAGCTGTGGTCGGAACGATGTCGCCCACACAGATGTTCCCCCTCTCTATTAGCTGTGGTCGGAACGATGTCGACCACACATAAGTTCAACACCATTATATTTATACAAAATCCGCGAAACCTTTATTTGAAATTGCTATGAATATTGAAATTTAACAGGAAAACAAAGCCCCACAGATTCAAAACGAGAAAACAGAGCTGTTTGGCAATGCAGTTCTGGCTGAAATACCGAGGTCCAATCCGCGCCATTTTTTCTCTTTCATTGTTGAGAGCACTCAAGACATATTATATAAAAGTTGATCAAATTAGCATGATTTAAAAAAAAAAACGGTTTGTGATCTCAATGACGGAATACCCCAGAAAATAGAAAATTAGAGAATAATTGTTAGGTTCTCTTTTTTGTGAGAACCAGACGTCTGCAGAATTGGCTGGAAAATGATTCAACTAATGAATAATCCCTATTATCCTGAAATAAACTGCGAGGCCAAAGCTATGATGGTGCTTCCAATATAGGCCTAAGTGGATAGTAGGACCTAGAATGGTCTTCGGGTGTTGCTTCATCGAAAGAAGTCGCTCGTCCATTATGTTAACGTTTGCTAACCACGATTTAAACTTGATATTAAATGATTCCGTCATCTGTTTTCAAGACGTTGCAGATTTCTATGACTTGGTGTTTTTTGCTCAATGCATCTCAAAATGGGCGCGTCTTGAATCCAATAGGAAGAGCAAAGTATATAATACTTTTGCCCACAATGCGGTCATCAAGGGACAATGATCTAACAACAATGAGATCAGGATATTTTGATGTACCAAAGCAGTTTGTGTTTCTCAAATGTAAAAAAATGCATGGAAGCTGCAGCACTTAGAAGAAAATTATAATTATTTGCTAACAATATCGTCGATTACAAAAATATAAGCGAAGTCAGGGTTTCCTTCAAATTTTGAAAAAATGAGAAGCAAGATCTACATAAAGCAGAAAGCATTGGAATGTCTTTTGGTTAACATAAACATAGGCCTACATTCAGATCACTCAATTGTTCTGTCACACTATACATTCAACTTACTTTGGGTAGGGGGCCCACCTAGATATTCTTGAACCCGGGCCCACGGATACCTTGCTACGCCACTGGATCTAGGTCTATATCAGTACGTTGACTTAATTTGTTGACATTTTAAAATATTTTTTTTTCCCACAGAGATCAAAGTTGTTTTTTAAAGTTAGTTTTACATTTTAAAATACAAATCTTTAATAGATTTTTTGCCGATTAAAGAGATCAAACATGTTCTTGCAGCAAAAACAAAGAGTATTACTCTCTTTGTTGCCACGAATAAAACTTTATGATATACAGTAGATAGCGGCCTTAGAGGTGGCAAGTGGAGCGCCTGTGGGGGCCCCGCGATCGGAGATTTTATTGTAACAAACTTGATCACTACACATTTTCCTAATAAAATCCGATTAGACGTCGATGTTTGTACAAAATAAACTATTTGGATTGATTACTTTCGCCTAAGTGTTTTAGGCCTATATGCTTCTGTGCATAGACATCTTGAGGCCATGGGAGTATTTTTCTTTTAAACTTCAAAGGAAATCTTTTATACAGAACAATAATAAAGAAGTATATAGCCTACATCAGTAGGCAAGCAGTACCTAAGTAATATTCTGTTTTGTAATAAAAATAAGGCCCACAGTGTTAAAAGCGGACATACTGAATTGTTATAATATTGTTGGAGGCTAATGACAGCGTTAGAGACGGATTAGCCCGTTAGCGTGATGTGGTACGGTTTATATATAGTCTACCCTTACGGCTCAGGGCCCCGCACAAGACACTCGTCCAGGGCCCGTCGCACTGCTAAATCCGCCCCTGTATACAGGGAATTCCAGGTATCTTGTTACCTTTACTAATAATAGATTTAAATGGCGAGTATTTTAAGGTTACGCTAATTAACCATAAAGCAGAATTTACAGAAACGAGTATAACAGATCCAATAGTTATTCTTAACAATGCTAGAATTGTCCATTATTCGGGTTTGGCTTCTTTAATTTCAGAATTAACTTCACACTCGAGTTATTACCCCTCTATTCATCTTTACGCAATCAAATGGAAAAAGGCTTTTCTAAATAAAAAAAAATCGTTGTTATAGACTATTATAGAGTGATAAGAGTATAAAAGAGAATAAAAACAACAACAAATGTACGTCTTTTCGTCAGAGGAAATTTCACAATCATATCATATTTTTTGTGAAATTAAAAAAATGTTATTCTTTCTATGGGAACTTCCCCCATGCCGAGTTGACCAAAGTGGGGCTACAAAACAGCGTGACGCAAAAGCTAAAGCTATGATAACGCAGCCACAATGAGTGGCCGTCTGTCTGACCTGCACATAAGTCTGTTAGGCGTAAATCCAAAAGCAACATTTCTGAACTGTGATAATCACCTCTAAACCTGTCAGCTTTTCATTCTGCTGAGATAGATCCAACAATTGTCACCTTTTTTGTAACTGTACATGAATTGTTCAACTTTTTGTTTTTTCAAATTAACCCCAGAGATCCTTCCTTTTGAAGTTATTATCACATCCTTCTTTTTAATGTTCTTAAGACTGATATCTACTAGGAACTTTAACAATTCGACCACTTCTGGTAGTCTTGACTAGCACAACAAGTTCTCTAGACGTTGATCTATAACTGTCTGTTTCGTTTGTTCTAACAGTTTACTGCTCGTTGTCTTCATCGGTATCATAGTACCCAGAGATATCTTCATCGAAACTCTTGTTCAAAAAGCGTTGGTTTCTTCTGTATGTTTTTCCATCGTTTGTTTATGATGTATGATCTGGGTGATGAATGTTTTTTTTTATGACAACTGCTTTCTGCTATGTTTGTCCTAGACGAACTCTCACTTTCTCTCCGACAAAATAACCTTTAGGTAGGCCCTTAAATTGTCTTGCCTTCGCATCGTATTTCACTTTGCTTTTCATCTGTCGTTCGTTTAGTAGTGTCTCAGCATTTTAAATTACCGATGGTTTCAATAGTTTGAGATCAGTTGGAATGATGTCCCTGAGTCTTCTACTCATCAGCAGTTGTGATGCTTATCGGAGTATTTCTATACTCGAGCATAGCAAGATATGGATCTTTCCTACTTTTGTGAATTTTGAATCTTTGTGCTTTCGTACAAAACATAAACAATACATAAATTGATACTCATTCATGCTTTCTGCAAAATGGTGAGAAACGGACCCACTCCAACGAAAAAGCAAAAGAAGGTAGTGAATACTATGGATTCCCTGTAATCACAACAACCAGAAGAAAGAAATAACTTGATGGGAAGTTGAGTTCTAATGTAGGACTGTCAATAGAACTGCAATTCAAACGTGTTGCGACAGAAGTGCTGGACAGATTTCATATGGTGATGAAGGACAGATTACAAAGGCTGGAAAGAAAATGGATATCTTTGGGTTTTTTTTTGGACCAAGACACCTGTTGGATGATGACACTCTTAAGACAAACTGTGTTATTTTTTACTGTTTGTATGATGAAATAAATGGCAAATCGCTTGTTCGATGATGTCACTGATGCACGAGCACTTTTCATCAACAAACCAGTAATACAATCACCAATAGGCTCAAACCTTGCAACATCCTCTGAATACCGCTAACTCAGGCCACTTCCATTGCGTCATTCTAAAAAAAAACTATCCGAGGAGCACAATGACGCCAGAAAGGCTTATCAAGGCTTTAATGTCAGTGATGTCACAAATACTAGAAAGTATCGATGTAGATGTTATAGATGTCTTTGTTGCAAGGCGTGAAGCGATATGAATTGAGATTTGTCACTTGTGCATTATTTAGCTAATAAACAACGGTATTATTCATTAAAAGAGTCTTAATCATCTGAATGATAAATTTAATGGTTAAATTTACTGATTGGTTAAATTACTGATATACTGAACCAATTTGATCTTGGGCTTATATATTTTTTGCGTACATTATGTCATGTCATATATCGAAAGTCAAAATGCAAGGGGCCCCCAAAGAGGTCGGTTCCCCCGGGCCCCCGAACCCTACGCCCCTGCCCCTCCGGCCTAAGCAGCTGATATATTCAAAAGAACGGCAAGGTCAGAAAGATGCAAATTGACTAAGGGCCGCAAGCTTCTGATTACTCTTCAGGGTTGACTCCCGAAGCCTTTCACTTGTAATGGCATAGCTGCACGGTAGCAGAAGTTTGAATTCAGGGTTTCCTTCTCTTAGATGGGCAGCCACTAAAATCAAGCTGTTGCGCTCCCTGGTCACGGCCACATTATTATACCGGTATTGCAAATCTTGGACGCTGGCTGCAGATCTCGAGAATAGGATCCTATAGCCATGGAGCTAAGGCGTAGCTAGAGCTAATATTTGGATCCTTGGCCTCTTTAGAAGCCCCTGCATTTTGAAATTCGGCATGAGATAATGTACTTAATTAATAAATATATAAGTCTAATGCGTGGAATGTATGCAGCATTGTTAGGCCTACTAACTATATAGCAATGTGATAAGCAAGATAATTAACACGGCAGTGGCCTAATATTAAATATAAAAACATTCTGATTCTCATTTAGGGGCCCCCTCCCGAAGGATAAGGGGCAACTTTCAAATTTGGAGCCCCTTTCCTTCTCCTAGCTATCACCTATAAAGACCACATCAGAAATGAAGAGATAAGAAACATGATTAATACAGCGATCGAACCAAACGATGACCTGCTAATCAATGTTAAAAAAACAACAACACACACAAACTTTAACTTAATATCCACATCACAAAGTCCTCGGCCCTCTTTCTTCAGGGAAAAGTACCAAAAAATAGAAGAAGAGGCATACAAAGAAAGCGGTGGGAAGACAACATAACAGAATGAACAGGCCTGTCATCGAATTAAATTTTATCCAAGGCAAAAGGGAAATGAAGAAAGACGGTCAAATGATCTTGTGTGGTGCCCCAACGGTTTAACACACTATGGGATAAGTGAAGAGGTGGGTATCCAACCAAGACTGACAAGCTCCTCCTGCCTTAAGCTTACTGGTTTAGGCGCTTGTTACTCTCTTTTGACATTCTGCTGTTAAAGAAAAACAGTTCCGCCGGCCCAAAAACAAGTGAAGACAGAAGTTGCAGGTTGTCAGAGGCTTGTTCTCGTTATTTATAGCTGGCTACTCACCTACGAGAAGGAAAAGTCTGAATCCAAACTTCCGTTGCCTTGCAGCTACATGTATACCCCAACATGGGAAATCCAAACTTCCGTTGCCTTGCAGCTACATGTATACCCCAATATAGGAAAGGCTTAGAGTCAATCCTGAGTAAAACCAGAACCCGGTGATCCTTAGGTAGCTTGCAGCACACAGTGATACACACTGTGGGAGCCTGCGACGCCTGTTCCAAAACACATCAGCATGCGCGTGGGCGACATTGTCCTGACCATAGTTAATTCCCATGATTTCGTCTCATCTCTATGAGATGATACAGGTCACTTAACGACTGAAAGAGGCCATATATTTTAAATGCTTATCATGAAGGAAACCACGGCTATAGTTTACGCCACGTTAGCAAGTCAGCCATAGATAAACCCGTTCTATTAATAAACTAATTTCACTGTATCTCTCAAGTGATTGTGATTGTATTCGGCTGTTTCTCAAGTGATTGCTATTGTATTCGGCTGTTTCTCAAGTGATTTTATTTGGTTGATTCTCAAGTGATTGTGTTCTAAAGTTGAACACACATTGGTCTTCATAATTTTAATCAAACTACAATGATATATAGATCTAAACAATCATCAACACACAGCAATAATGAAGTAATGTTTATTGTATAACTCTACAAACAATAGTAAGATTATTTTTATTGTACATTTTTGATACATATTTACTAATAACAAACTCTTAACTCCTAACATTAGGAAGCTAGGGACCAAAGGAATCACCCCCCAAGAGTAGGCACATATTATCCAGCTGTGTCAGCCTGCAATGGGCCAATATTACAGACTTATGACTGATAGAATCCTTTTTCAAACAAAAGTACTGATTCAAACCCTACAGCTGTTTTCTGTTATGACTTTGTGCTTTTTAGAAAAAGACTTGGTTTTGAAAGCTGCTTTTTTTTATAAAATTCTTAAGATGGTTTGGTTTGACTAGTAAGTTTCTGAGCAGTGAAACTGCTGATGACTTCGCCAAAGTGCAGGGGTGGCATTCAAAGAATAAAACAAAAATAAGTTTACTGGTATTTATTTTATGAAGATTATGATTACATCTGATTGCTTACACCCCTAGAAGGGCCAGGGCAAGTAGGGAGATAAACCTTAGCCGTTGCATCAACAATTCCAAATCTATTAGATGTACATGTCTAACCAGCTATCAAACCAAGACCAATCATCATAGAAGGTATGGGCACTGACCTGCAACGTCACATCCTGTAACCCATGGAGACAGCTAGTTGCCATGACACAGGTCGTACTGTACGACGTGGCAACAAGCTATTGGTCTCCAATGCCCACTAGTTGCCACACCACAGGTTAGTGTTCAGGCCTACTGTAAGGATCAGTCTCGATCAAACAGGCTGAGAAATTAACAATTTCTTTTTAATAAGAAGAATTTTTTGCTTTTGAAACTTACCTATCATTATAGAAGTGTCGACATTTGGGGTGCTGTTAAAGAATTTAATGGTAATGCTCTTTGAATATAGTCCTCTTCCCCTGTAATTCATCTAAATGCTGTCTTGACTTATTTGACAAGATGTTAATGTGAATTTAAGATTAAGTGTGGAGATATTTGCTCAGGACTATTTGGGGGGAAATACTAGTCTTATAATACATACATACTATTACAAGTACTGGCAATACTCTTTGATTTTGTCACCACTCCATTCAACTTATATTGAGGAGTTGGCATCCTTAAGTAGGTCAGATGTTGCATACAACTAGAAATCTAGTTTCAAACAAGAACTAGTAAAAAAACAGAAAGTAATTAATTACAAACTTCAAACATGAGGAAAAGATATAAATTAAAAAATGTTAAAGAAATTGAAGAAACAAAACATTTAATACAAAGAGGTAAAAGACTAGTTCACACAATTGCACAGTGGAGAATAGACATTTCTTAACTCGTATGAACGAAGAGTGACTGTTTCAGTTTTTAACTGTGACATATGGGATGCAACCAACTAAAAAATGATGACTCGGACAGTGGGACAATTTCAATGTTAACCTCACGTATGTTTTATGTAATGTATATCTAGATCTATTGATATGGAAAAATTAAAACAACATAATAAACAATCACTGCCAATAATATTTAAAAAATGTATCCATTCTAATGGAAGTTACTCAGATCATAAGAGCAAGGAAATCATTTAAACAACTTCTTTATGACAAGAAAAGGCCAATGGGTTTTGGTGCCCTGATCAGCTAATTGCCATACCATTTTTTTTAAAAAATATTCTAGAGCATTTTTAAAAGAAAAAAAAATCCCGTGGCACATTAGCTTCTGTTGCTTGTGAGCTGGGGTTTATTGACTAAGATCATTAGACCAATCATTGAATTAGATCCCAACTTTTACACAGTTCACCATTTTGTATGTCAGTGCCATAATAGTGAGCTTAACATCCCATATATATCACCTTAAGATCACTGTAAGAAATGTTTTCTGCTTAATAGAACTTTCTAAAAAAAAACAACAATGAATTTTGATCACTTTAAAAAAAAATAAAACAACATATCTACAAATTAACAATATCTACATCTACAAAAAATAGATGTCTGAGTAAGTGGTTGGCAGGTCATCTGTTGGTTGAAATGAGCTTCAAACAAAATATTCACTTTTGTCCCAGTCTGCTGCTGCACTCGGAGAGCCATCTTGGGCTACATTGTGGAGAGGGTTGGGGTTGTCAGCAGAATCATCACTTTTGTCCACAGCTTGACCTGTCTGTGTGTCAGGGGCTTTCATATCACAGGTAGAAATATTATCCTGAGGGTCTTTTGATAAAACAGAGCTTGACTCAATGACTGTTTCAGTGGGAGTTGAGAGATTGACACCACTCTCCTTGCCAGTTAGGTCTATTGTATTGCCTGGCTGACAGAAATCTTCATTCTGTTTGCCTTCAGCATTCAACACAGTGGTACTTCTAGAAGCACTAATATCTATTGGCTCACTGTTGTCTGGGTATGAAGGACTGCTGTCTGTGGAGTCTGCAGAGAGAGCCTTATCTTCAAAGTTGTCATCATTCTTCTGGCCTGCAGAGGAAGAATAAAGCCGTGCTCTCTCAAGAAAACCTTCCAGATAGCTTAGCCTCGGAGGAAGACTCATGCGGGACCAGTGTCCTCGGGGTACGGGCATCCTGTCTTCTCCAAAGTATGCACTATCATCGACAGCCTCTGACCCAATACTCTGCTCGGAGAAATCCATGTTAATCAGCTCAACCTGTTGAAAAGTTAATTTGATATAATTTTTAGAAAATAACTCCTATTGCTATAATAAATATCTCAGAAAACCACATGCATACAGGTTTATTTGATTTATGTAAGCACATTTTTTTAAACACAAAAAAATCAACGGTGTAATAAAAAAAAATATGGATTTACTTTCAGTGAAATGCAATTAGAGATCGATCTAGCTGGTTAGCGGTAGAAAAAAAATTCTTTTTTTTTTAAATACTAATTAACATTTATAAAAAAAATGGGTTTAGAAGAGCGAAAAAAAAAAAAAAATTATAAGGTTTGCTTTTTTTAAAAAATTCATCTAGAAGTTCAACTAACAAAAATGAAATACTTTGTCATATTTTTGAAGATAAATTTTTTTGGTAATTTAAAAAGCAACAATCGAAGTTTACATGTCCCATTCAATCAAAATTGAGTTGAACATGTTGAGTAATGCTTACCTGGTCATCATCTAGCATTGGGCCTGTACTGGCTATACTCTCTGTGTCTGAACTGTCTGATGGGGGCTTTAAAAAGGCACCCCGGCTACTGGAAGCAGAGAGAGTATCACTCCTGCCTGACAAAGATACCCGTTCAGCTGAGGGTGAGGAGGGTGTAGGTGAGGTCAGATGATGCCGTACAGAGACCCCTGAGGTTAACAAAACTGGAGTCTGGTTAGAATTATAAACAGGAGAAGGCTGGCTGATGGGGGGCTGTGCTAGACTGTAGGACGTACTCAATGTGGATGCAACAGTTTTTGCAGTGTAGGCTGTCTTGTTGGGATTTATCATTTTGTTCATCTGCTGAGCAATGAGAGACGATGGGGGCTTTGGGACAGTGGTCAATGGCAGCTGGGTCTTTTTATCTGCAAAAAATAACTGTTGGGTGGATATCATTGGTTTAGGGGCCTGATCAGCTGACACAGCTGATATTTGATTGGGAGATATTTGTGAAGTGGAGCTCACTAGCCCCGCTGGGTCAACGCAAAGAATAAGTCCTTGTAGCTTGGGAGATTTCCTGTGAACTGATGGGGAGCCAGGTGGACAAATAGTATCTGATGTGTTCTCTGTGTGCGGAGCAGGATGGTAGGTAAGTTGTGCAACAGGCCGGGGCACATCAGCAGTATATCTTGCCGCTGCTCCTCTGAAAACATCCGTGGTTAGAGACGAGGACAGATTGAAGTTCTGCTGCTGCTCCAAGCTAAGATGAGATGCCGAGGCATCAATCAGACTCTTAGACTTCACAAAACTTCTTTGCTGAGGGACTGGGGACTTGTTGACCCATTCTTGGGCTCTTCGAACACTTGATTGACTTATTTCAATATCACAGATGGGAGACGTTAAGCTTTCAGAAATTCTGTCAAACTTGTCATTAACAACCTGATTCTGAGTAACTTCTTGAGGCTGGCAATCTGGTATGGTTGCTTCACTGCTGGTATCTTCATTTCCCTCGACTACGCTATCATTCCTAGACCAATTTGGCTTAGCCACTGAAGGTTTACTGGACAGTTCTATGGCTGCTCTGTAGCTAGCACTTCTGGCCCTGTTTGTGTAGGAATAAATTTCTGTTGGAGATTCTGAATCATTCCCATCATAAACAGGTGTTGAATTTGTGTAGGAAGTTATTCCACCCTTAGGGCTTGCAGTGGATGTTTTGAATACTACAACATCTAGAGGATCAGTTTTAAACTTGCCATCCATTAAAAGATTGTCTGTCAGAGATGCCTTCTTTCTAAAAGCTGTTTCATGACAAATGATTCCTGTGGGTCTGAGAACAAATACAAAATATAATTATGGTAAAAGCAATGAAGGTTTCAAGTGATAGTAAATTGTTTCATTTATTTGGAAGCAATTAATAGTTAAATGAAGTAAAAATTCCTAAAACATAAAATATGCTTTAAAAAAAGGGTATAAACTATAAACTGTTTTAAGGGAGATAGCTGAAAATACAAATATAAAAATATAGTGGAAAGCAAATTTTGATACAGGAATGTTTAACAGAATTAACAATAATTTTGAAATATCCCCAACCAACTATTGTTAACTAACTGTTATTTCATGAATGCAATGTATACTGTTGTCAATCTAATGTAGTAGAACATTTACCAATTAATCCAGCTAATGTAGAAAAGATCATCCGCAAAAAGCAAAACAATCATCCACCAATGAATAAAAAGCAGTTATTTACAAATTAATTTAAATCAATTAAAACAGATAATGATCCATTATTGATCAATTAATTGTAAAAATGTTAGTAAATTTTGAAAAAGTTTCACACCTAGAGAAAAGTGGAGCACTGTGCACTTTCTCAACACTGGATAGATATTTCCCAGGATCAGAATCTCCTGTGTACTGGCAGGAAGCACTACCTTCAATATTAGATCCTGGAATTATTGTAGAAATTAAGACAGTTAGGTTAAAATGATTGAGATGCCCATTTACTTATGAAACCAGAATCTCAATTTCTAGCCTACATTTTACACTGATATAAGCAGAGAATTACATTTCCTTCATTTCCTTAAATAACTTCAAAAAATAGCAAAAATTATTAAATCATTAAAGAATGTCCTAAATCCTTAATTAAGATTTTAATTTTCCTTTCTCAGACTTGATAAGCATGACTCACAAATGTTAAGATTTTTTATATCATTTTTATGCTCAATTAACAGCAGTTCATTTCAATCAAGATGGGGACAGACCTCACAATGAATGAGACTCTAGGGACATGTTGAAATAGAAGAATAGACATAACATTACCATCACCATATTATTCAACACCTGCTAGTGAACAAATTTAAACAGCCCAATATGAGAGTTTTAATTGTTAGCATTATCTTTTTTTTCATAAAGGAAAATACGATTAGACTGAACTGAACAATTAAGTGAGATACTGCTGTAATTGTTCATGAACTGCAACAAAGATAATAGGGAGTAGAAGGACAGGGAGTTTTATACAACATTTTATGATGAACATTCATCAAAATCTGATTTAAATCTCACTAGAGCTCAAAATAAAAAACTTAAACTGTATGTCCATATCATGAGGTCCTCAAAGATCCGCAAAGATCTTTCTGCAAGGAACTGAACCAGGAAAAGTAGGCAGAGAGAGAAAGCAATGGAAAGATAACATCAAGGAATGAACAGGTCATTAGCCATTGAAAGAGATTCTTGTCAAGACAACTGAGAGATAGAAATGGAGAGAGATGGTTGACAGAGTTTGAGTTTTTGGCACATTGGCACAAGTTAGGCCATGTCATGCTTATAATCCTTCAAGGGTTACTCTCCCTTCATATCACAAGAGCTAAGTTGCATACAGTTGGGTCATTATAAGAAAGGTCTTTTCACAGTTAAGATAGTAAAAATTAATAAAATTAATATAAATCTGTTGTAAATGCTCACAATTTCTTTGCCCTATCACAAATCAAACCTTCCCAGACAACCCCCACCTCCTGGTGAAGAGCTGGAACATTTTGAAATTTGAAATTCTTAGAAATATTCACTGTAAAATGTCAACGTCAAAACCTTAGCTGCTGATGAATAAACTTCATTTAAACTTTACCTTTTTCCCATGGAGGCGGAGAAGGGGATTCAGCTCCAACACCAGCTCCTCTCACTCCTAATTCTAATTTCTGTCTACGTTCCAGCCTCTGGCGATGAATGTCATCACTGATTGCTTCTAAGCTTCGTAAGGCTTGAGAGTATAAAGCTTTTGTTGATGCAACGTCTTCTTCCAGTCTGCTTACTGCTCTTTTCCTCTCCTAGAGATTAGATAAGTATGTGCTCATTTAATAAATATTATCTAGTGTCTTCGTTTTATCAATGGATGCACAAAATGTATTTATCACCATTTTAAATTATGAAAATGTTAAAATATGATTTTTCTATGGAATAGGGTGGTGGGGGTCTTCTATTAAGTTTTATAAGTTTGTTATTGATCATGTAATTAATTAAATACTTTGTACCTTTTTTTCTCTCCAACTAAAAATGTTTTAATTTTATGCTTATAATTCCAAATGATCAACTACGAAAATCTCTTGATCAATAATTAAAATATGGAGGATTATTACCACCAGCTTATAAACATTTTTTTTGTTAGCAATATTCACTGTTAAAAAAAAAGAATAAATAATAATGATAATGGAACCAAGAAGAATGTTTCCATTACGGCTTTTGAGCTCTGAAATTGTAGCTAACCTCCATAACCTGATTGAACTTGGCTTTCATTTCAAAGTAAGGTCTGCAAAAAAAAAAATTAAAAAAAAATAAAAACAAAACAAGACCTTTTAAATGTAAATCATAGGCATCTTTATTATTATTATAACGACTTGGACAGCATGTCTGTAACAAGCTCAAAACACTCTGGTCATATTTCAGTAGTGGACCTTGAGGGGAGGTAATTAGGAGAAGCTTTTAAAGCAGGATGTTTTTTGCAACCTTAACCTCAACCTTTCTCAAAAAGTTGCCAGCGTCACAAGAATTTGCAGAAGAAATACATTTTCATAATTCTCTTTATATCTGATTCTAAATTTCTTGGAATAGCATTGTTGGGAGCAGCTCACTTAATTATCACAAGTCATAAAGATTAGATTTTTCATTTAGAATGGGGTAAATTTAAGATTAATCTAGAGAAGAAAAAGAAAACAAAAATCAATTTTTCATTTGCTATTTTCATTTTATGGAAATAAAAATAGGGAAATTATTATTTCTGTCAGAATTTAGAATAATAAAATAGAACCAAATAGAATGGTAGGTAACTTTTAGTATTTTTTATAAGTTTTGCATTCCATTTCCAGAAAAGATTAGTGGAGTTAATAAAAATCTTTCCAGCCAATCATTATTTTTGGTATCTATTTTTAATTTTGCCTGCTGCTGAAATCTACACAGAACTAATTTTATTCTCCATTTGTCTTGTATTAGCCATGCTGCAGAAACAACAGCCATAGATGGTTGCAGTGTTGGTATTGTAATGTGTGAAAATAGAAGCTTCTCAATGATTAATTAAAACAGGATAATATGTTTTGACTTCTTGGGTTCTACAACTTCTACCTTACAGTTTATCCTAGGATTAATATTCATGACATGGTACCTACTTTGATTTTGTGATGCTCCTTTTAAGATCTTTTTGTAATCTCTGCACTTCTTCTTCCTTAAGTTTAAAATTAAATGTAGTTCGTTGATGAAAATCTTCACTCTCGATTCTCTCTCTTTCAGCATCATTAACCTTGGATCAAAGAGAAATGTTTAGCATTGAGAAAATAAACTGTAGTTAAAGCAGACGTCTGTAAATGTAAACATTAAATGTTAACTTTATAAATAAAAATGTACAAAAAACTTTTAGCAGTATAAAGATGGAAAAGTTTTCTTTTTTTTTCAAGAACAATGTTTTTTTTCAGACAAAAGAGTTCCTCTGTGACTCTGGTCAACTAAACCAGTCACGTTGACTTTTATTTCAACAACATCAAATGATTCAAGGCCAGTTGGAATCATTTATGGACCCAGAGTGTAGACCGCATGTTCTGAAAGGGGAACTTTACTTTTTTTTATAGAGTGTTCAAAATCACAAGATTTTTGTAATGAAACCATTTTTAATTTAGCAACACAGACTGTCTAATTTTGTCTCAGTTTATCTGTAATACCAAAAATGTGAATTCTAAATTAAATAACACAAATGTACATTATAGAAAAAATTTCCTTAAAAACTACACTGGCTGAAGATTAATGAGATATTAATTCATCTCTAATTGTTCACCTTCATAGTGGCATGGTTAAGCATTTCTTGCCAGGTTGGATCCAGGTCCTGTTCTCTTCGCTTGTAGCCTTCTTCTGCCAACTGTACCATCTCCTTGGCAGCCTCATGCATACTGCAAGCCCTTTCAAATCTTAGCGCAGCCTTTTGACTTTCTAAATGAGCCTGCGATAATCAGAAAAAAATTAGTTTAAATATTGTTAGCAATAGCATGAAGTTGTTTTTCTCAGATTTATGTGATACTGAGAAGATGAGTGCCTGCTTGGTAAAACTTACTCTAGTGTGTTGTGATGGTAAGTGCTTTGCTTTGAGTTTGATGTTTGGGACAAAGCTGCCAAATAATTCTCATTCATGCTGAGATCGCTGTAAAACATGTTTTTCAATGGTAACATTTTTTCTTGGCAAACAGTATTTCTCAAATTTATTAAGATTGCAGTGAAGTGTGTGGAAGGACTTGCTTAGTGCGCATGCAAAGTGAAAGTCTCGCGAATAGCAAGATATGAAACTGGTTGATTTTTGTTCCAAAATGGCGGTTCATGCGATCGGAACTAGCAAACTAAAATTACAATTATCTATCTAGTAGTAAAAGTTATAGACTTGTACTGCTTGTTGGCCGATCACATGCAATAATGCCATAGACTGAACTCTCTGCTTTTTGTATCCAATCCACTTGCTATTGCATTAAAGGACTGTTTGAGCCTTTTCCAGTTTTCTGCAATGTTGCCATTTGATTCCAATGATTGTGGCAGGTTGAGTTTGACACCATGTAATAGATATCTTAAATACACTAAGAAGACTATAATAACAATTAACACATAACTTTATTATCTTGACATTCTTTAATCTTCAGTACATCCTGTATGCTTCAGCACTATGTTCTTTACTGACCTCTACACAGTCATACCTTACACACCTTATAAGCTGTACATGCGACCAAGTACAACAATAAAGGGTTCCTAGCTTGCTTGTCAATACACAATCACAATTACACAATGCACTGCTAGTCACTCCAAACAAATACACTTACTATCACTTATGAGACATCAAAAAACATAATAATAGAGGATAAATAGAATACCAATAAATGGTAAAGCTTTCTCTATCAACAAATGGTTTACTTGTAAAATGTTCCTCTAGCTATATGGTATCATAAATAAAATTAACAACTTTGGTCATGACAGTTATCAATTTTTACTGGGATGATAAACCTTCAGTATATATACTTTTTGAACTTCACTTCCTTTAAGTTTAAATTAAAAAGCAAATAAATTAATAAAACAACTTTATAACATAAAAAAGTAAGCTTTTTATTTTTATTTGTAATTGAAACATTTGGCATTGTAATTATCTCATACAGATGGATTTGAGGGAACATCCTTAATTTATAAGAAAAAAGTTTAAGTTCTTTTGTGCCTTAATAATAGTGATATAATCTTACTGCAGGGGTGAAATGATTATTTTAAAATGAAAGATTTGCCAGTTTAACTAGCTCTAAGTGGTTTCAAAAAATGAAACAAAAAAATGTAATCTTTACATATTACTATTCAGTTGCTAACTTTTTCCCCCCCTGCTAACCAATGCCAAAACAATCCTGTTGCAAACATTTACCTCTTTGAGTTTCATTCTAGCATCATAGTAAGGCCTGGCTTTGTCAACACAGGCCCCCAGTTTCTTGGCTAGTCCATTCAGACGTTGTGTTGAGTCGGAAAGCGCAGTGCGGAATGCAGCTCTGGCATCCTGGGAAACAAAAAATGAATAGGGCACAAATAATTCCTAATTAGAGCATGGATTTTCAAATTTGGAACCCCCCTCCTCCTCCACTCTAAGCTACACCACTGCTCAACTGCTCTATTGTGAATAAAGTGCTCTACTATGCCACTGTGGTTTTAAAACAAAAAGAAGTACACAAGAAAAGTCCATAATTTAATTATGCGACAAATGAACAAAATATTCAGAACTTGGACGTGTACACTGCTTATGTTAATCCTGCTGGCACTGGGTCAGAATTTATTAGTGGAGACAGGTATAAGCTTGGACATTTTAAAAAGACTCCATTATGAAGTAGCTTATCAGTGAGGTGCAAAGAAGTTATACTACATGAAGATAAGAGAGTTCAATAAGAAGATTTAATGTACTGGACAAAAAATAAACATTTTAAAAACAAAGCTTATCTAAGAAAAAGAACAGTTAAGTACAGCCATTTATCTTAAATTTCAAGGTTTATCTCCCTTTTTGCAGTATAAGACAAAATTATTTAATTAATTAGTATTAATTTGGATAGATTCATTTATTGTTATCAACTATGAATTTAAACTTTTAACTGGATCACAGAATGGGAAGTGCGAGAAAAAAAAACATGTGTCAAAATGTAATAAGGGGACTAAATCCATACACATATATCAAGATCTGTCATTAAGTAGCATTTATTTCCCTAAATTGAAATCAAACAAAATAATTAATCACCAACAATTAATTAGCTAATTGTTTAATTATTTTGATTGATGCATGTCTTGTCAGGTTGAAATGAATAATTGTGCAAAGTATAAACTTGATCGGAGAATGGGAAAAGGGTGAAAAAACATGTTCAAACTTTTCAGCAGACAGACAGAGTGAGTTGATAAAATGATTGTAAAAAAAAAAAGCCTGCAGTGAGACTGACATCAAGTTCCAGTTCTAATCTGTTAATCTCTTCACTGGCTCTGTTTAATCTCTCCAGTTCAATCTGTAAGACAAAAACATATTTCACTGTCAATGCAATACTTTAGACAAAGATTAAAAGAAAGGAAAATGTCGGTGATCAAAGTAAAAATGTGTAGAATTACATTTATGTACTTTTCACGATAAACCTTTTTTTCATAAACATTTACTCTTTTTTATATTTTCTAAATAAAAATGTTTAAATGTTTACTTTCATCTGTTAAAGTTAATACTAATAACACTAAGAGCTTTTAAAATATTATGGTTTAAACTCATTACCACACTACCATAAAGAGACTGAAGAAATTAAAGAAATTAAATGCATATTAGGATCATACAAAATTTATCTTTTTAAAGTGCTTTTAAAAGGACTTTCACTGCTATTGGGACAGTAAATAATGCATGTTTTGTTAGGATGTCAAGATATATTTTATCAGATAGTAGCACAGCTGGTGGCCAGCTGGTAATAAGAAACATTATATTGGCCTGTACAAAAAATCTTACATCTCAAGATGAGTGGATCATTTTGAAACTAGAAGTCATCCAAAGCTGGATGATGGTAATTTAAGAGCTACCAGCGTTGCTTTGTCAAAAAACTTATAAAAATGTTGCTATAATATTTCTATAAATATAAATATTAGATATATTATGTAAATATTAAAAAAATTAAAAAATATATTTAACATAAATAATAGAAAAAAACAAATAATAAATGTGATGTAAATTAAAATTGGGTGCCTCAAGTCCACCCAGCTCTAACGGATACCTAACATTAGTTGGGGAAAAGTAAAGCCAGTTGGTCGTTGTGCTGGCCACATGACACCCTCGTTAACTGTAGGCCACAGAATCAGATTACCTTTACATCATCTGCCCTATAGACTGCAAGGTCTGAAAGGGGAACTATACAGGTGTACAAACTTTTTACCAGATAGAGTTTACACAGGCTTTTTAAAAAGTATGAAGTTCTTAGCACACAGCTGACACAAGAGTTTAGAGAAAATGGGTAGATGAAATAAAAAAAGGGAGGACTATTCCTTATCAGTTTCCATAATTTTTAAAGCAGATCGAGTCTGATGGTGAAAAGGAATAAAATAATCTGTAACCATGTATATGTTACAGCCTTTCTCTGCTCACATGGTTAATGTATAGGGCAAGAAAAAAGTTGTAGTTGATAAGCTACTTACTAACAAAGTATATTTTAAAAAATTTGATACATTTTTTCTTTTTCTAAATAAAAGTAATTTACCTGGATTCTAGGATCAAGTTCCTCTTCCTCGGGGTCCTCGCCTCCAGAAGGCACTCGATGGCGCCGAATGTGATGATGATGATGCATATAAGTAGTTGGCGGGGACTGACCCTGATAACTACTTGTCATCTTGCTATGTGAGTCAGTCAATCAAACTCGTCAACTATATTTCCAGCTCAACAGAAACTAGAGAGGTTCATTTTGTCTAAAGTCATCTGAAAGATGACTAGTATTTAACACTTGGAAGCTAAAAACTATTATAAAGTTACATTCTCTCAATTTGGCTCCTGGTCTAGACTTATATGAATTGAGATGACTGTCACATTATTCTGAAATAAACCACATTCCAATGAATTATGCAAAAAGTTAGAACAGGCAGATAAGGTAGAGTTAATAAAATGCACAGCAATACAATACAATATCATGGAACACTAGTGTTTCGCAAGGCCTGAATATGTTTTCTGGGAACTAGTTACTAGTTGAATAGTAGGCCAACGCATGAATTAATCTCAGAAGCTCTCTAAAAAAATTTAAGCAAAATAATTAGTATCATCTACTATAGTCAGTATAGAGTTAGACTCTGTCTCTATTCATATGATTCATTGACTACATAAAAATAACTAATGACTCTTACTGAGTACTGAACTACTGATCTAGAATTAATTAATTTTTAAATTTAATCATAATCATTGTTAACGAGATCTGTTAGTGTTAGATATAGTGAAAATATAGTCTTTGTAGATCTACAAATCAGTCAGATATAGATCTAGACAGATAAGATTTGATAAGATTAACGTGTCTAAGACTTGATGATTTTGATCTTACTTTACCAGTTGTTGCTGTCGAAAATAGTTAACATTTTCGAATAAATATTATTAGAATCTATGTTATCGTGACTTGCTGCTTATGCTAAAAATTAAAAGTTATGATTATTCCAGATGAATCTCCGTGTACGTTAGCATAAAAATAAACTAGATCCAGACTAGCTTCTTGATAGATTTACTGATTTAGTGCATTTCTTAAAATAAAAAATGAATCTTAGATCTAGATCTATATAAAAGTTAAATTTAAGTTAATATTAAAGTCAAAATCATTGGTATAATGGTATTGGATTTACAAAAATAATATTGACTACTGAAATGTTCTTTGACAAACACAAAATTGGGATTTTAAATTGTAATCGATAAATTCATATTTACGTTAGATCTGTTTTGTTTGGCTACTGCTAGAATACATCAAAAACTGAAAACAACAGTTGAACTATAGATCTATAATAGATTCTAGATCTAGTGTCTATAGTCAAATATACTTGATGCTGTTAAGGACAGGTACAGATAAATCTAGATCTATAATATATCTAATGTGTCTATTCTATATTTGAATAATTAGAAATTTACTATCTAGATTGACTAGATTAGCCTGCCTTTTTATGCCTGGCCCTATCATGCCTATGCCGCAGTATGCCATGGTAGTAATAATTACTAATATGGGCTATCAAATTTAGTATCATCCGCTATGCCTGTGTCTGTGTAAAGTGTGTAAAAATACTAAAATACTAAAGGGAAAGTGTGTACACTAATAACTAGTAACACTAATATAGTGACTAATAACTCAGTGAGTAGATCTAGATCTATATTATATTGTTAATTATATATAAAATAATATAATTTATAATACTCAGACTATCCACTATCATCACTTTGCCAATGTCACTATAGCCTATACTGAGTAATACTGCCTATACAGTATACTATACAGACTATAATAACTCAATAACTGTAATATAAATATAAGTATAGAGGAATAGTATTAATTAGTACTATAATTACTTACTAATATTAGTATTATTAGATCTAGTTTAGTAGTTTAAGTTACGGTCGATAATAACACATAAGTACTTAGTTTAGTAGGTTAATAACTAAAAAAATAATAAGTATGATTATAATAAATTAAATAATAAAGACAATTTAATAAGGTAGATCTATAAGTTAAAGTAAAGTCAAGATTCTCAGTCTCAGTTTTCTCTCTGAAGTCTCTGTAGTCTGTATCAATCAGTATCAGTGTGAGTGTATCTAAATAATTATGTATGTTTATAATATTTTAGATCCATGTATTATATTTTATATAAAATCATAGATACTAAGCTATAGTATACTTATAAATATAGTACTATAGACTAGATATCTATAATTAATACATTGTATTTATATATTTATCAATTGTATCTAATTAGTCTTAGTAAAGTCAATTATTTTTTTTTCAGATCAATCAATGAAAATTATCTAGATCTAGATTCTAGATCTATTATAATTAAGAATTAGAGCAAAAACTACTCCTAAGTCTAAGGCTTAAATTAAAAGTAAATGATAGATCTAGAATCTATGTACAACCATTTTCAAGGTAAGCTGAACAGTAAGTAGAATAGATGGTGTTTCAGATATAGTTTTATAGATCTAGTTTGTTTTACATGTCTTGGATTTTCCTTCAGGTAAAATAATTAGAATCTAGATCTAGATCTACATCCTAGCCCAAACCTCCATCAAGACAGTGAGGGACGGTAGTGTGGGTGTTTTACTTTCTTTGTAGTCATGCTCATTTACTATACTTGTATCACTTGCTAAGTTTGTGGCATTAAAAGTAACATCATATTACTTTCATGAAATCCTTAAACTAAGAACAAAACAAGTTTTATGTATGTGTTACTGTGATGTGTTACTTTGATGTGTCACCTCAATGTTCTACTTAGATGTGCCATTTGAGGTGTTACTTCAATGTTACTTTGATGTGTCACTTTGGTTTGTTACTTTGATGTGTTACTTCAATGTGATGTGACACTTTGCATTGTTAATTTGAGGTGTCATTTCAAGGTTATTTTGTAAATCTGCAACATATTTAACAAAACATTGTTGATTAGCAAATTAAAATTTGTATAACTTAATTAGATCCAGAACAGCTCCAAAGTATGTTTTGAACTTTATTTAAATTTCTTTTTAAATAATTTGTATGTGATAAAAAAACTTTCTAGTTTCCAATATTTTTTTTTACAAAATGTGCTTTACAAGCAAAGTACTTTTGCTTTCGGAGTCACATTTTTAACTCTGAAATATGTAATGAAAAGATTTTATAGTGTAAGACATTCATATATGTATATATAGATGTATACATGTGTCAAACATATATAAAACAAGAAGTAGTGCTTGGCTTTCTTGACAATGGGTTAAATGTTCAAATACTGGTGAAGACTTCGATATTGAGATTCTTTTATTTTTAGGAGATCCTTGAGTTCACCCGAAGTGTCTAATGTTTGCCTTAGATACATTAGGGAAAATAAAAGTGGTTGGTCACTGTGTTGGTCCATGACACCCATGTCAACTGCAATAAAAACAGTTAATTTTACTTTTTCTACTTTACATTCACATTTAATTTAAACAAACATTCTTCAGTCCTTTCAAATTACATTTTTAAATCACGCACCATAACATTCATAAACACTGTAAGTGGCTTGTTATTACAATGGTTTCATTGTGCTGCTAAACAATACTCTTAAATTACGAGCTCATGTATAAATGAGGGCGCGGTGGCTGAGCGGTAAAGTGCTTGGCTTCCGTACTGGAGGTCCCAGGTTCGAATCCTGGTGAAGACTGGGATTTTATTTAGGGATTTTCGGGCGCCCTTGAGTCCACCCAGCTCTAATGGGTACCTGACATTATTTGGGGAAAAGTAAAGGCAGTTGGTCGTTGTGCTGGCCACATGACACCCTCGTTAACCTTGGGCCACAGAATCAGATTACCATTACATCATCTGCCCTATAGACCACAAGGTCTGAAAGGGAAACTTACATGTATAAATAACATGGTTCATTAAAAGACTCAGCCCAGCGTATAAGCAACAATAACAACAAAGTATGACATTGAATTATGTCTGAGACATGAATTTAAATCTAAACCATTTTGAAAGCAAGGAGAATGAGGCAGGTCGTGTTACATTACAAATATTTTGACAAAGCTCATATCAACTCATTCTGTCTTGTAAAATTTTTTTACACATTTTTTTCTTCTCCACCATTTCTCGGATCAAATTGAAAATTTTACTCAATTTTTTGTACCGTATTAACTAACAAAACATGAATACATATTAGTTAATTAATTATTTGTAATTAATAATTTGTTTGGTATCAAACAAGGGAAATAAATGCCACTTATTGAAAGATGATGTGACTGTTTGGTGTTATTTCTCTTTTACATTTCTTACAAGTTTTCTCTCCCACTTTCCAGGATCAAGTTGACATTTCACATAGGCCTAATTATTCTTTTAGAGGTTGACAATACATGAAGTTATCAAAAAGCTAACCAATTAGTTAATCTATCAGTGGTCATGAATTAATTTTGTTTTATATGAAAAAAAGAGAGCTTATTAATGCAGCATTTAGATTAATACCAGTGATTTTGTGGTTATTTCCATTAGATAAGCTTTGTTTTTAAAAAACATTGTAAAAAAATAAATGAAGTATTGTATTAATGTTACTGTGGATTGACAATGAAATTTCAATTTCACTTTCGTCTAGCAGGTGTAATAGGAAATATGAACTATGAGCGTGTCCTTGTGCCATTTATCTCTCTGTTACATGCCTTCTATCAACCATGTTATGAAGCTTTCATTCTGAGAGAACTGTAACATTTTGAGGCATCTTCATAATTTGTACTCCCCATGAAAGATCTGGGCTTCATGTTCATAATGTGATAATTGTATCTTTTCATTATTTCACATGAAAAGTGTTTGTGGTAGTCCCTGACAAGAAATAGCAACTTATTATCTTATCTTATAACATGACATCCATGTATCCATGGGTAAATCTAGTCCTGCATGTTCTAAATCATGTTGTTGTTTTTTTTTTTATTTTTATTGTTAGAGAAGAAATAAACTAAACTTGTGCCAAATGTTATTGTTGGAGTGCACTACGTTTTAAATAAATTACATTTTTTTTCACTGTTTATTTTTATTTTTTTTAAATTTCATTTGGGGCCACCAGATTCAATTCACTTAGGGCTTCCAATGATCTAAGGCCTGCCTGGTTCCATGCTCTATTGGCACTAGATAAAAAAAGAAACACGTATACGAGTTTGTCCCAACAAGTGGAATATGAAAGATGCTTTTATCTTTGTGTATTTATTGTGTTCATCTCATTTCATCTCCGCCTGTGTTTCTTTCTGAGGCATAGGCCACCAACCAGCTTCCTCGGCTCTGGGCGACTCTCCAACTGTCCCCACATCTTGTCCATCTATCTGCTTGGCATCTGCTTCGAAATGGAGGCGCCATACAGGGCCGGTCTTAGGCCACTGCAACCTATGAGGGGGGCAGTGGGCCCCGTGCGTTCATGGGCCCCGCGCTAATTCTAGGTGTACTGTAATTATTAAATTGTAAAATATATACGAAAAATTCCTTGAAATCTAAATTTTATTAATCATTATTATCCTGAAAACTCATACAAATCTTTCTGAAAAATGGACGAAATTTTCATTTGCTGGTGCCATTCATTTCGAAAAACGCCAATCCTACGCGCGATAAAAGAAAAAAAGGCATTGTCAGCTTTCATCTACTTTTTTCAAGTAACGTCTGTATTATAAAAGCTAAGATGCTATTAAATTGTAATAATTTGGCGAATTTTCACCTCAATAAAAATTCCAATTCTTTATTTACTTTTATAGTCACTGGTATATCAATATGCCTTAGGTTGCAAGGCTCTTAAAGTAAAATTAATTTAATCGCAATTTTGTACTTAGTAAATAATAAATAAATTTCAAAGTCGAATTAATTTTCTAATAAAAAAAAATCTTAATTTTTACTTTTATCATTTTTTTCCACCCAGACTAGACCCCGCGCAATCAGTTTCGCATAGGGCCCCGCAATCGTTAGGACCGGCCCTGGCGCCATATATCCCTGGGCCGTCCCCTCTTTCTCTTTTCCTGTAGGTTCCAGGTTAGGGCTTGCCCTGTTATGTTGGATGCCGGCTTGCGAAGAGTTTGACCTATCCATATCCAGCGTCTCTGAAGGGTATTCAATGTGCTGCTGCTTTGTTCTTTGCCACAGTTCATTCGAGATCTTGTCTGGCCAGTGGATCATAAAAATCATGGTGGTGATGGTGGTTCTCCAGGTCTCATCTCCATAAAGCATTATTGACTTAATAGTGCTAAAGAGACTGATCTTGGTAGTGGTGCTTATTTCCCTTAATCGCCTGGTGTTCTCCGGCTGATAGAAGGCTGCTTATTAGGTTTTTGTAATTGTAAGCTTTGGTTCAATGTTTTAAGTATCAATGATACTTTTTTTTATAGTCTTCTGTCTTGGAAGTGTGTCATTAATTTAAGTGATTTTACTACCGGTGTTACTCTAATCAAATGTATATATTCGTTTGTTAGATCTATAAATCTCACTGCTCTACTAGTCAGAAGAAATTACTGTTACATCAGAGCAAGTCGTTGTGTCTCCTTTCTTCACGACGTAACAACAGTGACCGAATCTGTGCATAAAGAAAACATGCAGCTTGTTATGTGAACACCACGTCTCCAATGTTACGTCCTATGATTTATGTGCGTTAATGAGTGAACTTGACATAGTTCATGTTTCTATTTTGTTCTGGTCTCTCACATGCACAGGCTGAGGCGGCGCTTCGTGTGGGTTGGTGGTCAATGTTTTATGATAATGAAACTAAATGACTGGAAGGTTTTCATTCACGTACATTTTAAGTTCGGCTGGACACCGGGCAGTTTATTCCGGGATTACATAGGTCTCAACAGCCTCCAGAAGCGGCACAAAACCCCAGTGCAAAGCCCTCAGCCCCCATTGATGACAAAAGTGGGCATTATAGAACCACGAACCCAGCCGGCGACCATTTTTTTTACTAAGCTTTTATCAACTCATTTTGTCTGTCTGTCTGTCCGGCAACAAGTTTATACACGTTCTTTCTCCCACACTCAACCTCGCATCATGTTAAAACTTTAAACAATTATTTATTGTACATAACAAAACAGGAATCAATTAAATAATTAATTAATCATTTGTAATTAGTTCAATTGTTTGATATCGAATAAGGGAAATAACTTCTACATCATAAAGATAGGGGCCTATATAGTTGTAATATTTTTTTTTTAAATTTTGCTTGTTGGGTCCTGCTTGAGGGTTGCACTAGGACTCCTGAATGAGGATCGGAAACAACAAACCATTGGCAACAAAAAAGTTTGCATCAACTAATTAATGGCGGTTTCCAAAAAAACAATATTTTGATTTTTTCTTCATCTGTATATCATTTTCCTTACAGGCCTACCTCTACTGTCAGAGGATGTCCTAGTGGCTAACACTTTTCTGTCTATCCGAGAAATCTAGATTATATTGCCTTAGGCCTGGCCCTATATAAAAAAAGGAGATTTTTAAAATTAGCGCCTTCGCGAGTTTGACTGTATGTTACGCATTTATTTAAAGACCTGACTTTGGTTGCAGAAGATTTAATGTTGGCTGTTGTGCTGGCCACACGATACTCTTTTCAACATGGACATCATATTTTTTGTAAATTGCTCTCTGTATTTTAACTGATATTTAAAATATCTGATACAAAGGTCCTACGCCTAAAAATAAAATCTCCGCCCCTGACTGCAGCGCATGTCTTAAGTGCTGCCCTGTTCATCATTAATGCAAGATGGTCCGATTGTTTAGTCCCCGTGTGTACCAGTCGCTCTGTGTCTCTCCTCTACCTGCGCTGTGAGGTCGGTCGTGTGGTGTTGACATTGTCAGGTCTGTATGTTGTTTTAGTCACTATTACTTCCTTCTTTCATTCACATCTAAACACCACTTCAGAGAT
>JADKLZ010001913.1:10889409-10899869 GCA_021533235.1 Biomphalaria straminea
CGGTAGGTTGGTCATTGTACTGTTCATACATTCACCCTGATAGACCGCCAGACTTGATGACGTCTTTGCCCTAGTTAACCTGTCACGCAGACCCAGAGGTCTCTAAGGAGATCATCTCGTTAACAACGTAATTGAAAAGTGGTGACAGGCCTAGGGGGGGGGGGAGGGCGGATTTATTGTCTTGCACCCATTACGCAAACCACAAAGTCTGTACAGTGTCGTCTGCTTCTGTATTTCTTTCAGTATTACAAAAGTTAGATTCATTGAATAATATTTACGAAAAAATGAAATGGGTTTATTTAATCCACAGCTTATACTTAACACGACCTGATGAAATATTTGAACGCAAGAAAATTATGTGATAGTATTAATAATAAATTAATTTATAAAGCGTAAACAAACGTATGGTAGGCCCAATGTGTTATGATAACAAACGTAAACTGAAATGACAAACTTAACAAAGTTTGAAACAGACAGGTTTTAGTGTTCTTCTTGAATGTAGTAAATGTTTTGTTTCAAATATTTTACATGTTTTGGATGTTCCTTCTGAGTTGAAGGAAATCTACTTCTTAGTCCAAACCTCCCGCAGAACGATGGGGGATGGCAGCGGATAGGGTATGAACCCGGGACCATAAAGACGACCGAATGACAGTCCAGAGCGCATACAGCCCTGCCAGGCATCATATTTGTTTGTAATCCATGGGGAGCGAGTTCCAAACTTTTAGTCCATGCACTAAAAGTTCAACAAAACGGTAAGTTTTGAGAGAAAGGCGTGGTCCAACCAGACACGTAGACCCCAGGTAGCGCAGTCCTCTTTGAGGGACATATGGAATGATCAGTTTACTAAGACATAAGGATATTTTTTTTTTATAGTTAGATGCGCTGTTGTGGTCGATGTGTTATTTTTTATTTTACTTTCTCAAATAAACATTAAACAAGATCAATTCATTTCTCGAGGTCCCTGAAAGGGGAAAAGCCTCAATCAATTTTTACACTTTTTATGTTCGGCTGTATGTCTATCCGTCTTTCCGTTTAGTCTGATATCAAAATCTGAATCAGCTTTTGAAAACCTGATTTCATGATTTTGTTTTTTTACAAAACTTAAATCAACTCTCTCTCTCTATCTGGTACAAACCTTGTTCACGTTTTTTCTCCCACTTATTATTCTAAGATCAACTTGAAGCCTTGCACAATCATTTATTGTCGACGACACCACATGAATCAATCAAAAAATTAACATAATGTTATAATATATAAAATAGTTAATTTTTATGTATATGGCAAAGGGAAGATGAATCTTGAGATATTGAGAGATACTAATAATTTCTTTTAACTGACAACACAAGAATCAATTTTAAAATTAGCCAATTAGTTAATTCATCATCATCATCATCCCTTTGAGTTCCTCATGGAACATAGGGCCTCGACAAAAACACGCCACAATCCACGGTCTCTAGATTTTTTTATGGCTTCCCAACTCTTTCCGGTCCACTCGGCTTCCTCTAGTATACTGCGTCGCCATGTTCTTTTTAGTCTTCCTCTGCGTCTTGTTCCTTGGGGGTTCCACTCTAAGGCCTGCCTAGCTCTGTTGTTGTTATCTTTTCTAAGGGTGTGACCAATCCATCTCCACTTCCTCTCTAAGATCTGCACATCTATATTTTTCTGCCTGCTCATCTCCTACAGTTAACTATTGGTAATTAGTTATTTTGTGTTATTTTGTGAAACACATTTTCCATGACTGATGAAGTGGTATATGTTGAATAGCCTTTTTATTGTTTGTAGAAAAAAATTCAATAACTTTGAAACATAAAAGGTAAAGCTAAATTTGACTAAGAAAACTGTATGCTTTTAGACAATAAAACGTGGCCGATGCACCAGAACTTTAAAAGTTAAAAAATATTGCAATCTAATTTTCCATCTTTTCCACTTCTAGAGATCAAAATGTGACGGACAGACGCACAGACGGACAGAAGTCATAAAACTAATACTCAGTAATAGTGGCTTTTTTTTCCTTTCGGGGGCTGATAAAAAAAACAGTCTGAATGATGCAGTCCCAACTCCAAAACTAGTGTCTAATTATTGCCCTTTACTTGACGTGCTGACTAAGGACCAATTTATTTTGTACATTTTCTGGCAGATGTTGGCTTGAACGTTTTCGACACTTGAACATAAAACTGACATTTTCATTCAGCGGTTCTCATACACATTTATTTGCCCCTCCCCCCAACTAATTTATCTATTTGCTTCTTCTATTGTCTAGATCCTTTTTTTTTCATTTCATTTAATACTTTTTAGCATAAACCTCTTGGCTGCATATCATGGCGGCTTGAGCTCGAATCCTGACTTGGGCTGAGTTGTTTTTACTGAGCGCCTATGGTCAGCTCGGAGAAGCCTCCCCCCCCCTACTTTCAAAGGTGATTTGACTACAGGAAATTAGCTAAAAAAAAATTATTTTTATTTTTAAATTTTAAGACAAATGTGTAGGTCCTACTCTTTTGTCTTCTGCTAGCAGTGTTTTTCTGTTTCCCCTCAAATACGACATAGAAACTATTAACTGAGTCACTTTGATTCTAAAAATACTAGGGCGTTTTAAGAGAGTTAGAATAGAGGCCGTATTTTATATCACCTTGTAAACGAGTTCTCTTGACTGACGGCTTATCCGAGAGTTTTCGGATTGTAATTATAACATAATAAAGCAGAAAAAAAGTATATTATTAAACAATGGAAAACAATGTTTAAAATGTAATGGATTTACTATAGGAGGGCTACCAGGCACTCTATGGTGGCCTACGGACTATCGTCACGATAGTCACAAGCTCAAGCACTTCCTTTCTGATCCATTGGGGGATTTGGTTTACGTCGTAATTATTTACCTATAGAAGAATGCAACTGCAATAAAAAATTTAAAATATCTTCTTTCTTATTGGCTAGCTCAGATATATCAAATAGCTCGTAGCAAAACTGCATAAAAGTCAAGTTTTCACCGTGCTTCATTGTAATAGAAATGTAAATGTAAATAACTTAAAAAAGCTAAAGCTAAATTTTACCAATAAAACTGTATGCTTTTAGACTATAAAAAGCTATAATAATAATAATAATAATAATAGAAATGTACACAATGTAATGGCGTAGCTAGGGTGTGGGGAGGAGGGGGAAAATTAACAAATTCCACCGGGCCCCCTTTTGAGGGAGCCCCAAAATGAGTTTTTACATTAAAATTATATATTACGCAAAATGCAGGGGCCCCCAAACAGGTCAAGCCCCCGCGGGTCCCCAAACGATGGAAAATTCCTAGCTACGCCCCCGATATCTAACCGATATGTAAATCTCAATATTAGGCCTATATAATAATTTAGTTAAACGAAAAAAAAAAAATGGGTGAAAAAAGGCGGGGATGAAGTAGTGTATATTACCGCAATCTGAATTTAATTTAGGGCGCTTTTAATAAGAAGGGTGAGAACACTTGCAGGCGACTCGGATGTGCTCCTACATCTGCCGTTAAGTGACACCCACCGTGTCATGTCAACATGGTCGCCTGGTCAACATTTGGGATTTAAATCCTGCCTCGTAAACAAACAAGTGACACTAAGTAAAAAAGGGGGAGGGAGGAGTTGGGCGGTAAGGGGGGGGGAGAGGTTACAAAACAAAAATACAGGAAGAGCAGTAGATACTCTCAAACTATCTCCTTTGTAACTGCGAAGAAAAAAAAAAGGTATGACCACTGTAGGTCCATTTTGGTATATTTTCTGTGCAAAGAAGGTAGGGGACTGCATACGAAACAGTCCGAGTTTACTGTTTTCGGATTCCCCTACTCTCCCCCACATACACATATATTTTTTTTTCAAGTTACCGGAACTACTTTATGCGTTTGTTTGGATTAGCTGCGACCTACTTTCACTAGTTTCAAACATCTTTTATTTGTTAAACCATTGAAAGAATTCACTTCTTTGAAGTTATTACAGAAATAAAAAATTAGAAAAATAAAAAAGACTTTTTTAGATAAAAAAGCTAAGCTAATACGAAATGTAATTCTATCAATTAGTTCGGATCAGTCAGGTACATCTCGGTGAATTTTGCAGTAATTTTTTTTTTTGTTTTTAAAGCATTTAAGAATTCGGACTCGTGGCCTACGCTTACTCAAATCGACATTTTAACCACTATGCTAGTAAGCTGCTTAAGATTTTAGAAGATTATATAGTTATTCTATGTTTGTTTCAAACCTACTGTAAAGCGGCGACCTATAAAGGGGGCTAATTCAACTTATACCACAACTCGTCACGTACAATTTCTTTTAATAACCAATAATTAAATAACTAATTGGTAACATAAAATATATGAAAACCTAAATCTAAAGATAAAAAAAAAACTGTCTAATAATGCAATACACCCCAACCGAAGGGATAATGACAACTAACCTCGCATATACATTCATAACCCTAAAAATTCTGAAGTGGATCCTCATTACTTGTTTGATTACTGCTGCAGACCTTCCAGATTACTAGGATAATCATCAGTAGACACTGCTAAGGGGGATACAATGAATTTTGTTCCCCTTTAGGGCAGCTCGACCCAGGCAGTGCCAGAGAGTAAAAATTAATTCAGATAATAATAATAATAATAGCAGAAGACAGCCAACTAATACAATCAGACCGGAAACAGGCACACGTCCATTTCGTATGAAGAGAGGTAGGAGGAGTTTGTTCTTCATAGCTCCTGATATTCGTGCGAAAAATATTGAAGCATGCGTCTTTAACTACATTGCTTACCAAACAGATGACCGCATATGAGTTTGTGTGAAAACACAAACTCTCTCTGTGATTTTGTTACATTTTATAATTTTGGTATTTTTAGCTCCTTTAGTATTTATAAAATTTGGAACAGAGGCGAACCAATCTGCACACCAGATAACATATTGCATATGTTGCTCACTTAAACTCATAGGTGACCCCAGAGGAAATAAATACATCTATGAAATATATGTGGTAGGCCTAATTTACATCTCCTGGATAGATCTTTGCTCGGCCAAATTCTCATGTGACTAAAAAGGCCAATCCTTGAAACACAGCTGCTACCACAGGTTGGACATCTGTAATCACCAGGCGCCGTTGCACTTTCACTCTTCTTTCTGCTTATGGTGTGTAAGAACTTTACACACCAGGACCCTCCCACGTAGATCTATCCTTGTGATTCTTTTTCCCAATTGTTAGTGTCGATTTTGAAGAGCATCATGTCACGTTTGCATTGTATACCTTAGAAGTGGGCGGACAGTGGCTCTACTGACTTCTATTAAACCAATAAACAAAATATCTTGTGGAAGTCGACCTTCTATATATATACATTCTTAAAGCCTCTAGAAGAAAAAATGTACAATTTTAAAGTGATCTCTGTGTGTGTATGTGTGTTTTGCAAAAGTGCATTTTTATCACTTGCGTGTCACCCCTATCGGGTGTCATCCGGTGCGGACCACACCCCCTCCCCCTAGTTACGCCACTGACTAAGACTATCCCTTTTAAAAACGATGAATTACGATCTTAAAGCTCCGAACTTTTATTATTAAATTCGAAACAGAAACTGTCTAGCTCAACTGTATTTTTTTTAAACTTAGAAAAACTTATGATTTATGTTTTTTTAAATATTGTTTTTCATTCATTTATATTTACAAACATCTACAAGTTCAACGTTAAGTAAAGAAGATGGCGAAATAAAAGATTCAGATTTATCAAACCAAGAACTTTACAATTAGAACGCGAACCGTCCATAAAGTAAATCATGCGGGTATAATTATCACAATCTTAATGACAACAAGAAAGAATAATCAGTGTACTGAGTGTCCGCAGCCATCTCCCGGTGGTTTTAATGCTCTTTAATGTCGACGAGATGGGTTCGAGGCGATACAGCAGTGACATTTACTGCTTCTAGATAGCGGAGTCCATGTCTGCTCGTCAAGACGATCTCTCTTTCTTATTCTGTACTCCTTAAGAGTCAATTACATCTCCCTCTTTTTTCTCTTTCTTCCAATCTTCCTTTCTCACTCTCTCGCGTGCATACCCGTGTTGTATCGAAAGTACTCACTGTGAAAGTAGACTCCTGGAGAGCCGCAGACTGGGATTATTATGTGTGTGGGGGGGTGAGGGGGTCGGAGGATGGTAATGTACAATCTATGGAGAGGCACCCTCTCTTCTTCTTCCCCATATCCCCCCTTTACCATACTTGTGTCCCCAGGCGTCTGAGGAGACAGTTTTATGGCCGTGGATGAGGGGGGGGGGAAGGCTTAGATTTATGGGAGAAGAATTTTCTTCTGGTGAAATCGCTCGGAGAGAATTTCTCGATCGTAGGATGGAGCCTGGCTTTTATTTCGAGATTAGTAGATTGCGAGGAAAGAGACCTGGGGGAGGAAGGGGGGGGAGCTGGACGCTAAGGTGCTCCGGAAGTGAGGGTGTGACTCCCGGGGGCGCGGGGCATGGGGGTTGATGCTGAGTGTCGGGAAGGGAAGAGCGAAGATCAAACAAGAAAACGGTAAAACAAAAACAAATCAACCAATACAAACGACAATTTAAAAACAAACTAGCTAATGTTTGTTTCGTGAGAATCAATGCAGTACGTTTTTTTTTTAATTGAATTTTAATTTCAACATTTTTTTCTTTCGGAGTCGTTGTAACTAAGTAGTTAAGCTCTTAGAGTTCTAACTAAAGGCCTCAATTGAATCCTGGTAAAAACGGGGATCACTAATTAGAACTTCCCTGAGTCGAACAATCTCTAAATAAGTACCTGACATTTGCAGGGTAAATAAAGGTATTTAGTTGTCCCGGCCATTAGACTTACGCTGGTCACCATTTCAGAATAACCTGAGTCATCTTCCCAATAGATCTCTTACTTTTTAACTTTAACTTTGACGTACATCTTTAAACGGACACCTCTTGTTCCTAAACAACGGAAGTTGCTTGGCGACTTAATAATCATCTAGCTAGTGTTTCTCATAGCTGTGTTCTGAGGAGCCCTAGTGTTTCTCAAAGCTGTGTTCTGAGGAACCCTTGTGTTTCTCAAAGCTGTGTTCTGAGGAACCCTAGTGTTTTTCAAAGCTGTGTTATGAGAACCCTTGTGTTTCTCAAAGCTGTGTTCTGAGAACCCTTGTGTTTCTCAAAGCCTGAATAGGTGTTTCACAAACTACTGGAAGAAATCGTGGTGTTCACTTAATAACTACTATTCTTAGTTGGCTATTGTTCCGTACCATTGTGATTGGGGTAAGTTATTGTTATTTGTGGGGGCGTGGGGGCCGAATGGTTAAGCGCTTGGCTTCCGAACGTGAGGTCCTGGGTTCGAATCCCGTGAAGACTTGGATTTTGAATTTCGGAAATTTTAGGGTGCCCCTGAGTCCACCCAACTTTAATGACTTACCTGACTTTAGTTGGGGAGAGTAAAGTTGGTTGGTCGTTGTGCGGGCCGCATAACACCCTGCTCGTTAACCGTTGGCCAAAGAAACAGATGACCTTAACATCATCTGCCCCATAGATCGCTAGGTCTGAATGGGACACTTTACATTCTTTTTTTACTATTGTTATTTGTATAGTGTCTATACGTATTCAAGTTAAATAAATATTATCCTATATTAGGCTACCTGTATTCCACTGTTATACTTTGTTAACACGCATGACTAGATTGACACATGCAATGCGTAAGACTTAGTTATCTTTTAAAGTAAAGTCTGTTATGGGGTGTGTGTGTGTTTCTATGGTGACAGTGGGAAGGGATTAGCGATCGGTTGTGAATGATGCAAGATAATTAGCAATGTCGTCAGCGGTCTTATGTAGGACAGACGACTCCGGAACGTCAGACTGAAAAGACGTGTTTTTGTTTTGAGTTAGATTTAATTCAGAATACCATTTTATATTATTACTAAAGTCTACTATATTTATTGATTTCATCTCAAGTAAATTATATTTAGTATTGTTCACAAAGAAGCTATTCAAGCTGTTTTAAAGTTTGCAAGTTAAAACACAATCCGTCTATAGCGCTTGTCTACCAGGAGGAAATTTGGCTTACGATTTCTGCATTACACCAAACAAAGCATTATAACTATTTAAAAAAAAATGTACATCCACACAACACTCACTCATTATTTACATGTGGAAAGTTTATATCAGATTGTTTCTATTTAATGATTTGATTGCCAATAAAAAGAACAAACGAATGGTAGTGTTTATTGGAAAAAGGTTTTGGAGAATCTTGATTGTGGGAGGGGTGATACCGACCCTAGTGACGCTACTGCTTGCCAACATTCTTGTACGTAACGATCTTTTGCAGTCTTCAGCTAAACTTTCCCGAGCCTTTACAACATGTAGATCCATGTCCACCCCTTTTGAATCACATTTGATTACATCCACATGACGGAGATAAGATCGATCATATGCCATACCACTATGAAAATAAATCTACAATACGGTGGCCTATAATGTGTACCATTAGGAAAACATTTGTATTCAAGAAAATATTTTCCTCTTTCTTTTCAGTTCTCATAATGTTATTGTGTAGGCTATCACAGGATACCAATGTTTAAATCAGTATTGTATGTATTGAGTTTAGTTTTGTATTGTGACCGAGACCTGTAAGCGAGGGTATGTGTTGATTGGTTTACAACCGTCCAGAAAGGTGATCACTTGCTAGTGACAGAATGTCATCGAATGCCACACCAGATGTCATATGTCACGATGTATACAAGATCACAATCGTCAAAGTCATAAATCAAAATGAAAACAAAACAAAAATCTCCCAATGCACGAAATATGACTGTCAGAGGCGGATTCTTTCATCTTGGCCCTCCTTTATCCCTCTCTTCTTTTATAGTGATATCCACACCCGATTCTAGACAATATATCAATTGATCCCTCCCACCCCTCCTGTGTCTGCTCTTGTCTGCACTCCTGTCTGCTTCAGTCTGTGCATCATTCATTGATATATTGCCAGGAAAACAAAATATGCAAATGTACCCTCGGCGGCTACCCAACCATACGAACCCCTACCCTTAAATAGTGACCTCGAGGCGGGTGGGGTTGGAAGGGGGAGCAGTCACCTATTGAAGAGAATACCCCCCCCCCTTTTTTTTTTCCCTCCTTCTGACGAGTGGTCCGTAAGTGTACGCCCTTGTTACAGTAGACACGGGCCGAAGATTGTCGAAATCCTAGCGCCCTATGGTAGCGCGAGAGAGCTCCCTCGGATGATTGCATTTATCACATAATATATTAGCAGGCCGGCACCGGGGCCCAATAAATCTGTCTGAATGGCAATAACGGAGTGCCGAGAATTGCCCCGTGAATCACGCTTCATTCAGCGCGAGCCATAAACATGGCGGAAAGCGAACCGAGAGAGAGATTCCGGGTTTCCGCGTCTAGCATATCTGTGCTCTTGTTTACAAATCTAGCAAGGCTTTTTTTTTTCCTTGTTATTTTCTTGAACCACGGTAATTGTCTGTTGGTTAGCCTGTCTCAGTGAAAGAAAATGACCGAAAGAGAGCGAAAGAGGACACAACGGTGTGATCATCTTCAGCTAAACGTTTAGACATTCGGGATTAAAAGGCTCTAATCTGTTTTGAACACGTTCCGTTGAGCTTAATCTAAGATTGCATCTGTTAATCGGACTTTAATGGCTAAATAAAGTAACTTTTGTTTTTGCTATTATGCATTTTGATATAAACCAATACTTTGTAATTTCAAATAAATTATATAGGTCATTAAAACCTTAATCTTCTGTTCCAACAATATGTCACTATTGGTACAAAAAGAATGAAAGCCAAACGAACAAAAAGCTGAGAGAGCAGCAGCCATCCTCGAGTCCATAGGAAATAAGAAATGTACTCATCTTGACCACTAAGGAGAAGTCATTAGCTATATATATATATATATATATATATATATATATATATATATATATATTGATGGTGCATAACTTTTAAAACTCATGAACTATGGTTCATGCTATCCCCTTAGTAAGCACTTGATACAGCTTACATTAACCACTTAACATACAGAATAAAAATGTATATTCAAATAGACCCAATCGCTGCAGTAATAACCTATCTGAACTTACCTTAGAATGAACGTGATAATAATATTAATTTTGATATATGAACATTATCTTCGAGTTTGCAGATTAAGATTAAGTGCAATATCCTACGTGAATACTGATTATATCAGCAAAAAAGGGCAGCAATGATTACGATTACTGAGAAAACTGTCCGCTTTTAACGTTAGCGAAAGGGCCTTGGCTATGTTTTATCACGCTCACATCGACAATATTTTACATTTTAATATTACTGCCTGGTATGGCAATCCAAGCACTGTGAGTGAGTCTGGTGTGAATGTACATTTTTTTTTAGGTTCTAATGTTTTGTTTTGTATAATGCGAAAATTGTAAGACAAATTTCCTTACGGACAATAAAGATTATTATTATTATTATTATTATTATC
>JADKLZ010001913.1:10905173-10915903 GCA_021533235.1 Biomphalaria straminea
AGACTGAAGATGATTGACGCCTGGGAGCCAACAGATATCCTAAACATTCAGAAGTTATTGACAGACGTCTACATCAAAGCATACAAGAGAAAGCTAGAAGGTAGAAGCTAAAAGGTAGAAGCTAGAAGGTAGAAGCTAGAAGGAGAAGCAGAGAGGGAACGGTGAGGCCCAGGTTCGTGATAGACATTACGAGGGAATTGTTATAGTAGAGTTGATAACATGCAATATATACAAATCGTATATTAAAAAACAAAGATTATCTTAAGGAAGAACTCCACACTTACAACTATATCTCTCAATAATGTAGAAGCAATTTTCCTTACTTTGTGCTAGTAAAAATAAGTAATTATCAATAATTAATGTATGAATTAGTTCACGTTTTAATTACTTCATGGTTTGTCAGGTTAAATAAATAATTGTTTCAAGTTTAAAGTTTCAATTTGATCCGAGAATGGGTGTGGGAGAAAAAATAAGAATAATATCCAAGGGGACGAAACTATACATATTTAGCCGTATCTGTAAACACTGAAGTTTCCTTTGTTGGTATCAAACAAAATAATTAATTACCAGTAATTAGCTAACTGGAGGAGCGGTAAAGCACTTGACTTCCAAACGGGGGTCCCGGGCTCGAGTCCTGGTGAAGACTTTTATACTTACCTTTTATAAGTTTCAAACTTTAAAGAGGCCACTTATTTATTTTTTTTTAAATATATATTAAAGGAAAGTAATTCAAAGTAAACCATCACTTCAGACTTCCGTCAAGAACAAGTTCTTTACCCTGTTGAAGATACCATAGAAAAATTAAATTGACTACCGTAATTAGTATTTTTTTAAATTCTTGTTTTGTCGGGTGCGCACCATAGTAACACTAAATTTTAACAAACGTATTACAACAAAGGCTAAAGAAATATCTTATAGACTCATCTTAGGGATGACTCCATTTTCAAAGAAAAAGCCTGGTGTAAAATATTGTAAATTATGTCATCTTGTTAATGGTGACAATGAAAAGCATTTATATTTGAAATGTTCCTTATTTAGCAATGTTAGATATACTGTAAGAGATTTATTAGAAACTTATGTGAATATTAATGCATCTATTCTTTTAAATAAGTTGCCTAAAGCTAAACATAGAATGATACATAATTTTAATTTAATAATTGTATCAGGAGATAGAAATTTAGTATGGAATAGTAGACTTAAAGCTGCGTATCACAATGTCTTTTTTAATCCTAATGATTTGAATTTAATGTATAGAAACATAATAGATTTTAAAATTGAACATTATAAAGGATACCCCCCCCAAAAAAAAAAAAAAAAAAAGAGATTGGGTGTTGGACAAAAGAAAAAGTATACCAACTGTTCACCGAACAGACCGACAAACAGACTAAGTTGATATAAGCTCTCTTGTTAATGAAAGACATATATAATGACTGATTTCCTGATCTCCGTGTTTAAACAGTACCGGTAGTTGAAGCTTCACCACTGTGGACATTTCAATAAGCTGCCACTGTATTGGCGTGGATTCATCTGTGATTGGGACCTTAGTTTCTCCACGACACATATTTAATTCATTTATTTAAAATGTATTGACTAAATTACTTTATCCGCTGTGCATCTCACGCTTTAAACACACAGTGACTATGTTACATGGAACAAAAAGTTTACGCTGTTTTTTTTTTCTTTCTGCAATACCGAACAAATGACCAGTCCCGCCACATAGCTGGTAACCCGAGCACCAGTGCGTATGCCAGATGTCAATGTGATGAAAGAGACGGACCTGATGAGACGACACTGTCAGTGGCAATGTCACAATATTCATTCTGGAAAATCAAAGTAAAAATTGTCTTACAGTCTTTGGGTCCTCAAAGAATAGTAGAGGAATTTAATGGACACATTAAACAGTAGTGAGAGGCAAATTAAATATCATTCAAATTACCCGATCGGATACAGTGACTTTTAGGAAGCAAGTTATTTTAATTGTATACAGTTTTCATCTTTTTGTGGTTCCTTTACGGTTGTCTCAAGACGGACAACAATTTGAGAACCGTTGCTCTAGAGCAGGTGTAACAACATAGCAAATCCCCTACTTAAAATAAGTATTGATTTAAAGTTTACTTACTAAGAAAAGCTTCATGGACTAGTCAATTAAATCTACTCTAGTAATAGACATGATTGAAAATGTTTTCTGAATGGTCTTGGGTTGGGCCTATGTACACTTTCGACCAGTCCCGCCAGATACCAGGTAACCCGAGCACCAGTGCGTATGCCAGATGTCAATGTGATGAAAGAGACGGACCTGATGAGACGACACTGTCAGTGGCAATGTCACAAAGTCAGCCATTGAGATATACCTTTTGGACTTGACACGCGACACTTGGCGCAGGGCGTCGTCCTCCACCCTTATCCGCCCTCATGGTCTCCCTTGCTCACTAATTTATAATCGCCCTGGTAGATATTTTTTTTGGGGGGGGGGGGGAAGAGGAAATGGTTGCGCGAGGACAGCCCACCCGACAGTTATAGGAACACCCTGACCCGGGATTGCAGAGGGACGGAGGTTCAACTGTACGGGCCACAATATGGACAGGCTTATAGCTGACATTAGAATGTGGGGCTCCAGGGAGTTGCGACTCCTTTGGGCCACGCCCCTAACTATTAAAAAAAAAACAGGTATGTGTCGTTCTTCCTGCTCAATAAATAATCATTTAAAGGTGTGCAAGGGGACTAGGGCAGAGGCGTTGCTTGACATTTCACATTTCGTCAGTGTCGGCGTATGGATAAAAAAATTAATAAATGATGGGGTGCCAACATTGAGGAAAGTGTAGAGAAATAAAACAAAATATTAGCGTAGAAAAAATAATCTAAAAGGTATTTCAGAAAAAAAAACAGGATAAACTTTTCGTTCCATGAAACATAGTCACCTTGTGTTTACAGCGTAATGTAATTTAGTCAATACATTTTAAATAAATGAATTAAATATGTATCGTTTGCGAAACAAATGTGTGATATCTTCAATCCTCATATCATCAAACTCGATCTGAGTGAAGGACCGAGAGGTTCAAATCCTCTCTTGCAAAAAGTCTTGGTCTGCTGGAACTCTGCTGTTGTGTTCTGGACGTAAGTGACCATACAGCTATACAGTGTACAACATCAAGAGTATCGATCCGCTTTAATAATAAGGAATAAATATATATATATATATATATATATATATATCTTGTGTTAGAGATATGCATATGCTTATCTACCCGACGTTATCATAACAATTGTAATAGTGGCATGAGGTCCTCGAGAAAACACAAATGTAACAATACTCCACGGAGTGTCCAGTTTTGACAATCCTGACAAAGTTGAGGCTTTTTGGGGGTGTGGGAAGGGATGAAAATATCCAAGTACAGCTAACCTTTGGTATTCCAATAATCCGACATCACTCCGGTCCCCTAAAGGTCGGACTATCAAAGCTCAACTGTATTTTCCCCTAGCACTGGAGTTCTCAACCTGTGGATCGCGACCCCCATGGGTCGAAAAATATGGATTGTTATTGTCTATTCTTCTATTGCTGTATGTGTGTGTGTGTGTGTGTGGGGGGGGGGTCGCGGAAGAGTGGAGGGTTGTAAAAAAGAGGTCGCTACGCATAAGAGGTTGAGAACCGTTGCCCTAGCACAAGAAACAGCCTGAAGCAAGATGAGTTTGATAGAAAGTTGACACATTATGTTGAGTTTTTGAGAATGTGGTGGCCGAGTCTTCCACTTGTGTACTTCTTAAACATTAAACCACTTGTTCTTCTACCCTAACTACCACTTGTACCTTGCCCACCACTTATACTTTACCCTGCCTACGGCGGCCTACCACTTGTACTTTTACACTGTCTACCACTTATATTTTACTCTGCCTACCACTTGTACTTTTACACTGTCTACCACTTATACCTTTACACTGTCTACCACTTGTACTTTTACACTGCCTACCCCATATATTTTACTCTGCCTTCCACTTGTACTTTTACACTGTCTACCACTTATACCTTTACACTGTCTACCACTTATATTTTACTCTGCCTACCACTTGTACTTTTACACTGTCTACCCCTTATACCTTTACACTGCCTACCACTTATATTTTACCTTGCCTACTACTTGTAGCCTTACCGTGCCTACCACTTGCACTTTTACCTTGTCTACCCCTTAAACTTTTACACTGCCTACCACCTATATTTTACCCTGCCTACCACTTGTAGCCTTACCGTGCCTACCACTTGTAGCCTTACCGTGCCTACCACTTGTATTTTTACCTTGCCTACCCTTTATACTTTTACACTGCCTACCCCTTATAGTCTTACTGTGCCTACCACTTGTACTTTTATCCTACCTAGTACTTGCACTTACTGGCCTATACTGTACTTTTACCCTACATACTTCAGTGGTTGACGTAACTTAGACCATGTCTACGGCCAATCTCCAAGGTCTCCGTGTTAAAACCAGATCAAGTTTCAAGCTAAATAGTCGTTGTCAGGTCATTAGTCCAGTGATTACCGTCAGTACCCATGGCGTGATCAGGTCTACTCAGCCCCGGCGTTCTCCTACAACCGTGAAGACAAATGGACGCGAGTCCTAATGGCGTTGCTCACATAGACGCGACAACGTCTTTCCCTCGCCTGTTATGACAAGTTTTTGATCCCGAGCTAAATATTCTATCTGTTCTATGCGCGTTAGGAGGGGGGGGGGATAAGAAGTTAAGGGAGGGAAATGCAGCTAGCACGCCGTCACTAACACGACATTCGTCCATAACAGCATCCGATACGCATGGCAGGTCCCATAAAGTTCTGGCGGGAACGGTTGAAAGAGGACGTGACGTCATTGCAGTTCATTACACCCGAAACGTAACGCTTCCGTGACATTAGTTGTCATCTCTATGTGAATATGCCGCCTCCTCTTTTCAGTTCTATTTATCTGGGTATTTTTGGAAGCTGTAAACTCGATATGTTTCAGAATACAAAAACCAATGAGAGATACATTTTCAGAGCAGACCGTATAAACCCTGAAGTAGGGAGATTTAAACCCAGAGAAAAGATGAAACATATTTCTCCTAGCAACAGGCAAGACAATCAAGTGGTGGGAAAACTAAATTCTTAATAAAAATGTTTTACTGAAACCGTGACCTATAAGATTCGTCAGTAATGAAGCTCTAACGTAGACCTTTAAGAAACATAAACTCAACGAATCCGCGAAACATACTTTACATTCAAGGTTTTTTTTTCAATGTTACAATGAAAACAATCTTTCAAAACATAACACATACGTTTTGAATAAATCATGCCAAAATTGTATTATTCAATAAACAAGATATACATGAATTAGGCAAGAAATTGGAAAGCAAGAGATTTTGAAACGAGTAAATGTTTAGTTCCGAAGAGATGTCTGAAATAAATTCCCCTTACAGACTTTGCAATCTATGGTCAACTGTTTCTGTGGCCCAACTAATGTCAGGTACCCTCGAGAGCTGGGTGGTCAACTATGGCCCAACTAATGTCAGGTACCCTCGAGAGCTGGGTGGACTCAGAGGCACATTAAAAATCCCGAAATTAAAAAAAAATAGTCTTCACCATGGTTTGAACCAGGGGCGTAGCTAGGAATTTTCCATCGTTTGGGGTCCCGGGGGGGGGGGGGGCTTGACCTCTTTGAGGTCTCTGCATTTTGCGTATTAGTTAATTTTTAATGTAAAAAAACTGATTTGGGGGCCCCCTTCGAGTGGGGGCCCGGGGGGGATTTTCAAATTCACCCTCCTCCCCCCACCCTAGCTACGCCACTAGTTTGAGCTCGTAAATATATATATATATATATATAATTATAGAAAGCGTTAGTAGTAAGTTTGACTTTTGGTACTAAGCTTAGGCAATGACTTGAAGGCTTGAAGGCCATTTGTAAACATTTTAATTAGACTGAAGGGTGTTGGCCAAACTCCTTTGCGCCTCGTTTTCAGTTATGGAAAAAAAAAGAAAAAAAAAAATCTTGTGGGGGTCAAAGTTCAAGCTGTATTTATGACACTCAAGGGAAATAACTGAATCGAATTTGCATATAACAGGTCGGCATTTCATTCAACGTCTTGTGTGCGTGGATGTGGGGGCGGGGTGAGGGGAAGGAGGAAGTGTATGCTGGGATACAGTGCGATGTTTATGTCACTTAGAGTCAGTTTAGTGCAGGCTGCGCAGTTTGAGCAGTGGCAGGCTTGAGGAGTTGGCGACTTCTATGGCGGCGCTCGAAGTCAGCCACAGATTTGGCAATAGCGGCCTCAGATTCAAGGCACCTTATCTTGAACGTCCTTTTAAACAGTTATAAAATTGTGTTGACAGTACGTTGAGTCAATCATAGTTGTCATTGCCGGTACATTTTTTTTTAAATCTAAAGAGTCAGTATAGATAAAGCAACATGACTCTCAGATTTGTACAAGATAAATAATAGTAATGATAACAAAAATAATAATAATAATAATAAAATTTTCATTTTTATAATGTTATTAGAGAACATACCAAAAATAAAACAGATCGAACATTCGATTCGAACTAATATAAAAAAAAAAGTTCTAAATGATGCCCTTGAACGTTATGATGCATGTCTGAGCTCCAAAGGGAGCGAGTTCGAAACCTTTGTCCTGACTTTATATTTTTCAGTCAAGTTAGAGCACACGTGTATCGTCTGGGGGGTATGGAGTGATCAGTTCTCTAATGCACGAGGGCGTGTCATCATGATGGGTGCACAGAGGATTCAATCACGTCAAACAAAAGAGTATGCGCAGAGAAGCCTAAATGGGAGGCTCAGTTGGCTGAGGGGTACGGCGCTTGGTTTCCGAATCAGGGGTTCTGGGTTCGAATCCTGGTAATGAATGGGATTTTTAATTACGGGATCAATAGTGCGCCTCTCGGTCCACCCATCTCTAATGGGTACATGACATTAGTTGAGGGAAAGTAAAGGCGGTTGGTCGTTGTGCTGGCCACATGACACCCTCGTTAACCGAGAGCCACAGAAGCAGATGACCTTTGCATAATCTGCCTTATAGATCACAAACTCTGAACAATGGCGTAGCTAGGGTGGGGGAGGAGGGGGGAGAATTTGAAAATCCCCCCAGGTCCCCACATCAGGGGGGGGGGGGGGGGGGCAAAATGCGTGTTTTTTTTTTACTTTAGAATTTAATAATTACGCAAAAAGTAGGGGCTCACCAAAAGGTCAAGCCCCCCCCGACCCCCAAAAGATGGAAGATTCCTAGCTACGCCCCTGGCTCTGTAGAGGAACAACTTACTATACAGTAGACAAGTAATACAATCACGTCTCGCTTTGCGTAAAGTTCCCCGATCGATAGTGTTTGTGTTGCTTATATTTTTACGTAAATCTGATATAGATCTACATCTAGATTCTAGATCTGGAAGTAGATCTACACTTGATCTTTAATAAGAGTTCTAAATCAGAATTTAAGGTCTTATATTCGATCTAGATGTTATACAATGAGCATACCAATAAATAATTGTAAAAGTATGCATTGCTCCAATTTGTCTTATGACTTTTTAGCTTGCAAACTTTTCATGGGTGGAAAAATAAGTAGAGAGCTATTTGTGTACAATCCACTGTACTCAATGTTTGCGAACACTCTTAAAATAGTCCTATGACTTTTTATTATAAAAAAAAACAAGAGATAGTAATTAGTATTAAAATAGAATAAAAGGAAAGTATCTACAAAATAATCCTCCTTGGTAAATGGAAGGGTGACAACTCTTGCGTTACTAACTACATGGCCAAAAACTTTCTATTGATTAATAAATGCGTAAAATATTTCCGTTTTCTTTTTAAGTATGAAACATATATGAATTTTTCAAAAAACTTCTACATTTCGCAACACATGTTACGGAGAATTCTTTTGCTTTTTAATGATCGAATGTCAACAAATGCATGTGACTTAAAACCATATTTTGTATCAATTTTTTTCACATGGGGCCGATTACACATCAAACACTTCATTTCTGCATTTGAATCTGGGCAATCTTAGATCTAACCCTAAGCCCTAAACTAAACTAAATAGGCTAGAAAAGTTATAAAATATGCACTAAAGTTATTTTTTTTTAAATAGGATTTGAGGATAAAATTATCCCTTTATACATTCGAAGACCCCTTTTGTTCCACGGGGGAAGGAAGGAAGGGGGAAGAAAGAAGAGGGGGAATAAGGAAAAAAAAAAAAAACAAAAACGATTTAAAACAAACTGTAAATAATTTGCTATACACAATTGAAAACATTTCATTCTCAATTTGGGCATATCATGTCTCTGTGTCTATAAAAGCGCTCGATGCGTATAAAATTATAAGACCTTCCTGTAATAATATTTCTCCCAATCCATCGTTAACGGCATCACATTCTATCTCTACATTCTTGTTGGCATCACGATATGCCCAAACTGGAGGGTTTGTACAAAGATGTTTCTGTTTTTGTTCATAACTATATTCAAATTCTTCTTTATCTTTTAAATTATCTTTGATAAATTTCTGGCGCTGATTTGATTCGCTGAGTGGATTCCTAGGTTTTCATCGGGTGATGTTCCCGTAGATTGCTTTGTTGAGATTTTTTTTGGTTCAATACATATTCTCACTTTTGTCATTCCTGAACGAAACAATCATGGAGCTATCCCATTCAATAGGCTCATGTACTGGAGCTACCATTACCGGAAGTAAGAGTTTTACTATACCGACAAGAAATTCCGTTGTTCGGTGAACTCACACCACTACAAATGATTTCCGTAATGGCATCACATTCTATCTCTACATTCTTGTTGGCATCATAATATGCCAAAACTGGAAATTTTGTACAAAGATGTTTCAACTCTTCGAAACTCCTCTTTTTTATTCATGATTACATTCAAATTCTTTTTCATCTTTTAAATTATCTTTGCTGGATCTGGTTTTAACCTTTCTATGACGAGATATGACCCTTATAAGATACTCTGCTTTGCCTTTGTCTTGCATTGGTCATACTTCAACTTTAGGTTGTATTCCGCTAATCGAAGCATGTCAACAATAGTTTTTATTTATGCTCGGTCTTGTTCTAGAGTTTCTCTGGAAAGATATGACTCATATAAAGTGCTTAGCCTTATCTTACACTTGTCAAATTCAGCTAGATATTTTACACTTCTGCTTGTAGCATGAGTTGTTTCAAAAATGCTATCACGTCACTCAATGTCTCTACCAGCTACTATAATGTAGTACAGGATGAAATACGCTCCTTCAATACCTAGAAACACTGCATCCATAATCCTTTGGTAATTTTTTCTGGCGCTGATTTGATTCTCACGTTTTCAATGAGTGATGGTCCCGTCTGGGTGCCTTACTGAGATCTTTTGGATCAATATATATTCTCATCTTGTCATTCCTGAACGAAACCCCATTCAGTAGTAGGTTCATGTACTAGAGCTACGGTTACCGGAAGTCAGAGCTGTAAAACATTGACATTCTGTTGTTCGGTGAACTCACGCCACTACTAAATTAAAAAATGACGAAGAAACTCAATAACACCAGCGCCTCATCCTAAGAGAGATTACAAGAATATACAAACTACCGATCCATCGACCGTCTCAAAATAATGAAGTCACACCACTACAAATTTAAAACAAAATGAATGAAAAACTATGACAACGCCAACGCCTCGTCCCAAGGGAGACTACAAGAATATACATTTAGAAAAATAGATTCCCAATGTGTGGGTCTGATCTTTATCTTATCGCAACCTTCCAGAAATCTCTACCGCTTCTTGACCGTACTCAGCGGCTACTTTGTCAGTCATGACGTCTACAATGGCGAGTCTGACCACGGCGAGTCGTCTCACTTGTGGAAGCCTGTCTGCCTCGAGGCGTTTCCCGATAAATTAACATTTTACTACGAGACCGCAACTGACGGGAAGATAGTCAACCAAAAGCTTTGGATCGTCGATGAGGATCACAATGGCGTCATCCACGTGCAGAAGCTGAATCTCTTGGGGCACAAGACTTACCATCCTAAAGAGCTGGAGAATGCAGACTTTAACGAGCTTGAGTTCCACGACTTGTCTCACCCCCTAGATTGTGATGTTCTGTTCTATGCTGCTGACCAGAATGTTTTCATAGGCACTATCCCTAATTGCCCTGATAATAACTTTAAGGAAGTGCCCAAATTTGGCGTGACCCTCACTTGTTACTCTGTGAGCTATCACGTCTGCAATGCCGAATTCATACAAAACAAACCAAAGCTTCCATTCATCAACTTCAAGAAATACAGTTATCCCCTTGTGCCTGCCATGACCGCTGGTGCCCACTTTGAGACTCCTTGTCTTTATCACCTCTAGACACCTAAACATTGAAGTGAATAAACTAGGTGACATTTATCATATTTAACACATTGTGAAAATCTTTGTACATACTTTACCAAAAATTATTTTTTCATATTTGAATTGTTTAGTTATGTAACCTTTTATGTACTTTATTTACACACAAACAATGTTTACTATCTTTTATAGAGGAAAAATATATTTACTATGCATTATAAGTTGGACCTAATTTAGGACAATTAATAGTATAGTTACATAATGTTTCAATGTTATTAGTCACACATGTCACATCATTGAATGGAAACATATCGCTCACATTGTATATAATTTTGGTAGTAATTACCAAATTTGAAACAAACATTTGTACATAAATTTAACTAAAAAAAAAAAAAAAAACA
>JADKLZ010001913.1:10931559-10950331 GCA_021533235.1 Biomphalaria straminea
TGTGTCTATGATGCACTGTGTCTATGATGCACTGTGTCTATGATGCATTGTGTCTATGATGGACTGGTTAAGTCTAAACAGTATTTAAGCTTTAGAGTCAAGACCGTCTTATACTCCCTAACCTTAAAACTGATCTATAGAAAAATAAATTCTTTGTGCGATTTATGAAGTGGACAATGTACTGGACGTAATCTGTGAACTGTATAAATGAGGGCAAGTCTCTGGATGCATTTTGTGTAAGTGGTAAAGCGATTGGCTTCCAAATCGAGAGGTCCAGAGTTCGAATCTAGGGGAAGACAGATTTTTCAATTTCGGGCGCCTCTGGATCCACCCAGCTCTAATAGGTACCTGAAATTAGTAAGGAAAAAGTAAAGGCGATTGGTCGTTGTGCTTGACACATGACACACTAGTTAACAGTTGGCCACAAAAAAAAAAAGACATTTACATCATCTGCCCTATACACTGCATGGTCTGTCTGACAGTGGAAACAATATATGTAGGCAAGTTACAGAAAATATTAGTTATGGATTGTATAGAGTACTAAAGACTATGTCACCGAATCGTGTGTGTATCTGTGCATGTGTGTCTGTGTATATATGTGTGTGTATATGTGTGTATATGTGTCTGTGTGTATATGTGTGTGTATATGTGTGTGTGTATATATATGTGTGTGTGTGTATCTGTGCGTGTATCTCTCTGTGTGTGTATCTGTGTGTGTATATGTGTGTGTATCTGTGTGTGTGTATATGTGTGTGTGTATATATATATGTGTGTGTATCTGTGTGTGTATCTGTGTGTGTGTGTGTGTGTGTGCAATGTATGAGACATATTTCGTGTACAGTCAGTGTATGTGTGTTTGCAACTTTAACCCCATGAACTCTTGAATGATTGTTGATGTTTGTATTAGTAAGTAAAAACAAGTTGGCGTGGTACTTACTCTACAATAGGGCGTCCACTGTCACATGATAAAGTGTTCTACAAGACGGACAATGATACTTAACAAATACAACTCAAGGATCAACAGTAACACTGAAAGACTCATTGATTTCAATTCATAAAAAGGACTCACTAAAAAAGAGATATATTTCTCTCTACATAAGTTTTGCGATGGTTCAAAGATTAGAAAGGGCAGAATACATCTTGAGATATCTACCTACCATCTTCAACCTACAACGAAAAAAAAATTCATTCCTGGCGGAAGACATGAATATAAATAGAAAAAGCGCCCATGCCCTGAGGCCGTGTCTCTGTTGGCCAATATAGACACTATATCAGATCATCTGATGCTCATTACATACATAATATATACACTGGGATCTATTGAGAACAAGAGTCATTACACATAGAGCCTAGTTGGCAAGTAGTTGAATACTATGGAGTTTTTCGCTTCGACATTCAGAGTTTCAAGAGTTTGTCACAAAATATACAGTGCAGATTTATTATTCACGGAAGTATTCGTAACATTTGTAATGCATAATTAAAAAGAAATTATTTCCTCTTGTATAGAACTAGTGTGTTTTATCTACCTTCTACCCGAGCAATGCTTCTCAGCATCAACGTGGCGCTCGGGTGGAAACGGTCGTTAGAGGAGATGATCAAACCACTAGGGAAGCAAAAAAAGAACCCCCGTCTGAGTGCCCTAGGGCCGAGTCCATTGCATTGGCGTGATGGAAGAAATCCCCCAAAAGATGTCACTATCCACACAACTGTTCTCAAAAGAACCGTTCTTATAGTGGACACGGCTGATGTGGTACAGAGTACCAATATGGGGAAGTTTCCCTGGTGTGCTCGGCCATTGGCCTCGCTTCCAATCCGAGCGAGTTGGAACATGGACCATCGGTAATGGGGATGTAATAATTTACATCTGCTTGTCTCTTTCCCAGAAAGTTTGATGTTATAGATCCACACTTGGAAACATTAAAAGACAGTAGTCTAGACCAAAATATTGAATCTTGATAGACATGTATTAACTCTTTCTCTTCGTCCTTAGTTTCCACGTAGCAATGAAATTATTCAATTTGCTAATTTGTGTGTTCACTCCCCTGTTATGATTAAACTTCAATAACTGTTTTGTCTGTTATCAGAAAATGTTTTATTAGGTATATAATTATTGAAAAATGCATTCTCTTTTTATATAAAACCAAAAAATAAATTTTATTTAACGTCGTCAAATCAATGTTGGTATCATCAGTTAGGAGAGAAAGAGTTAACTTGCGTTTTTTTCTCTCCGTAATTAGTTTTCCACGTTTCGAATGAATTCTTCATTTCGCTCATTACTCTTTCACTCCCCTGTTTTGATTAAGCTTCAATAGCTTTGTTGTTTGTTATCAGAAAATGCTGTATTTGGTACAGAATTAAAGGGAGATGCATGTTCTTTTTTATATAGTACAACGTCAAGTTTATAAAAATAAACATTAATTTATTTTAATGAGGTTAAAATCAACGTTGGTATCATCAGTTAGGAGTGAAAGAGTTGACATTATGTATAGAGTTAAAAAGTTTGAGTAATATATACACAAATTGTAACTTTACTATTCCACTTATCGGTCACACTAATTTTTAAGACAGCCATTGATGCGTTTAGAATAATTCCGATGGTCTCAGTTACTGATCGGCGTTTAATTTTGAGTTGACATCAGAATGTCTGCCTGGATTGTCTCAAAACTGGTTGATACATTTGATTAACTACAATATCAACTCACTGTCTTAGATCAAGTTAACATTTTGCAGTTATTTATCGTCTTAGACAATACACTAATCAATGAAAATAATTAACAAAGTAGTCAATTAATTATTAGTAACTAATTATTTTATTTGATACCAAATAAAGGAAATGACGTCTACATTATTGAAAGATAGTTTTAAGTTCGGGGATTTTTCCCTAAACTTTTTTTTTTACTTAAAGAATTTTATTTTTTAGAATTCTCTTGTTCTAAAGTTTTTAGCCTTTAGCATACAATTTTATTTGTGTGTGTGTGTGTGTGTGTGTGTTACTTGGCTGTATGTGCTGTAGTCTCTAGGATTATTCCATTGAGACGTTAATTACTTAGGAATAACTTCCATGAGAGTAAGAAAGTTTACTGGTCGTGCTTTTGTCTTGACTGGGAATTACATAGGCCGACATATAATTTAAATATCGACTATCAATATGTATCAACTAATTTGTAGTGTTGTGCGTTCTTGTACTTCTTAACATGGGACCAAACTAACAACTGAAGGCAAGTAACAATGATCGAACGTTGTGCTAGATATACAACACCTTTGTTTAAATAGTAAATGATATTTAATATAGTATGAGATAATATTTCTTGTCTGTTTGTATGTTTGTTTAGTGTTTGTATAAACAAAGCCACTCAGAATGTACAACAAATTGATTCTGTAATGTATCATTATACACTAGCCGGACAGATCCAACGACTTTTGAAATCTGACCACATCAGGCACTGGACAAAGGTCCACTATCTCATTTTTTTCTGTCTTAATAGAAATATGAGATGCATAGCGATCAGTGGAGATAGTCTGGCTTAGTCATATAAAAGTTCTATGAGAAACTCATCTTCTTGTGTCTATAAGTCATCCCTAGTGATGACTGACGATCCACTAATTGGCACATATTTGTTTACAGGTGAAGGTTGTAGGCCATAAAGTTAATGAATAGTACATCTTGAATTTGAATTAAATTGATATCATGATGGCTGTTATTATTAATTATTATAATGATTGTAAATATGAGCTCCAAGGGAGCTTACAACCTTTATACAATGAAATCTTCAGAGCTATTTGAAACATTAAAAATATTTTCTCCTTAATTCCAAATGAGTTCATTGATTTGAAAAACTATCAGCATGAATGATCTCTCTTGAAGCTATTTCTGAAAGCGATAAATGTTTGAACTCTAAGATATTTGGTGAGCTGACAGACACTCCATTAAACATAAACACAATAAAATAATGAAATAAAAGAATGCTTTGTAAAAAATGAGACGGTATAATTCAATGCTGAAACAGTATTGAATGTATCGTTTTTAAATCGAGGTTCGAACGCCCTTGGGGGTGGGCCAGGATCTAACAACTGGGTGACGTGTATTTCCTAAGGGCCCACAAGAACTTATCTTTAATCCTCCCACTTATGGCTGCTTGGTCGTGCGGTATGCGCTCTGGACTGTCGTCTGGACTTTGTCACGGTCCCAGGTTCATATCCTGGCCACTGCCATCCCCCGTCGTCCTGCGGGAGGTTTGGACTTGGAAGTAAATTATCTTGAACTCTAAAGGAACATCTGAAACATGTAAAATATTTTACAAACACCAACACTTTGTACTGACAGTTCTACAGCTAACATGAGCATAGTAGAGTTAGATTTTGTCTTCCACAATTTCCCACATATAGATCTAGATCTAAGTCTAAAAACTTGACACTGCATACGAGTTTATTTAAATGGAATGGGTTGCCTGAATCAGCCAAGAAAACTAACGACTTGGTAGAGTATAAGTCATTGATTGACATGCACGACTACATTGGCATTTGAAATGTGTAGGACTTAATATTCTTTTTTTTTTTTTTGAAGTAATGTCTGTAATATTTAAGATAAGAATCACAAGAGTAGACAAATAGCAGTTGATCTTTAAAGGCTTTCTTTTACTTGTTGCTGACATTCGACATTCTTTCAGCCGTGAACCTAAGTCTACATTTCTTTCAGCCCTGAACCTAAATCTACATTTCTTTCAGCTCTGAACCTAAATCTACATTTCTTCAGCAGTGAACCTAAATCTACATTTCTTTCAGTCGTAAACCTAAATCTACATTTCTTTCAGTCGTGAGCCTAAATCTACATTTCTTTCAAATCGTTAACCTAAATCTACATTTCTTTCAGTCGTAAACCTAAATCTACATTTCTTTCAGTCGTAAACCTAAATCTACATTTCTTACAGTCGTAAATCTAAATCTACATTTCTTTCAGTCGTGAGTCTAAATCCAAATTTCTTTCAAACCGTGAACTTAAATGTAGGCCTACATTTCTTTCAGTCGTGAGCCTAAATCTACATTTCTTTCATTCGTAAACCTAAATCTACATTTCTTTTATACGTAAACCTAAATCTACATTTCTTTCAGCCGAGAACCTAAATCTACTTTTCTTTCAGTCGTAAACCTAAATCTACATTTCTTTTATACGTAAACCTAAATCTACATTTGATTCAGTCGTAAACCTATATCTACATTTCTTTCAGTCGTGAGCCTAAATCTACATTTATTTCAGTCGTGAGCCTAAATCTACATTTTATTCAGTCATGAGCCTAAATCTACATTTCTTTCCAACATCTTAAAACATATTCTGACACTTTACTGACCACGGATCCTACCGGACAGCTGAGGATTTAATTCCTGGTTCTGTCGACCAGGTGGTCATTTGTTTAATTATAGGATTCACGAGGCTGAGCCAAAGTGATGGTCAGCGCTGTCCAGTAGTGGTCACCGCTACTGTAATTAAAAATTGTGTACATGCTTCGGTTAAAAGCGGGGACACTATAACCCAGGCCCAGGTCAGGAAAAGGGGGGGGGGTATTTTATGGTTAAAATGGGAGGGAAGGTAGGGAAGACACAGACTTATAGAAACACTCTTGGGACTCCAGGTTAAATTGTCACTGCGGCATGTCACCTACATACAATGTGGCTAACTGACATAAGCCATTTGCTTGACCGCTGGTCACGGGGATGACCTACCTTTTTTCACCGTTGCTCCCCTCCATCTTCCACCCCTGACCATTCTTTAAGTTTGTCTTTTGTCCTCACACGAGGGTCAATGCTATTATTATGATTATATTTTTTTGATAGTTGTATTTATACAAAACAGTTGAGGTCAGAGGTCACGTAGAATAAACAGTTTTATAACTGGAAAGAAGACAGTTCTCTTTGAGAGAGAGAGAAGGAAAGAGAGTCCGGGGTCTTGGGCTGGCCTTGGGGTGGGGGGAGCATGAAACACAGAAGTGGTCTGAGTGTCAGAGAAATAAATAAATTGTTTTATGTCAGCGTGCAATTAAAAACTGTGATGTCAACTGTTGTCGTTTGATCACGTGTGTGTATGTTTGCCAGACCGTAAGTATGTGGCACCTCGTTCTAATAAATCAATGTTTGTAAGTTTGCAAATTACGACAATTTGTGTCATCGCATCTCTAGTCAACAGTTCACTTGTAATATAACTTTATATAACCTAGATATACACAAGGAAAAGGAAAAAACACGAAATGTATTGATCCTTATGTCTAAAACTAAATATATAGATCAACGTAACTATAAACAAATGTATTGATCCTTATGTCTAAAACTAAATGTATTGATCAACATAACTTAGCAGTTTGTTTTTGTTAAATTAAAATAGGTGCCGGTACTCAGTGAGCGATGGTCTAACTTTTAACTACTTATAAATTAATAATAAAAGTTAAAATACAAGTAATATGTTCCACTACATTGAAAAAGGTACGCCGTACCGGTGCGTACCGCCACACAAGAAAAAAAAAAGCAATGATCATTATTATTTATATGTATCAGAGAAATGCGTGTAAGACATTATACTATTTACATAGACATATATAAATAATAAATATAGACTGGAAAAAGGAAATAACTTCATGTAGCCTAAATTGAAAACATGTATATCTATTGTATTCGGATTTCCGAATTCTGAAAAATTGAAAAACTACCATAGACATAAATAAATTTAGACTGGCCGATAAGAGAGTTATTTGAAATATAATTTGTGAATTGCGTTTATGTGTACTTTATTTATGTCTATGAGTTTTGTTTAATCTCTAAGCTTGAAGATCATGCAATTTTTAAATTTTTCATAATTCGGAAATCCGAATACAATAGATATACATGCTTTTCAAGTTACATAAAGTTACTTCCTTTTTCGAGTCTATAATTATTTATGTCTATAAAAATTACATGAGCTATATATAGTCTTAGAGATTTAGAGAAGGGAAATAAATACTACTTATTGAGAGAAGTACAAGTGGAGCTATTTCCCTTATTACATTTTGTACACTTGTTTTCCCACTTTCTATTCTCTCTCTCTCTCTCTCACACACACACCATATCTTTTCTCCAATTTCTTAATGTCACTACACACTTCTATCCTTCACCGCGCCCCCCACCTACTTTAAGCCGTTTGATACGTCCAGTTTACACCTACATTAGAGCGACGCCACTGGATGGCTTGCAGTGCTCTGTAAAACGTCTGTATTCTTACTTTCTTCTTTCTTGTTCACGTTATCCCGTCTCTCCTTTACCCATACTCATTCATTCTCTTTCTTTCCCTCTTTTGTCTTTATCTCCTTTTCTATTTCTTTTTCTCTTCTATTTCTTTTACCTTCTTGTCATCATTATTTTTTTCTCTTTTTTTCTCTTGTCTCTTTTCTTTCTCTTTCTCTTCTCCCTCTTTCTTTTCGTTCAATACCTGTCTTTCTTTCTCTCTTCTTCTCTCTTTTTTTTTCCGAATAATATTTTCTTGTATTGAAACACAAAACAAAACAAAACAAAAAAACAAAACTAAACAAAAAAACATGCGCAAGGGAACCGGGACTTGACGAGAGCTGAATCTACGCGATTGGTATCACTAACGCCCCCGCAGTGGCGGAGAGTTGGGGGGGGGGCGAGCGCGATGGTAGTCACACTGTAGCCGTGTGTACAGAGGAGAGGGGGGATGTCTCCAGGCTTAGATTACAGAAAGAGGAAGCCGAGTCTGGAACTTAAGGAATAGGTTTTTGTCGTAAATCATTCACTTCTGTCTTGACAATATCATCAGCACCAAGCGCCACTGCCCGCTCGCTGCAACGGGGGGAAAGGGGAGGGGGAGGGGGGAGGAAAGGGAGAGAACAATTAGAGCTATTGCTTCTTTGTCTCATAGAGTTTATTCCCTTGTTTCATCCTACGTCAATGTGTGTGTGTGTCTGTTTGAAAATGGGAAAAAGGGGGTGGGGGCTTATACCAACAATACATTGGACAATTAGTAGCAAATGAAAATCAAATAAAAGATTCGTCGAAAAAAACAAACTAGTTTACAAAGTTTGTTTTCCTTGACTTTAGAATTATTTTCATGTTCTCTCACTTTCTTTCTGTCTCTGTACTGCAGGAAGTTTTTAATTTACATTATCAGCATCATAAGAACTTCAGAGGGCTAAAGAAACTCAAATCTTCTTTTTCCAAATATCTGGACAAAGCCTTTCGCTTGAGGGTAATACCTCGGAGGTCACGGCAATACACGTCATGCCCCCAGAGATGTTTAAAGTTTAAATCTGAGTCCTGAATGGAGAAACAGTCTACGTGTATTAGTGTAGTAGATACATTTTTAAGCTGCCTTTGGTCTGTGTTAATGTGTCCGTGTTCTATAACTTGTATAAGCTTTTGAATTGCCTGCATTTGATTTCCAAACTGTTTCCTGCGAGTGTGTATGTGTGTGTGTGTTTAGGTTTATGAAGATGTGTGTCCATAGATGTGTGTCCATAGATTTGTGTCCATAGATGTATGTCCATAGATGTGTGTCCATAGATGTCTGTCCTTAGATGTGTGTCCATAGATGTCTGTCCATAGATGTCTGTCCATAGATGTGTGTCCATAGATGTGTGTCCATAGATGTGTGTCCATTGTCCATAGATGTCTGTCCATAGATGTCTGTCCATAGATGTGTGTCCATAGATGTGTGTCCATAGATGTGTGTCCATTGTCCATAGATGTCTGTCCATAGATGTCCATAGATGTCTGTCCATAGATGTCTGTCCATAGATGTCTGTCCATAGATGTGTGTTTGGTTGGAGTTTTTTTTGTTTGTGTGTATTGTTACGGGAAAACGCAAATATAAGAATCTGGCATTGTTACGTTTTTTTGTTTAAATTGGGGCGCTACAAAAAAATAAACAACAACAAAACTAACAAACAAACAAACTTAAAAAACATAGTCGTCTCCCGAGTCTGATCTAAAGATCCGACACTGATTAGAACATGTTTATTACCGTATAAACGCCTTTGCGTAGCCGCAGCCAAGACATTAACCACATGTTCAGAGCCCATGAAACCGACACTGAAAGTTATTTTTAGTAGTTAACGCCCTCTTATCTTCTGGAGTCCCCAGGACTTCTGATATTCTTGCAGTTTTCTTAAGTGGATAAATTGTTGTATCCAGATAGTCCAATAAAAAGGCTATTGGGAGTATTAAGTTCATGTTTGTAGATTTTTATTTTTCAAGATTTGAAAGTCATATTTTTTTTATTTTTTTTTGGTTTTTGTATGTACAATTATTTTTTTGGGAAAAGGGGGGGGGGGGGGTTAAGTGCTTTGAAATTGGAACCGAGAGGTCTCGAGTTCAAGTTCCTGTGAAGACTGTTATGTTACTATGATCATCTTAAGGCGCCCATTAGTCCAACCAACGTCAATGATGGTGGGAAAGCAAAGGTGGTTGGTCTTTGTGCTGGCCACATGACACCCTCGTTAACCGTTGACCAGAAAACAGATGAGCTTCACATCACCTGCACCATAGAACGCAATATCTGAAAAGGGGTGGGTACGTTTTACCTTTCTTACTATTTAAAGTAATGTGTTATCAGCGTCACTAAGGTTTGTTTGTCGATTCCCAGTGAAAGACCAGCTGCAAACTATCAACCAAACATCATATAACTGGTCTGATCGTCAAAAGAAAATATTGGTTGCTTCTACAGTTAAAAGTTCTTCTATTATTTGACACGGAACTAATTTTGAATTCTTAATGTCAAAAAAAAAATAATAATTGTGACTCGGATGTTTAAAGAAATTAATGCCTAATATTGAGAGCTAAAACGTCGATATATTTACATCGCTCGATAGAATAAATAGATAGCTGAAATAAAAAGGTAGCATGCCCATATGAAGGAATGGTACACTTGCATAGATGGATCGATAGAGACAATTTCATTGCAAGATAAATTTGCTATAAGTAACTGAGTTCCTCATTCAAGTTACACCAGGTTTAATGTTATATATGTAGGTGATTCTAATTTTGTCAGAATGCTCCATCTGGTGCTACTGCTTATTATTAAATGACCCATGAACTTCTATTTGTAGCAGACACACAAATATGTGTCTGTAGTAATTAACATAACACTTGACTTACTTATATGAATAATGAATCCAGTATATCAATCAGATTGTTCAACAAACACTAAGGGCGGGGCCGGTCCTAGCATTTGCGGGGCCCTATGCGAAAAGGGTTGCGCGGTGCCTAGTCTGGGTACGGATAAGGATAATAAGTTAAAATAATTTTAAATAATTTTATTCATTTTTAACTAATTACAAAATCACGATCAAATTATCTTTACGAGGCTCTCGTGTAGGGATGTCATACAGTATATCATAAAAATCTGTTTTATAAATTTTGTCTATTTTTCAGGAGATTTTAATGATAATTTCCACGACTTTTCGTATATTTTTCATCATTATACAATTACACATATAATTAGCGCGGGGCCCACTGCGGCCGCATAGGTTGCAGTGGCTTAAGACCGGCCCTGACTATAGGACCTCTTCAGTCACCAAGCGATTATGAAACATTTTATAGAGATGAGATGTTACCTAAGGGTCGCCTGAAGACTTTTCATTTAAGGCTGTAAGAGTTAAAGAGTTTCATTCCCCTGGTGTTACATCATGAACAGGACATTTCACTGAAAAATATTGAGCTCAACTTTCTTAAAGACATAACTCTAGTGTCCTCTAAGAGCTTTGGTCTCCAACTGACCATCTCTATCTTGGCCTTATCCAAAATTCAATAAAGTTCAGTCCCATGACTATGAAGAGTAACAATTTATGTGGATGATATCATCCTTTGGTTTTAGTCTCAATGACATTAATACATTTTTTTTCGGATAAAAATTAGCTTGCAAGAAAAAAATTTAATTGACAGATACAATAAAAGTGACAGATAAAGTTAAGCTGTTAAATGTAATTAAATTCATACATATAACGAATACATTTTTTTTCTAATATATGCAATTACATTAATACATAAAATTACAGTGATAGATGAGATTATATTCATTTTTAAAATTATATTGTCTTATCAAATTGTATTTCCAGATAGAATTACATTAAATATGTTCGATTATAGTTAATGATCAAATTGAATTGATAGATACAATTACAACAAATTACAATTACAATGTGAAGACTTCCGGTCTTTATTTCTCCCAATATCTCTTCTTTCTCTCTTTCTTTTCTTTCACTTTCTGTTCCTTTCTATTTCTCTTCTCTTTCATTTCTCTCTCTCTCTCTCTCTCTCAACCTTATTGATTACGAAATTATCGTTTTGCTTAGTTTACCCTTTTCTTTCAAACAAAGTCAATCTTGTTTATTTTCTTCAAAATAAAATGAAAAATACAAAACAACAACAATGAAACATATGATCATTTCTTTTACTTTGAAGTTGTTTGTAATTGTTATTGGAACTTTGTGATCAAACAACCCCGTCCACAGCTAGCATGGTCTCGCACCAATGACTGGGTGGACGCTGGGGATGTATCTTGTCACCGATTCCTTTTGGAGCCTGTCGCCCCATGCACTGAACGGCGCGGGATAAGTCTTTTTAAGCGCAATCGTTGCAACGAAAAAGAAAAAAAAAAGAACATTATTTCAAATCTCTTGTAATATTAAAAATAAATGATATTTCAAGTGGGTCCGTTGTGATGATAGACCCATTACTTCACAGCTGTTATGTAGACCTAATATTTTACATATCGACTTTCTCACAACACGAATATCATCTGATCAGCACAAATAAAAAAAATTATCATGAAATCAAATTTGTTTTCATTTTTTAGCCTATCTCTCCACCCCCCCCCCTCACGCTCGGCGCCCCCCTTTTTTTCCACACGGTTCTTTTTCTTCCACACGGCTCTTTTTTTTTTCCCGAGGTGCCAAATGTTCGTGTGTCTCCGCTACGCTTCTGTGACCAAAGTCCGTCGCTAGATGGCGTTGATTACCTTGTTATGGAAATGTAAATATTGGAGAGTCGCAAAGGTTAGAGCTGTGAGGATAATGTAGAGTCGATGTAGTGAATGGCTAACAGAACAATAACAATTTCAAAGAAGGATTTTCCACTTATGAGAATAGTAAGTGGGGGGGGGGGAGAAAAATGAAGACAAGTTAAAACTTCTCTCTTCGCCTGCCACCCGAGCCGCATATCCTCTTTAGTTGTCGAAGATAGTTATCTTCCAGGGTGCCCCGCCATTACCCTTGTTACAGATGTACCAGGTGACCCTGTGTAGAGAGCGTTTTTTTTTTTTTTTTTTAGGGCAAGTGTTGGAACAATGTCCATTGACAAGAGGATACTGTTCAAGTGAGACAGGGGGTGTTCAAGAGAGAGGGAGAGAGGGGGGAAGGTAGAGAGAGAGAGTGCTAAATAAAGACAGAGAGATAGAGAGGTGATACAGTTCTAGGCTTTTGTGAGCTCGCCCTTGAAAAAAAAAATGCTGTTTTAAAAGTGGAGGTGTCAATATTAATGGCGCCCCCAGACGCCCTGTTTCCATGTTGCTAAGTTTCAATCTAAACTCACTCACGTGTTGCCCCGGCTAGGGGGAAGAGGGAAAGGTGGATCACGTGATGCGTAACTCAATTTAAATGCGCGCCCCGATACGTCAATGTAAATCAATTAACTTGAAGTGCCGAGGCACTCCATCTGCCGAGATATCTTTCTCTTGAATTAAGACAAGCTGAAGCTGAACCCTCCCCCCCCCCATTCAGTAATCTACATCCACAGCTACAGTTGTGCCTAAACAACTCTATAAAAACACATCTTGATCTAGCATGGCCAGTAGCGTCCCTATGGGGTGGCAATTAGGCAACCGCCCCGGGTCCCACTCCTGAAAGGGGCTAAGTGATCGAAGATTTCCTTGTCGCCTTCTGCTTCGCAATCGAGATCAGTTCTCATTAAGTAGGACTTATTACTCAATTTTCTGTAAGCCTTTCAGGCATTTATGTACTAATCCTGTACCATAATATTCTTGATTTCAAATACTGTTCAGTTTTGATAAAGGCAACATCTTATGACCTGCCGATTTTACGAGGCTATCTTTGTTTAACAGTTCACCTTGGCCGCAAGTAAAAACAAGTAGCCGGAAGCGACCAATTAACATAATTTATTTCGTAAAATTAATATCTAATAGGATTTGAATAGGAAAATACATAGTGATGAAGTTTGATTCGTTGTGAGATTATAGCTATTTCTACATGAAAGAGTTATAAGCCATTTATATTGTTGTAACATAAATGCAACTTTAAAAAATTGATTTTTTAATTAAAAATAAATAAATAAATATAGCGTGTTCTTGACTTTCGAAGGGGACACTTAATTATGATACCCTCGGTATTTAATTTCATATTTTTCACTAATTTTCATTGTTCTATTCTTCCCTGTTTTTTGGATACGAACAGTATCATAAGGCATACCCTAACACTTTCATCTCCTAAATCTGCCGAGGGTATATGGAAGAAGGTTTCCGAGCTGCCTTTTAGTGCCCAGCTAAACACAACTCCAGTCTGGTTTCAAACTCAGTATGTAGCCAATCAGTTGACAACCTCCAGCCGTCTGTACATATCTTTATATAAAAATATGAATTCAACTAATTTTGTTTTTAGTGAAAAAAAAAAGTGCTAGAATATGAAAGAAAAAAAAAGTGCAAGAATATAAAAAAAAAAGTGCTAGAATATGAAAGAAAACAAAGTGCTAGAATATGAAAGAAAAAAAAGTGCTAGAATATGAAAGAAAAAAAAGTGCTAGAATATGAAAGAAAAAAAAAAGTGCTAGATTATGAAAGAAAAAAAAGTGCTAAAATATGAAAGAAAAAAAAAGTGCTAGAATATGAAAAAAAAAAGTGCTAGAATATGAAAGAAAAAAAAAAGTGCTAGAATATAAAAGAAAAAAAAGAAATTGGGATGGGGGAATGTTAGGGAGAGGCTACTAAGTAATTCTGAGTGAACAGACCATGTTGACATGAGCTCAATGAAACAATTGAAAAGAAAGTAAATATTAAACGAAGTTAAGTATAATTAATACACTAGCCATTAAAAAAAAGTTTTGTTGAAACAAAGAATTACGTCACTTGAGTTCACTTAGCATTTAAGATATTTACTAGTTATAAGATATTTATTGTCGTGCGATATTTCAAGTCGTAAAGCCGCATTAGCACGTTCGTTATCATTCAGGTGTGAAAAACTAGACAAACGTAACATCAAAGCAGCAGCAAATAGCGGGTAGGATTTCTTCCGTTGGTCGCCAACCACGGGGCTAGTTAGTCATTCAAAGGAAAACGTGTGTGTAACGAAGAAGCCAAATGCTGTAGGACTGAGATGCCGGCCCCGAAATAAACTCAACCAAATGACGTCAGAGATTCATGTGTATAAATGAGTATAGGATTTGTATTCAGCTAATCGACTTATCGATACCACGACAGTTGAGTTGATTACAAAGCTTATAAAACTTTCTCTGCCCTTTTGTCTGGTGTCACAAGTCCTTTTCCTCTACTTCAGATTGATTAATGAATGATGTTATAAACTTTAACTTGAAGTGCTATAGGAAGCTGCTGCCTGAGTAGAAGAATGATCTTGTGTTGCCGGGGACTATGTCTTGAACTCATACAATATTGAATTATTACGATCTAGGAATCAAGTAAATAACTTCTCCGTAAAATAAAACAACTTGGAACTTTAATTCAAATTTAACTTAAGTACAACTTATGTACAATGCAGATCAAACAATATGAAATAAAATCACAAAGGCTTATAAACAGAGCTCTAATAAAACAAGACTTGCTCATACGAAATTATTTTATCGACTGGCGTTCTTTCTAGCCCCGCCAATATCCTGGCGCTAGTTTTTTAAGAAAAATGTCTAATTATTTTTAAATCAACCAATAGATTTCAATTTCTAGAAAGACAAAGAAAAGCTATAAATAACTCTCTGGTAATTCCAGTTTGGAGAAAGATCCAGATTCTAGGTTTTTCCAAGTTTCCCTAGCAAATAAAAACAACATAGACAAACCCAGAATGGCATATGTGACATCTGGTAAAAAGTTTGTAAGCGTTATAACTCGAATGAAACTGAAATTTCACACATTTTATTTTCTTTTACATGCCAAAACAATAATCAATTTAAAAAAAAAAACAACAAATAGAAACAATTAGTTGATTTTCTATGGTTAATTAATTATTTTGTTTTGTTTCTTAAAACAAGGGAAAGACATTTTCATTGACTCATTACGCTACACAAAAACAATTGGTAAAAAAAAATGTTTCAAATTGCAAAGATGTATTACATTTTGTCTAGATTTATTACTAATTTTATTACATGACTGATCCAAACTAATTTAAAAACAGCCACACTTAGTATAAGCTTTACTGTTTTAAAAGCTTTTCTTTTTCTATGTTCCTTTTTTTTTTTTTTACAGATAAATAAAAAATACATGTTTAATGAAAACAAACATTTCTTCACTTGATAAGAAAGAACACGAAGCAAATTTTACAGCACAAATCTCAAAACAGTTGTTTTTTCTTTCCCTCGCAAAATTACTGCGTTATTAGTCAATCTTTAGCCATTGTAATTGACATTCTTTTAATAGTCATTTTTTGATAATTATTCAATTTGACGTGCACCTTTCCTATCGCTAATATATTTATATAAGCTCAGTCAATTTTCATTGACTTTGGTTGTCGACAGTAATGCACAATTCTATTTACAAAATAACGGTTAATCACAGTCATCTTTCTAATATCACTTTGATTCATAAGACCCCGTTCATGTTTTTGTAAAGCAACATATTAAATTAGGAGAGAAAAAGAAGTGTAAGCAGTATGAAGAAATGTGGTGGAAATATAACGGAACCTAAAACAATTGGTAAGAAAATAGAAATAGAAGACTTGCAATATTTTGAAATAATTAGGCGAAATGAACAATGTCATGACCTTTAATATTTGAATAATGAAAATGAATACCTAAAGTGACTCTGATTTGGAGTTACTGTATGATAAGAAATGTTTAAATACTTTTGTCCATAGAGATTAGAACGATATAAACTGACTAATGATACGAAGATTTTGTGACAAAAAGAAATTTAGATTTCCTGTAACTGTTAGAACTGTTCAATTATTTGGCTTATAAATGCTTACCAGAGATCATCTCATCTCGTCCACTATTTATTTTTATTTTGTCATTTTAAAATAAGGGCAAATTAAAATATACAAACTCTTTTTAAAAAAAGACAATATCTCCTTTATACAAATTATAGAGCGATTGGTTTTCTCTTAATAACTAATGAATATCAGATTAAAAAACAACGCTGGAAAATTAGTTTATTAAACTCTTGAATCTATAATGCAATGCATTCGGAAATTCCTTTGTCCTTTGAAAATTGATGTTGGATCTACATCTAGATCAGTTCTCTAGCCAAATTAAAAGTATTATTTTGTTTAAATTGAAAAGTTATAAAGGTCAAACTCAGTTTTCTCAGTGTGACAAACGAGCTAGTTATTCTTTTCTCAGCGATATACCCCTGTTACCTGTTACCTATTACCTGTTACCTGTTACCTGTTACCTGTTACCTGTTACCTGTTACCTATCCCTTAGTCTGGTGGACCGTTGGGGCACCAAGCAAGACTTGAAGACCATCTTTCTCCATTCCTCTCTATCCTTTGCCCTGTTTAAAATCTCAAAGGAAATGTGGGAAGCGTGGTCGAGAGGCCAAGTGCGGCTTGAGCTTGGCTTGGCTTGGCTACCTAGAAGGGGGCTCGAGGTTCGACACCCGACTCGGGCAGAGTTGTGTTTACTGAGCGCCCAAAGGCAGCACGGGAAACCAATTCCTAGATACCCCCTCCCCCCCACCGGTCCACAAATGAGATTGGACCAAAGCGCTCTGAGCATGCTATAAGCATGAAAGTAGCGCTATATAAAAGCTATAATAATAATCTCATTCAATGGTAGGCCTGTCCATTCTTTGATGTTGTCTTCCTACCGCTTAGTCTGCCTCTTCTCCTTTTTCCTGGTACTGTTCCCTAGAGGAAGGTCATAGCGAGTCCCGAAGATCTTGTTACATGGCCATACATTTTAAGCTTTCGTTTCTTCACAGTAGTTAGCAGGTCATCACGGGGTCCGATATACATCAACTGTTAAAGTTATATAAAAGTCGTTTTTTGAGCCGTTTTTGAGATCAGTGTCTAGACTCGAGGTTTCCCCACCCTACCTTAAGTTATGAGAAAAGAAAATACAAAGAAAAAAAATATATATATATACATGTATGTATTAACTAACAACAATTTCCTGTGTGAAAAAGTCTTCAACGTATAACACAATAATAAAAGCCAGAATAACAACAAAGACATATCAAAGGGAGCGGCATAAAAAGGAAGGATCAAAGAAGAGCCAAAGTTCTGTGTACCCTATGAACCCTGGACTTCCATTAGGTCTGCGGAACTTTTATGATCAACTTTTCAAAGAGAGAAATAAAAAAAGAAATGACCCATTAGGGACTCGCACTTAACAGTTCTGGTTGACGTCTGCCGGTGACACAATAACCTCCTGTAGTCAGCCATTGTGGCCTATTATGCATTTTTTATCGTTGTTCTAGTGATCTGGCAGCTAGAACACTTAGCTGTTTGACCAGTGGTTCGAATCTAGTGTCGTGCTGTATGACTTATTTAGGATTTTTGTAAAGAAAATAAACGAGCTAATTGAAAACTACAAGTAATATAAAAACTAGAACTAAAACTGAAACTGAAAATGTTACTTTTACTAAAGAATAAAAAAAAAACAACAACTAACAAATAAAAGTAAAATTAAACTAGAAAAACATTAACAAATACGCTGTTTTTTTTTTTCTGTTTTTTTTTTAAAGAGAATAAATCCATTTATGTCTAATAATATTTAAAAAAAAATCTAGAAAAAATTAAAAGAAAAATCTTTGGTTTGAAGCTGGTCACCTGCGTGAGCATATGTATTTAGCAATCCAGCGGAAACACTTTTGTGATTATTGATTGATGTTTTTTTTTTCCAAGTTTAGCGTAGCCAAATTTACATATATTTATTATCTTATCTTATACAATACAGACGTTACTTAAAAAAAGAATATGATTACGTCCTGATTGTTTTAATTTGAATAATTATAAACAGTAAAACAAAGAGTTATTCCCATGTGTGTCCATGTAACGAGTTTAGTGTGACCTTTTCGATAGTTCTAGACGCCAGGTCAAGTCAGTGCGCTGTCCAGCGTAAACAAGTTAATTTTAGAATAGCCAATCATAGAAAGGGGTTAAGGAAAAAAATTACACACGTCATCTTTCAGAAGGTCAAAGTTACTGAAATAAGTATCAGAGAATGTTCTATGCTTCTGGAAGATACGATGTGAAAAAGTATAAATAAGAGGGAAAATAGTTAGTCGGGGTCCTCGCACAGTAACGGTATTTGAAGAGCATTAGTCCTCGCATAATAGTAGTTTTATATAGTTTTATGTTCAATCTTCTCTTTATAAAGAAATAAGAGTAGAAGTCTGTTATTAAGAAGTTGTGTATATAAGTGAAGTTTTATTTATATTAAAGTAGAGATTGAGAAAGTGTTTGTTCAAGAAGTAGAAGCTGTATTAAAGTTTGTTGAAGAAAACATAGAGTTTCTTTCTTCATTGAATTTGAGTTATCAAGTCAATAATAAAATCAATCCCCGGCATGTGACGATATACAGAACATCACATCATTGATATACAGAACATCACATCATT
>JADKLZ010001913.1:10955681-10971369 GCA_021533235.1 Biomphalaria straminea
CCGTGTAGCAGCACACTTAGAAGATGTTCCTACCCGTGTAGCAGCACCATTAGAAGATGCTTGGATTTATCAGAATGTAGCTAATATATGTACATGTCAATGTCATTCTACCGTTCTAATTCATTTGTCCTTGTGACCCTTTTATCTTTAAGTTATATTCATCAGATTTTATCTAAATACTTCTATAAACCTAGAAATGACATAACACTTGGGCAAAGTCCTAAGCTCATGATTCCCCAGTTACAAAAGAAGCTAAACATTTAGCACTTTTTGTAGCTAACACTTATGCTTGAGTGTTATGAGACACGATAAGAAGTCAATGTCAGATTTCAGTCTTGAACTCTTTATACAATTAAAGTTCGGAATTCTTCGCAAGATTTAAGTTCGGAACTCTTTGTAAACTTTAAATTCGGAACTCTTCGTAAGCTTTAAATTAGGAACTCTTCGTAAGCTTTAAATTCGGAACTCTTTGTAAACTTTAAATTCGGAACTCTTCGTTTGAATAGTCTAAGAGCTGAGCTGAAGGCTCTTCGAGCTCTAAGTTTGAAAAAAAACATGTCTGACTCCGTCCGAGAACAAATATCAAACAGTAAAAAAAAAAAACCCGAGTCAATGCCTATAGGGCATTGCTGTTTCCAATACCACTGAGTGGTACCGGGGACCGCCACCATTTACCTTCATTATACCAAGCTAACTGTGCGGGATTCGCCATTTGAGACGGTCCCTTGAGGAACAGCGCATGGATTCGTGACAGAGCTGTGGGAGCTTTCGTGCTACTCCGCGCCGTGCAAGAGGTGGACTCGTGGGCACCCCCACGAGAGTCCTGTTTGTTACCCTTTCGCCTAGCCACTTCCTCTGGTGAGCTGTTTCCACGCGAGCGCCACGTTGAGGCAGAGTAACGTGCTCGCGGAAACTCTTCGTAAGATATAAACTTGGAATAATAACATTAAAGTTCGGATGTGTACGCAACTGTACCTTCGGAATTATACATAATACATAGCATATAAATTTGGAACCTTTTGTAATATTCTACGACAATCTTTGGTTTAGAAGTCACAGTGAATTAAGTGATTTCTTTATCTTTCGCTATTAGATGACCGTCAAGTTCAAGATGTCATTTGTAGTAAAAGTTTGTAATTAACAACTTTTTTCATCTCAATTTTTGTTTGTTAGAACCATAGACATAGATAAATATAGACTGGCCGATAAAACAGTTTTATGAAATAAAAATTTGTCACTTGCACTTGTGTGTACTTTATTTATGTCTATAAATTTAGTTTAATCTCTAAGCCTGAAGATCATGCAATTTTTAAATTTGTCAGAATTCGGAAATCCGAATACAATAGATATACATGTTTTCAAGTTACATAAAGGTACTTCCGTTTTCCAGTCTATATTTATATATGTCTATGGTTAAAACATTCCAAACGTCTATTTATCTCTAACGTGATTTAGAATTGCAGACATCACTGACTCCACTCTTCGTATTTGTCTCAATTAGTTGTGTGCGTGCGCGCGTGTCTCAAAATTATGTCTTAAATTTCGATCTAGTCTCGAGATAGCAGGTGCAGACAGCCTTTTTGTGGCCAGATGATGGTCCATCTTGTGTGTTATGTAATCAATAGCCCACCAAACACGTTTCCACAAATCACATCTCTGTCTGTTGACTAACAATATCAGCAGATAGTATTACATTAGTGAATACATCCCCGTTCGTAAATCTTTTGACTTGCAGACACCCATCGTGTCGAAAAGTTTTTAAAAAAATATATGTCTCTGCGGTTAAGTCTCTGAAAAATTATGGTATAAATAGGCTACAGGTTTGAAACAGGCTGCGATGGTATCTCTCTATCTCAGATTACATGTGCGGTAATTCAGGCGACACTTCGTCTCATTTATCCCCCCTGTTTCACGATTTAAACCCCGCCCCCGAGGTCTGGTTTACATTGTTTAAGACCAGGAAAAAAAAACGTTATATCGTTATTTCCGGGTTGAATGTATATAGATATGTAACAAAAGGAGAAAACAGAATTTTAATCGCGCACTCAATGACCGTCCCCCCTTTTTTTTCTTTCTTCTTTAATTATTTTTTTGATTTTTAGCATTTTATTAATAATGGTTTCCCTTTTAGAACTTGCGCTCTATAGGGCAGATGATGTAAATGTCAACTGTTTATGTGGCCCAAGTTTAACGAGGGTGTCATGTGGCCAGCACAACAAACAAGAGCCTTTACTTTCCCACAACAAATGTTAGGTGGAGGAGCCCAATGATGCTGAAAGTAAAAACCCCAAACTTCACCAGGATTCGAACCCGGGACCCTGATTCGGAAGCCAAGCTCTTTACCGTTCAGTCACAGCACCTCCTTTATAATATAATAAAATAATTCATTTGATATACGAAAAGCGCCACAATAATAGCAACGTAGAGACGGAAATTGTGATAGAATGTTTTAAAACTTTAAAAGTCTTTGTTTTTCATTTATTTTTGTTTATAGATTATCCACGATACATCTACATGGTCCATCTTGTGTGTTTGTAATCAATAGCCCGCCACAAGCGTTTACCAAAATCACATCTCTGCCTGTGGACTACCTAGATCACCATATATAGTATTATGTTGGAGATATATCAATACTGTAAATTTTATGTCCCCTTTCGTATCTAAGAAAATTAATTAATGACCAGAAATTAATTAATGTATTTGTATTTTTTTAATTATTGATTTGTATTTTGTTAGGTGCAACAAATAATGGATCAAAGTTTGAACTTGATCCGAGCATGGGAAGTGGGAGAAATGACGTGTATAGTTACCTGTTTTCTTTTTCCTGGTACTGTTCCCTGGAGGAAGGTCTTTGCGAGTCCCGAAGATCTTGTTACATGGCCATACATTTTGAGCTTTCGTTTCTTCACAGTATTTAGCAGGTCATCATGGGGTCCGATCGCTGCCGTAACCCTGTCTCTAATCTCTTGATTTGTGATGCGGTCTTTAAATGTGATGCCTAGGATCCTTCTGTAGCATCTCATTTCCATTGCTAGGATCCTCCTCTCTAGCTCTGCAGTCAGCGTCCAAGACTCACAAGCATATAGAAATGTGGCCATGACCAGGGAGCGCATCAGTCTGATTTTGGTGCCGAGGGCTAAGCCTTTATCTTTCCATATCAACTTGAGTTTAGAAATGGCCGCTGTGGACTGTGCTATTCGGACCATTAGTTCGGGCTTTGTTCCCTCATCCGAGACGTGTATAGTATAAAAGTTATATCCGACAGAGTGAGTTGATATAAGTTTATTTTTTTTAAAGAATTGTCGAGTCCAACAGAACATTTTCCATACGGCTAAGTTGTATAGTTTAGAAAGCTAGCACCGCGTCACCGCCTGATATTCTTGTGAGCCTCATTTTGAGTATCCCTATCTAACATGTTCACTATTTGACATGATTTTTAATACCCGCCTGGACACTTTGTATGTGTTTAAATGTCCATAAAATGTTATGTTTCTACTTCTCTCACATGTACTTAAAACTCGAAACACAGCTCAGTTCCCGTCCTGCTCAAATCTGTCTTAAATTTAACTTGTTATCTTCGACTTAAATGAAATCAGACAGGCTGAAAAAAAACTCGCGAGGCTCTTCGCATGTTGAACGTAAGGGAGATAAATCACACATACTGATTACGTCATTCCTAACGCCAAACCTCTTCCAGTCTCGTTCTGAATCTCGAAGCCGCTTTTCCCGGAGCGCGAGATTCCACCAATCCAATATGAACCATGTTTTACCACTTCCCCTGCACTCACTCACAACCGCCTAACCAGCTCCAGACGGAGTCATCTCTTCAGATGATAGCCGGAGCTAAGAAGCGAAATCGAGGGTGGGGGGTAGACAAACTTTCATTGCGTTTTAGGAACCATATGGACGCTCTTTAAACAGTCGTGATCTTAAGAAGATTTCCAGCCTAGCCCTTGTCATCCCTTGAGCTTGGACGCCATTATCTTTCGTTCTGAAAGAGCTCATGAAACGTATAGATCAGTGATGCTCAGTCTATGGTCTGCGTGACATAGCCTAACTGTGAACTGTGCCGTATGACCCATTAAAGCGTCTGTAAAGTTTCCCTTTCAGACATTGCGTTATATGGGGCAGATGATGTTAAGGTTATCTGTTTCCTTGATCAACGGTTACCAATCAGGGCATCATGTGTTCAGTACAACGACCAAACGTCGTTACCAAACAAAAGTCAGGTATCCATTAGAGTTGGGTGGACTCATGGGTGCCCTGACCCGAAATTCAAAATCCCAGTCTTCACCTAGATTCGAATCCAGAACCCCAGGTTCAGAAGCCACGCGCTTCACCGCTCAGCCCTAGAACATTCAGAAAAAAGGCTATCTGTGCCTAAAATGTGAAGAGATAAAACATGTCAGAAATAAAATGCCTAAGTTCAGAAATTAAACTCTCTGTGCCTAAAACATAAATAGGTAAAAATGCCTAAAATATTAATTATTAATGCATATGTGATATTCAGAAAGAAAACATTTATTTGGCCCAAAATATAAATAAAATTCAGAATTAAAACTTAATGTGCCTAAAATATATAGCAGTTAAAATGCCTGTCCAATCATTAAATGAGTGAATTACATTTTCTTGACATCTTTTCATTTTACAAAGGTTTCGCATATAAGTGCCTATGTTTATAACCCTGACATATTTTATAGTAATCCGAATCTAGTGGTTAGTTTTTCACGCATGCGAAAAAAAAACAACAAAAAAACAAGGTTTGGTTTTTAAAACTTGACATTTGCATCTAGGTGACTTAATTGTCTGTACTTTTCTGGGGAAAATGTTCTGTATTCCGAATACGAAGTAAATGTTGCTATTTTTTAAATTAATTTTAAAATTTATTATCACAAATCTATTTTATAAACTTTTTCGCCCAACATTGCCTTGTTTAAAAATGTAACTTAATCAGGTTCGAACTATGCCCCGTACAGTCAGAAGCAGAGCGATGTTCAAAGATAACATTGTTATAAATATTTATTTCAAAAGAGATAAACCAGTCGTTTATTCAAGTGACCCGTACGAGAAGACGATAACGAACCTGCTATTCCAGAAGACCTCTTAGAAGACCTCTTTAGAAGAGTTGCTCCTTCTATTTGTACCAAGTACTAGTAGAAGGTCCCGTGTTTCTTTAGATACAGCATGCAAGCAGCTTTAATGTTGGCCTGCTCCTTGTGAGTTTTGATGCGCTCGTTTCCACGGACAAGTGAATTGTTACCGCAAATGAAATCTGATACAGTGAAGTGGGGAAGACACGTAAATACCTAGACATGCACCTGTCTTGTTCTTCTAGAAGGGTCTGGTCTTTTCGAGCCTTCAACGTCATGAGAAAGAGAAAAAGAAAGAGTATAAAGAGAAAGAATTAGGGAAAAAGAAAGAAAAAAAAAAGAGAGAGAACGATAAAAAGGAAAAGGGGAAAAAAAGAAAGAGATGTATAGAGAAAGAGAGAGAAAAAGAAAAGAGAGAAAGAGAGAAAACGAGATAGAGAGAAAGAATGAGAGAGAGAGATAATTAGAAAATAGAAATAGTTCTGGACAAAGAAAGAGAGAAAAAGATATATTGAGACTGAAAGAGAGAAAGAAAAAGAAATTGTGAAAAAGGTATAGGTTGAGGGACAGGGAAAGAGAAAAGAAAGAAGGAAGGTTTGAGAGACAGGGAAAGAGAAAAGAAAGAAGGAAGGTTTGAGGGACAGGGAAAGAGAAAAGAAAGAAGGAAGGTTTGAGAGACAGGGAAAGAGAAAAGAAAGAAGGTATAGATTGAGAGACAAGGAAAGAGAAAAGAAAGAAGGGAGGTTTGAGAGACAGAAGAGAGTCGTTAAAAAGCAATAAGGTGCGCCCTCTGTGTCTCACATCTTCTCCGCCCTCAGTAGGGGGTTAACAAGACACGAACAGCGCCCCACTTTATCCAGTGGATGCTGAAGGAGTGAGGTGAGTGAGAAGCACCCGAGAGGAAGGTGAACATCGTCCGCCCCCTCCTCTCTTCTCACCAGTTATGCACCCGCCTGCATCATTTAAAACTGATATGTATTATACGTGGCGTGCATGGTCTTCTGGAGACTGGCCAGATAGTAGAACACTCGTTTTTTTTTTAATGGACCGTTGGGATTGTGACGGGTCACCGCGTGTGACGTGAATTTAGCTTGTTTGGTGTCTAGGGGATGATTATTTTTGAATATATCACACACTGACCCATCAGCAGACAAATCGGGAGCAGACACGCAACTAGACAAGCAATTAAGAGAGATACAAATTGATAAAAGTATAAAGAATATTTATTTACATAAATATTTACATAAAGTAATAAAATGGGGAGGGTTTGTATCTAACTTTGAACTATGCTATGTTTGATCATCACTTATGCACGTAATGAGAGAATATGTCGCTTTGTCCTTGGTACTTAGCTATTTCTGTCTTGATTCTCTTGATTGGATCGTAGTTGTTGTATCCTGGCTGGCAGTGGCGTTTCTAGCGGGAAGAGGGACGCCGACGATATAGTCCTTGTGGAGGTTCAGTCCAAAAGTTCCAATATCTGTAGTGGGCACAGTAAGGCGGGTGGCCGGTTACCGTGGGCACAAGTGTACTGCGGGCAGAGCGGATCTGCCGTGGGCAGCGTAGGGCAGGATAAGTCCAGTGAGTTGGCGGAGCTATGACGTCTCGCACAGAGCGGATCTATAGGGACGTCGTACCTAAGAGGATGACAGGCGGACTGTCAAATAGGCAGGCTTGAGCCGATAGCGCCAAGTGGACGATGAGTAGTGACTTTCAGCGCTGAAAAGCACTTAATAGTACGTGATACTCGTAGTGGATCCAAGTGAGCAAGCGATACTGATTAGTACCAAATAGGCGAGTGTAGTATAGGTTAGCGCCAAGTAGGTAGATGGAACTCAATGCAAATAGGCTGATGTGTCAATACCCATAGGCAAGTAGGCAGGTCCTAGTAGGTAGTAAATAGGCAAGTAGCAAATACGCAGACACCTGAGGGAGGCACCAAATATTCCTCTAAGAGTAAGAATGGATGAAATCGTCCAGTCCCGTATGCCAGCGGGAGAGAGAATGAAAATGAGCTAGTGTCTAATTTGACATGGTCTAGCTTATAAAAGTCAGAAGTGAGACCGGATACCGGAAATGTGACAAGATAGGGATTGTCTCTCACGTGGTCGGCTCGAGACGAATATTCCACATATTGGAAAGAGGCCTGAGATGTGCGGACACACCTTGGAGGGTCGATAGACGTGTGGCGTCGAATGATCTCTTTGATCCAGGAGAGAGAGACACGTGTTGAGGCGGGAGGAGTAATACATTACATTCCTGCCCATATGGTATCAACTGAGAGGGCTGGGCGTCCGGCCCTCAAGGCGAATGCCTGTTCGATCTCTTCCCTGGTCAAGGGGAGATAAGCGAGGAGTGGCGACAGTCATGGTCCATGCGCTAGACTTTGTTTAGCGTAAATAGGAAAAAGGTGCGGTTGTGAAGAAATAGGCCGTAAAAAGGGGAAATAATTAAAATAAAATAAATAAATAAAGATAAATAATAATTAATGCTGTGATAAAAGTGAGCGAATCTGACAGCGAGTTTTTGACTTGTCACAGGGATTACTTTACAAAACGTGTACATTTTGTTTTATGTTTGTATGTGGGTGACACCCTCTTTGACCGTAGGCCACAGAATCAGGTGACCTTTATGTCATCTTCCCTATAGACTTCAAGGTCTGAAAGGGGAACTTTACTTTTTTTTTTTACTTGAGTGATTGAATGTTATTTCGCGTTTTTTTTTTCAAGCCTCGAAACAATTTTTCCAGCCCAGTCTCTTTAACTCTTTCTCTCCGTAATTATTTACCACATTCTGATGAAATCAACGTTGGTATCGTCAGTTAGGAGAGAAAGAGTTAAATGAATGAATATTAAAATTGCATAAATTAATCAACAGTTTTATGATTTAATACAAACAATGTTTTAAATATAGAAAAACATTTTTATAATAATATTTACGAACAGGAAACTACCTGTTGTCATGGCGATCGAAACGCCTCAAGACCGCGGAGCTTTGAGTAAATCTAAGAGGATAACTCCACCGTCGTCTGCTTGCACTCGCAACGGAAGTCGGAGGACAGGAAATGACGCAAGTATTGAAGCCAAATTGCGCAGACCATTAATATTCGTTTAATGTTCCGTCCTCTATTACTTGTAACAGCTTTCTAATACTGCCAGACATCCGATCAGCTTTTGGACCATTCTGCGAAAAACCCATTTTCAGAACTGGTTATTAATAACATCTTGCTCTCTAGTTTTTTCTCTCTCTCTCTCTTTTATTGTGTGTATTGGCTTCGTCTCAATGTGTCGCGATCGGAGATCCTATAGAATAATGAGGTTTAAATCTAGTCAGTTATTTCCGTATTCTTTAAAAAAAAAGATCATGCTGTTTTTTTTTTCCCTGTTGTATTCTTGTGTAGATTTGAGCACGTTAATGGGCGTTTGTGTGGTGTGTGTGTGTGTTTCTGTGGGATTGGAGTGTGTGGTAGTTGTTCTTCTTTTTGCTTTATTTTTTTAAATTATGAAGTCAATATACTAGGGGCCAAACTAAATGTAATTAAAAGGTAAAGTAACTCTTTCACACCTTGCCATCTACAGGGCATGTAAGGGTCATATGTTTCTATGACCGTCGGTTAAATTGGGTGTCGACCAATCGACATAAGTTTCCCCCAACTAATATCAGGTACCCATTTAGAGTTGGGTGAACTCGTGGGCACACTAAAAAAACGAAAGTAAAAATTTCATTATTTAACCGAGATTTGAACCCGGGACCATGCTTAATCACTTAGATGCTGCACCCCCCTCCCTATACTAAATGGTCAGTTTTTTTAAAGATCGCCACATTTACATAAATGTCCGGCAGGTAGCCGAATAGTTTATGTCTGCACTCTTTTTTTTTGTGAATTTCCGTTTCATTGTCTTAGTCACAATTGTGAAGGACTGGGTTGCCCAACCTTTTTCGACTTTTGGGCCATATAAATTTTCGAGTAAAGAGTCACGGGACGCATCGCCGGAAAAGGTCGTCAAGTCCTGTGCAAACCGTCCTCTGTGGCTTTAGTATACACTATTTGCAGTGATTTGTAGGTACTGAACAGCACTAAGTCACGGGTCAGACATGGTCTGCGGGCCGCAGTTTAGTAATCACCAGAGAATGTTATTGATGAATATTTTTGAAATGGTTAGTTTGTCATTATAATTGTAGATCTAGTCAATAAGAAGCAGCCGACAAATGAAAGAATAACAAGATTACAAAGAGAGTTTGTGTAATACACAAACTCAGAGGCGGCCCCCGTCGGAGTCGGATCCCTGTCAGATCCGCCTATTCGCAAGATGTTTTGGATGTTCCTTCTAAGTCCCTGGCTCAATTACTGTATGCTCCCATCCTTAAACTATCGCAATATTTCTGAAAGAACAGTAAAGGTTAAATAATATTTTCAAAAGCCTTTAGTGTTTTTTTCTAACCGTGACGGACAGACCAACCAACAGACAAAACGCACAAAAATATGCTAGTAACATTCTGATGGGGGTATTTAACAATTTTATTTTTAAAAATCTTATTTTTTTAAAAAAATAAGAAATTAGTTTAGAATCATGTCATTTCCGGGCTTTACGCTAGTACACGAAAGCCGCTGCTAAAAAATCATTAAAAAAAATGTGCGTGATATCTACATGCCTTACGTATTTCTTATAGTAACATTTCCTCCCTTACATTTACGTAATTATTTTAGAATTGGTGTTTTATTATTAAAAAATCGCTTCCATAATTAATTTTATAAATTAAACGGTTTGCTTTTAGAAAACTAAAAGTAGCCGTTGCACCTAAACTTTTCAAGCCGCATTTAATGGTGAAATAATATTTTTCGTATCTCTTCTTGTTTTGGCGCTCTGAGTCTGACAGACGGACAGACGGACAGACAGACAGAAAGTCATTTTAAAAAATGTGCGTGATATCTACATGCCAAGAGCATTTCATATAGTAACATTTCCTCCCTTAGATTTACGTAATTGCTTCACAATTGGTGTTTTATTATTAAAAAATCGCTTGCAAAATAATTTTTATAAATTAAACGGTTTGCTTTTAGAAAACTAAAAGTAGCCGTTGCACCTAAACTTTTCAAGCCGCATTTAATGGTGAAAAAATAGTGTTCGTATCTCTTCTAGTTTCGGCGCCCTGAGTGTGACAGACGGACAGACGGACAGACGGACAGACGGACAGACGGACAGACGGACAGACGGACAGACGGACAGACGGACATTTTGCACAAACCTAATAGCGGCTTTTTCCCCTTACGGGGGCCGCTAAAAAAGTAAACATTTATTATTATCATTATTAAAGCCAGCCTTAACGGTGCGCGAGGTTCTGGCAAATTTGCTATCAGAGCCGCGAATATTTGTACGATTGGTTGACGGAGACAAAAGATTAACTTTATCGCGACGTATGGTGCGGAGTCTGGGAGAATGCCCACTCATCAACCTCTAAGTCCGCCTCTGATTATTATTATTTTAATTTTAATAATAATAATAATAATGATATCTTTATTGTCCGTACGGAAATTTGTCTTACAATTTGTGCATTATACAAAACAAAACATTATTTTAAAAAATGTACATTCACACCAGACTCACTCACAATTTACATATGAAAAGTTTACATTAGATTGGTTCTATTTAATGATCTGATTGCTAGAGGAACAAAAGATTTTTTGTGTCTGTTTGTCTTTGCTATCGGTGTCTTATATCTCTTTTGTGATGGTAAAATAACAAAATCCTAACCCAAAGGTTGATTTTTAATAATTATTGAGCTAAATGAAAAACTGAATCGATTTGTTGTTAAAAAGAATTTCGCTTTCGTAATCATTTTTTTTTTACATTAAGTTTAATAAAATTTATTTCTAAATTTTTATTAATTTCTTAAAAACAATTTAAATTGCGTCCAAAGAAGAAATAAGTTCATTTTGTTTTTTGTTCAACATTAATATGCCTACCTGATGTACCACTTTAAATTTTTAGAAAATGTTTAAGAAAATATAAAAAAATATTCCAATCCAGTATGGCTTAATCCATCATTGTTGTCATGGAAACCCATTCAGCGGCAATCAGCCCCAGACACTCATAAAGAATAGTTTAATCTTCACTTCCCAGCGGTTACCTTCGCATTTAATGCTCGTTTGAAACTCAAATGGGGTGCTCGTTCTCTTAGCCCGTGACAACCAAATATCAATTTAATGATCTTTTCTTCTGCACGCTTTTTTCAACATTTGGTTTGGTTTTTGGTTTTGGACGAGTATCGTTTTAACATGATCTTAGAGGAAAATCTGGCAATATGGTTACATCAGCCTTCAGTGGCAGCACTTTGATTGAAGTGGGTAGGGTGAATGTATGAGGGCACCATAAGTTAAGGGTAGTAGATAAAGGACAAATTAACCATACGCAAAATAGTCAAATTTTGGTGATCTTTCTAAAACAGCTGCACCAAGATGGCCGACTATTAGTCTCGATATGTGAATTTGGCTAGATTCTCTTCTCTTCAGTACAGCGCCGTTATTGTCTACTACGAGGTTAAACATACTCTTGCGATTACATGTTTAGTATTTGTCTTTTTAGCGGCCCCCGTAAGGGGAAAAAGCCGCTATTAGGTTTGTGCAAAATGTCCGTCTGTCCGTCTGTCCGTCTGTCACACTCAGGGCGCCGAAACTAGAAGAGATACGAAAAATATTTTTTCACCATTAAATGCGGCTTGAAAAGTTTAGGTGCAACGGCTACTTTTAGTTTTCTAAAAGCAAACCGTTTAATTTATAAAATTAATTATGCAAGCGATTTTTTAATAACAAAACACCAATTCTAAAACAATTACGTAAATGTAAGGGAGGAAATGTTACTATAAGAAATGCTTCCGTCATGTAGATATCATGCACATTTTTTAAAATGAACTTTAAGCAGCGGCTTACGTGTACTAGCGTAAAGCCCGGAAATGACATGATTCTAAACTAATTTCTTAAATTTTTAAAAAAATCAGATTTACAAAAAAAATTGTTTAGTGCCCCCATTAGAATAAAACAAGCATATTTTTGTGCGTTTTGTCTGTTGGTTGGTCTGTCCGTCACGGTTAGAAAAAAACACTAAAGGCTTTTGAAAATATGATTTAACCTTTACTGTTCTTTCAGAAATATTGCGATAGTTTAAGGATAGGAGCACACAGGAATTGAGCCAGGGACTTAGAAGGAACATCCGAAACATCTTGCCAATAGGTGGATCTGACAGGGATCCGACTCCGACGGGGGCCGCCTCTGAGTTTGTGTATCACACAAACTCTCTTTGTAATCTTGTTTTTTTTTTTAACATCTAGAGCTAAAGGAATTTTTTTACGGAATTTTTTTTTTTTTTTTTTTTTTGAGGATTTGAATAAGAGATTGACCTTTTACTAAACAATTAGATGTTCATTATAAAATATCAGTTAGGCCAGGTTCACATTCAACTTCACATTCACTTTCACCTATCCTTTAGCCTGCTGGAATCTGGGGCATCACACAAGATCTGTGTACCTTCCTTCTAGATCTACATTCTTCTCTGTAATTTTGTCTTTGATAGAATTTCATTCTGATCTTCTTTCTGAAAATATTGAAACCTGCCTTTTTACCTGCCTGGCTGGATCACTTAGGGGGGCCGATTTTGAGTTTGTGTTTCCACACAAACTGTCTTTGTAACCTTATTATTATCTTAACATCTCGTTGAGATACCTTTTAGGCCTATACATTTTCAACATATTAGACCTGCCACTATAACGTCTTGTAATTTTGTTTTTTTTTACTTAAAAAAAACAACAAAAAAAAAAAAAAAACAACTCTGGGACAATAAGAAATGGGATCCATTTTTTGCACCCTCTTTGAAACAAACGTGCACCGCCTCTGATTCTAACTACTGTCAAGGAGGAGACACTACATATTAATACATTGCTGTTTGATATTGTCTGACACGCCGATGTTAGATAACTGTGGCTGCATTTTGGAGTCCATTTACCAGGCCATGGCACTTAATGCAAACATGATCTGGAGATGTCTTAAGATTTGATACGCTTATGTTTAATTACTGGCCCAGGGGCTTATCTAACATTTGCCTACAATTTATCTTCAGCCACCAAAAAGCAAAGATTGTTTCCTGGTCTTTCCATTTTTTTTCTCTCTTTCCGTATACTTAAGTCTAATCTGATGTTTACTTAAAATAGAAACAATATTACCAATAATAACATTCGAAATCAACTTTTATTTTTATTAAAAACAAAAAGGCTTTAAAATTTGATTGATACCTGGCCGTTCTGTACAGTTACTGAGTTAGATTGAATTTAACTTGATTGAAAATTTGGAGTGTTATAAATGTAAGGAATGCTTAAAATCTCTTTTGTAACAATTCTGTAACAAGTAGTTACAATTCAGTTACTTGATTAAAAAAAAAAAAGTAGGGGCCTAGCGGTAAAAATTACTATGGAGTGTGAGCCCAGTGTCTAAATACAGTTTATGTTTTATAGAAAGTTTATGTTTTATATAAAATTTTTGTCTTATAGAAAGTTTATACATTATAGAAGGTTCTTGGCTTATAGAAAGTTTATGTTTTATAGAAAGTTTATGTTTTATAGAAGGTTTTTGTCTTATAGAAAGTTTATGTTTTATAGAAAGTTTATGTTTTATATAAAATTTTTGTCTTATAGAAAGTTTATGTATTATAGAAGGTTCTTAGCTTATAGAAAGTTTATGTTTATAGAAAGTTTATGTTTTATAGAAGGTTTTTGTCTTATAGAAAGTTTATGTTTTATAGAAAGTTTATGTTTTATAGAAAGTTTTTGTTTTATAGAAAGTTTATGTTTTATAGAAAGTTTATGTTTTATAGAAAGTTTTTGTTTTATAGAAAGTTTTTGTCTTACAGAAAGTTTTTGTTTTATAGAAAGTTTTTGTCTTACAGAAAGCTCTTAGAACTCTTCCGTTACTCATCCAACTTCAATACACTTTTCACCTGATAACTAAATCGTTTTAGACACGATTGTTTTCGGATTTATAAGATGTTTTGTAGGGAATAGAAGCTCTTGTTGGCTGTTTGTATTATTTTTATGTTCTATTTTTAGAGCTCAAGTTTCAATAAAAACATACACTTTTAACACAATCATCATTTGTTTGTTTAAACAATTGCCAGTATTTTTAAAAGGTTTATAGATGTTATACAATTTTTTTCTGCTTCATCTATCAAGAAATATAAATCTACTTTCACCAATACATAGATAAATGTACATCTAAATTTATCTAATTAATAATTAAAACATAATTGACCTATGTACTCTAATAAAAAATTGTTTGTCTGTTTATTTATCTTAGGCCCAAATACTGGCTCTAATTTGGTTTTATTTATTTCCCCTAGGTGTAAACCATGTTTTGTTTTCTATAACTTTGTTAGCATTTTCATTAATTAATTTATTTGTGCATTTGTTAGTATAGTCATTAGTATACAGGCGTATCATTTCAACCTAATTTCTTCTCAAAACTTGCCATTAAACTATGTTACTATAATATTGCTATATTATGTATTTCAAAGAATGACAACAGAGTTGTCTCATCTACCAAAGTACATTACCACGATTGAGTTTTCATTATCGTTCAATATTTAATAGTTTCCGTTTTTTCTAGGTTTTTTTTTAAATTTAATTTAATTTCTTTGAATAAATTTAAGTTTTTTTTTTTTCATGTTTTCTAAAGTTTGAACTACGATTATTATCCCTGGAATATTTTAAGAATAAATTGTGCAAGACTCAATCGAAAACAACACAATTGACAAGCACGCGATACGAGACAGCCATTTTGAGTGTATCTATGGTTACTATGACATGTTTTTATGCTGTCTGTCTGTTACAGTTGACTCTTAAAAAAAAAAAGCTATCTTAACAGTTCTTTACCTAATTCTAAAGCATGCTTGAAATAGACACAGCGGCTACAATGGCAAACCCTTTCTGTGTTAATGTTAAATTGATTAGTTTTTAGGTGCAGCAGTTACTAGTGCTTATCTGAAAGCAATTTTTTTTAAACAAAATCTTCGTTTTCATATTTTTATGCACATACGAAAAAAACAAACAAATAAAGAAACCTACGTACTTCCTGTTAATTGACAGTATCTCATATCCAGAAGATCAAAATTCTATTCCTAACAGAGAACAAATGACCCGGTATAGCCGAGTAAAACATAGGCTTAGATAAACTCTCCGATTTATGTAGTCAGCTGTGTATTACTGAGCAAGTATTACTACCGACACGACTGATCATTAAGAAGACAAACAATGCGTTATATACTTTGTATTACTTTGGAATGTTTGTCTATTCAGTCGTGATGTGTCAGTGCCGTCGACTCAACAATTTTGACACCATAAGCAAAAGTCTGTTACGTTCAAGCAGAGTTCTCGTCCATTGCATGACATCCTGCATGAAGATGTCGTCCAGGACGTCATCATAAGACTAGGACTAAGACTAAGACTAAGACTAGGACTAGGACTAAGGCTAAGACTAAGACTAAGACTAGGACTAAGACTAAGACTAAAACTAAGACTAAGACTAAGACTAAGACTAAGACTAAGACTAAGACTAA
>JADKLZ010001913.1:10976438-10997065 GCA_021533235.1 Biomphalaria straminea
TTGAGCGAAGTGTTCCGCTAAATAGTCAGATTGAGCGAAGTGTTCCGTTAAGGAAACAGTTAGGGCAACAGGGAACTAGAGGTAAGAAAGGAGATTTAACACGAAGATGTCACAGCATTGAGATTTTGTTAACACTATGTCTCAAACCTTTTTGTAATTTAGTTTACAAGGCCGTGACGTTTTATTAAGGGTCCTTGACTGTGTGTAGTGAAAATCTCCAATAATTAGATTCATCTAATAGTATAAAAGTGTTTTAAAATTAAAAAAAAAAATATTTTGATTTCAATGTATATCCAGTGGCGTAGCTAGGAATTTTTGATTGTTTGGGGGCCCGGGGGGGGCTTGACCTCTTTGGGGGCCCCTGCTTTTTGCGTAATATTAATTTTTTTATGTAAAAAACACTCATTTGGCCCCCCCATCAAGTGGGGGCCCGGGGGAATTTTCAAATTCTCCCCTCTCCTCCCACCACCCTAGCTACGCAACTGTGTATGTCCCAAATCAAATATAAAGAAAGCGATATAGCCAATCATCTTCTAAAATAACGTTTATATACTATTCTATATCTCTGTGATGAAGGTCGTTTGAAAATCGCTCTGATTTAAAAAAAAAAAAAGAAGAGGATTTCAATTCGGAAAAGTACCACATTTAGATTTTTCTTCATGGCATATTCTTCTAAATACATTAATTAATTTTTTTCTCTTTCCAATTCAGATGGCAGTGAGTCAGACACCAAAAGGTCAAGGACGTCTTACACACGTCACCAGACGTTAGAACTGGAGAAAGAGTTCCATTACAACAAATATCTCACGCGACGAAGGCGCATCGAGATTGCGCATGCGCTGAACCTGACCGAGAGACAGATCAAAATCTGGTTCCAGAACCGACGGATGAAATGGAAGAAGGACCACAAGCTCTCGCACATCGCCAAGAACATGAACTTGGCCAACGCCTTAGAAAAAGTGGCCGAAGAGCAGCAGGCCAAATTAAGTCAAATGGTTATGTGAACTTAATTTCTTCGTTGAAATCGACATTTTGGAATTATTTTCCATAAAAAAAAGTCTTAATATCTGAACCTTTATCAATTGTTCGAAGCTTTTATGCGTTCCGTCACCTGACTTGGGATGACCCTTGTTTGAACTTACTAGATGGAATATTTTAAAACTTAGCTTCTCAGTGTGTAAGATTTTAGTTTGTACAGTGGATGTGAACTTGATCTTGCAGACGAGAACTCCAGCTTGTAACTCTCAAACTAAATCTTGGTTTAGTTCATAAGTCTGAAATTGAACATTGAGTAAGCTTCGCTTCTGACATTCGAAATTATTTATGGAGACTTTTTTTTAGTAATTTATAAACAGCAAAGCCATTTCTAATGAAATTTAGAATTTTATTCCTTTAATGCTGACTACGTGTGTATCTTTCAATTTGTCAAAGTGACAACCTTCAGGCCGGCAGCGATTGGAGCAATGTCATCCAGCGTGCCGGTATCGTGAAATACAAAACTTCTGCTGCACTAATTTTGTTTTTGGAAAATTAAGTATAGAAACCGCTGTTTAATTTGGTTTTTGTTCCAAAACTTTAAGACCGAAAATCTGTAACAAGTTTGGACTTGGTTAATTTCATGAACATTCTGAATACCAATAGATATGTATTTAGTGACTTCGGTGACTCAGTGTTTAGTGAATAATCGAGAGCTATTTGTAACTCATAAACTTATTTTAATATTTATATTCACCTTGACCTTTGACTGTTCTGTAATTGATGCTATACCATTAGAGAGAGATGAAACTATCTGGAAAAATTACTCCAACAAATATTACTGTCTTTAAAGTCATGCTTCACAGCCATATTAAACTCTATATGTTTATATGACAACCAGAAGTTGCAGCCAAAGGGTCCACTTCCATATCCGGTCATAGGGGACTCACGGATAGCTGAGTTACCTATAGACTAGGCAGGACTTTATATGACAGCGCTTTATTTAACGTGGATTCCATACTATTGCTGTCAGTCATCGATAAAACGGACCAAACGGACTCTTACCCTATATCTGTCCTGAGCCCAAAGTATTTGTCTTGGCCACACTGTTATGTCTGACCCAACAGTGACACAGTGTCGAGAGTGTGTTTACAGTGTGCCGTGTCATCCATATATGTGTGTAATTATAAATAGAACACAGCAGGAGTTAGAATGAACACGCGAGAAACGTTCCTTAATACAAACCTAGATCAGAGGAAAGACAAAAACCTAGCTCAGAGGAAAGACAAAAACCTAGCTCAGAGGAAAGACACCTAGAATGTACTAGATATTTATAGCCATTTGTCCACAGTATATTTGGAAACCTATTTATGTAATGTGCTCAAATTATATGTATATATAAATATATATGTGAGTTTTTCTTTAATTTTGTTGTCCATATCACCAGAATGTTAAATATTTTTTTAATCACTGTATGAAATAATTTTTTAATGACATTGTCACTTTGATATTCTTATGTCCGATGTCTTGTTTAGACTTTGAGACCAGTTTCTTGTGATATTTCTTTTTTTGTCACTTGATTTTTCAATGTTGTATTCTATGCCACCGCAATTTAACCAAGTGTTATATATGTATTTATGTGTGCATATATGTATGAATGTGTATGTAGGTCTTATTGTATTTGGCTAGTCATGATTCAACTACACAATAAAAATTCTGAAATAATGTCAACTTTTTTTTAGGGTAAAAAATCCTTTTTTTTAATTCAATGATGCGCGCTAGCAGACCATTTTGGCTATAGACCTAAACAAAAAAAAAATAGCAGTCACAGTGAGTTTGTGTTACACAGAGTTTCGGACCTAGAGGGCTCGGTTTTACTGAGACATTACGCTACACCTACACTTAAAAAAATTATCATTTAAAAAATGTTGCAAGAGGAAAAAAAAAGAATTTTTAACAATTTCTTTTCATTTTAAGAGTATTACACATGGGTCTGGTGATATAGTATTCAATAGCAATATTTAAATTGTTTATCTTTTTTTTTTAGGTTCACATGTATGCGCATACAATATGTAGTTATAATGTTAAAAACAAAAGATTTTACTTTTAGAGGATCATAAATGACTTTGCAATAACTTCGATCACTATGTATACAGTTCTAAACTTAATTTTCTATACAGCATTTTATATTTAGATAAAACGCTTTACTATTCCATGTTTCTTTATTACTTAATTTTTTACGAAATAATATAAAAAAAAACGTATAAAAAAATAGCGGCTTACAATTTTTATTCTGAGTTTCTTAGACGAATGGTTATGTTTTCATAACACCAAATTTAAATTTTATTTAGTACAGTGAAGGCTATTGTAATATATTTTCTAATGGTATTGAAGTGCGTTGTTGCTTTTTTGTTTTATTATTTAAGCCCGACAGACATCAGACAAACAGCACAAACACAATAGTGGTTTTTATTTTCCCTACGGAGGACAATAAAATGAATGTCTTTGTTTATGTTTAAACATATGTACATTGAAAAAAAAATGTGTACTGCTTGTACAAGTTTATGTGTTCAAACAATTCACCCCGTCTCCTTGGTTCAGTTGTACTTATATGAACAAGTCACTGAAGAGTTCGTTCACATCTATTTATTTCTTTTGATTTGGCTGTATATTTTGAGTCTATGCCCATTCCCTGGCACATGTCACATATCAAAGTATTAAGAGTGTACATATAAATATATATAAACTATGTGTTTTTGTGTGTCGGTGCCTCGACTTAATACTGTTTGAATTATTTTGACACAACAGACACACACAAGCATACATGTATTTGGACTATGTTGTTCTATTAGGTTGATGTGTTTTTTTTTGGTGTCCAGACGATGTCCAGCTGGTTCTATTCTGTTACAAGATGTGTGCATATACGTATTTGTTTTCACCTTACATGTCTTGACCAATGAAATGGCTTGCGTCTTGGGATTTACAGCATAATGACTTAGATAAATTTACAGGGAAAAAAGATTTCTATCCATATAAAAATTATCTGAAACAATGAGAAATAACAATGATAACAATAAAATGACGATATATTATATATATATATATATAAGTCTTCAGCAAAAGCTGCTGGCATAAGATTCAACTATTTATTATAAGAAGGATAATGAATATATTAAGAAATAAAGAGTTAAGTTGGCTACGCTATGTTAGGTTTCTTTTTTTTTTTCAAATGAGGTTTTATAATCAGGAGTAGCCTCTAGCACTAGCTACGTGTATTACGGAGACCATTTTAGTATAGAAGGCCTCAACACTCACCTGCAACGTCACAGCCTGTGGGCATTTTAGATCAATAGCCCGTTGCGACGTCAAAGGTCTGTTCGACTTGGCAACGAGCAATTGGTCTAAACTGCCCATAGGCTGTGACGTTGAAGGTCAGCGCTGGTCAGTGTCGAGGCCTTCTTTAATGAATAGGCTCGATATTACTCTACCCACAGACGTCACGTTAGAATGCTCCCTTAGTTTTTATTGACCTAGCATTTTCGTTTGTTTTTTTTTAAATGTAGCCCTGTAGGCTAGAATAGTCAAAACCGTCATTTTCACTTCTTTGAGTAATCTCTACAGAAAGATGTCATTACCAATGTGTAGGTAGGGCGGATCCCTTGGAAGTGTGTGTGGAGGATCTCATCCCCCCAAAAAATATTTGTCTTATAAATAATCTGTCTTAATGATTTGAGGAATTAAAATAAATAGTTTGATACTATGTGTCTGTCTTCTAATACCACTCTTCAGAGAAAAAAGTTTCATTGTGTTAATAGATGACCCTGTTATTTTTTCTTCATTAGATCTTGTTATTTTAATCAGGTCATGTTAATTTAATCATGTCATTTTAATTAGGGCCTGTCATTTTTTATTAGGTAATGTTATTTTTTAATACATTATTTTAATTCGATCTAATTTGTTTGATCATATTATTTTAATTGAATTAATTAATAATTTCTCATGATGTCATTTTATTTCTTTGGGTCATGTTAATATTTTCATAATTAGGTCATCTTACTATTGTTTTTCAATCTTTTTTTTTTATTTAAATATGATCATTTCAAATTTATTTTAATTTGTTCAATTGATACACTTATATTAGGTCATGATAACAGTTTTTGTTCACGATGTCATGTTACTAAATGTTCATTCTTGTATCATGAGATGTCACAGGATATTTCATCTGCTCATAAGCTCCACAGACATGGTGTCAAATAGTTTCTTGTAACATTTCTTTCTTGTCCCTGACACCCTTTGTAACGTTGGTACAAAACATTAAACAGATGACCATTTGCTCACTACATTTGATGTGTGTCTTGTTTACTTAGTTCGTATACTGGTTCAGTTTATTGTATCTTTTACAAGTCCTTTTATTTAGTTTGGATATTCATTAGGACAATCATTAGGACAATCATTAGGTCATTCATTAGGACATTCATTAGGAAAATCATTAGAAAATCACTAGGACAATCATTAGGATATTCATTAGGACAATCATTATGACATTCATTAGGACATTCATCAGGACATTCATTAGGTCATTCATTAGGACATTCATTAGGACAATCATTAGGACAATCATTAGGAGATTCATTAGGAGATTCATTAGGACAATCATTAGGAAAATCCTTAGGTTATTCATTAGGACAATCATTAGGACATTCATTAAGGCATTTTTTAGGACATTCATTAGGACATTCATTAGACAATAGATATTCTTACGATCATCTAAACACTGTCGCTCAACTGATTGTCAATTAAATAAAATATAATGAAGGTAGTTTTTAAACAACATCTCAAAGCAACACAGTTGATCTTCATATGAAGTCTCCTCTATAACCGCTATTTACTTCCCTTCTTTGTTTTAAATATGTTGTAAGACACAAGAGTACAAGTCTACTGCTTTCAAAATGTTGAACTTTTTTTGTGTGTGCTAAAAACGGGAAAAGGTAAAAAAAAATTCATACTTGCAGTGCTAAAATTACACAAATTTATCATAAAACTCAAAATTGGAACCAGTGAAATCTGCCTATGTGGAGTGTCACCAGATAATGCTGACCATGTCCTCCAAAACTGCTCTCTTTATCATGAGATTCGTATAAGACACTGGCCCCAAAAACACCCCAATAGAAAGAAAACTCTTTGGAGAGCTCCCTGATTTGGAAACCACCGCGCAGTTCATCTCATATATTGTTCTAGTCATCTGAACGCTCCAACATAAAAGTGAGAACGGAAAAGAAATAAAAAAAAAAATTGTATCGACACTATTCAACACTCGTTTGTTTTTCAACACCAAATACACCAAAAAGCTAAATATTTATTTATATTTTTTTTTATTTTCGACCATTTATAAAAATTTCAATGTACGCTGATGGCAATAAAAAAAAATCCGGATGTCCCCAATAAAAAGATAACTTCCGAACATTTCCTAAAAATATTACAACTATCATTACAATTCTATTACGTACAAGTATTTAAAACTTGACATTCTGGTACTAAACAAACTTAAATATCCCAGTGATAAGATACTATTCAAGTTAACATTCATCATCAAGTACATGGAAAAACCATAAGAGGATTTCTTTTTTTCCTTATACATGACATTTTGATATGACAAATTACTATTCGATAGAATATGACTTATGGCACAGTACATTGTGTATGGGGGTTTAAAGGAAGGAAGGAAGGAGAGTCGCTGGTCCCCCAATTGTAATATACTATTGTATGCAAGCGGGAAATGAATATCTTCAAAATCGATACCAACAGTTGAGAGATAGAGACAGTACATAGAACCACTCGGAGAAAGAGCATAAAGGAAGGGTCCTAGATAGCAGATACCATATACACTACAAGTAGAAAGAAGGTTGAAAGTGCAATGGAGATTACAGACATTGGTGACCGCAGCTGTGTATCAAGGATTAGAGAAGCTGCAAAGTGTTGTCTCCCGAGACGTACAATGCCACAGACAGAGATGATGACTTTCAAGATATTTCTATTCCATAAGTTTTATAATTTTCTTCTCAAAAAATTATTGAGGGGGAATAAAAAATGTTTCACGACACAAATCGTGGTATAAAGGTTCTAGATTATAATAGAAAATGGGGGGGGGTAACTTTTAGTTGAAAAGATACGATCCATTCAGGAACTGTTCGTGTTGCACCAATCAGCTGTGTATGAAGTGAGACAGTGAACTGAAGTTTGTTATAATGTGAACACATTTGGCAAAACTCATTAAGAAAAGAAAGTAAAATATGAAAAAAAATACTTAAAAATCAAACAAAAATTCGTTCTTTATGAAGCTGTTCACTTTAGTTAAGATTATGACTTTAATTTTAAAAAGTAACGAATGAGATTGAAAAAAACAGAACACTACTCACTTATTTCCCCTTCTTTGACAAAAATTCTGGTTACGTGGCTGTAAACGTCAGAGTTTATAAATTCTAGTTTGGTGATACAGATCCTGACATGGTAATATTAAGAGACAATAGTCTAGACAAGAATACTGGATTTAGAGGTATGGTCTTGGTTATACAGATCCAGACATAAAAAGATCAAAATCTAGACTAGAATACGGATCTAGAGTATTCTAGAAAATATGCTAGTTCTATAGAATATTCTTTTTTGGTGATCCAGACTTAGAAGCATAACAAGACAGTTTTCTAGACATCTACATAAGACTGTGCACGAAATGTATGTAAACATCTATTTATTAAAATAACTCTTTAATGAATGCATGCGGGAACACCCACTGACGTACGTGTGTTCAAGATGTAGATTGCCTAGGCCCCCTAGACCTCCAGACCAAATATATTTTGAAGTAGAATATTTTGAAAAATATTTACGGTCAAACCAGAGTTTTCAATGTGTGGACAATTTGTTAAGATTTCTTTTCCCAAATATATACAAAAACTGTCAAATTTTAAGGAAAATCGTAAGAGCCGTTTTCGAGATCTGTTTCTAGGTTCTAGGCTGGCGAGGGTGTGGTGTATAGTTAGTAAATAGTTAGTGCATGGTTGCGAATGTTTGGTGCAAGGTTGAATAATAGTTGACATGTCGTGTATGAATGGTTTGTAAATGTTTGGTATTTAATGGTTGGCAATTGATTTATTACACGGTTGGTGCATACATATATAAACGAGTATTTTAATTAATGGTTACTAAAGGTATCTTCTTTTTTGAAGTAACGTCTGTATTATATAAGATAAGATAAGACCGCATGACGATAAGTATAAGATAGTCTCATAGGACAGAAACAGTAAATAATAAACAAAAAAGCTATGGAAGTATACTGCTGTGTTGGTGTGTGCCTGGGTGGGTGGCGATACAACACATAAGACTGACCCCACAAGTCGTGTATGATAAAACACTGTACAAGAACTGAAGCCAACTCTCACATACAAAATTACCCACAGAAAAAAAAAAAAAGAAGGGGGAAGCAATCGCAGCTAATTAGAATGAATGTGATTTAACGCTAACCATTCCGATGTGGAGAAATTCCTGGATCGCTCAGGCGAAGGGCGGCGCTTCCCGCCATGCTTTTAGAGTCCGGGAAATAGAAGAAGATATAACGCGGAATGAGCGCAGGCGGGAGAAACCGGGAAACTTGATAAATGACTTTGTCCAGCGAAAAAGATATCCTTATTACCCGGACACGACAACACACCAGGCTCTGGCTAAACATGCTGAACACATCTGAAGTCTCAGCACACACACAGATACATGGACTACTGACTTAAAAACATTGCTTGATGCATGTCTTAAAGACGCTTCAGTTGATTCGAAAAGTACATTTTATTCTGTGATGATAGAGATATAATCTACTTATATAATCTACTATAGGACCGCATGCAGGGAAATAAATCGTACAGCTCCTGTAGTTGAGAATTAGAGCACCTGTTTATCAAACTGAAATATGATATATAATCTGATTATAATAATATAACAAGTGTACAGTAGACTTAAGTAAGTAAGTAAGTTCCCCTTTTAGACCATGTGATGTATAGGACAGATAATGTAAAGGTCATCTGTTTCTGTTGCCCACGGTTAACGAGGGTGTTATATGGTCAGCACAATGACCAAACGGCTTTACTTTCCAAACTAAAGTCAAGTACCCATTATAGTTGGGTAGACTCAGGGGCGCCCTAAAAAGTCCCAAAGTTCAAAGTCACAGTCCTTACCGAGATTCGAACCCAGGCTAGGAAGGCAAGCGCTTAACCGCTCAGCCACCGCGCCGCCCCCCCCCCCTTCTAACAAACTGGCATAAAAATACATTTAAAATACTTCCATTAAACAACAAAATAAAATAAAAGGGAAACAATTAGCTACATCCGGGTATCGAACTCGTACCTTAACACCGTAAGCTGACTGTACGAGGAACACTTCCCATAAGGCCATTGTATAATTGAGCTTTATTTATTGGTACTTTCATTATATAGACATCTAGGACTGGACCTGATTTAGAACTCTTATGATCTAGTGTACATCTAGACTTACTGCTAGATCTAGAACAGAACACAGTAACCATAGTTTAGATAGTCTATCAATAAAGTTTACCCTGTTACCTGTTACCTATCCCTTAGTCTGGTGGACCGTTGGGGCACCAAGCAAGACTTGTGGACCATCTTTCTCCATTCCTCTCTATCCTTTGCCCTGATTAAAACCTCGTTCAATGGTAGGCCTGTCCATTCTTTGATGTTGTCTTCCCACCGCTTTCTCTGTCTGCCTCTTTTTCTTTTTCCTGGTACTGTTCCCTGGAGGAAGGTCTTTGCGAGTCCCGAAGATCTTGTTACATGGCCTTACATTTTCAGCTTTCGTTTCTTCACAGTATTTAGCAGGTCATCATGGGGTCCGATCGCTGCCGTAACCCTGTCTCTAATCTCTTGATTTGTGATGCGGTCTTTAAATGTGATGCCTAGGATCCTTCTGTAGCATCTCATTTCCATTGCTAGGATCCTCCTCTCTAGCTCTGCAGTCTGCAGTCAGCGTCCAAGACTCACAAGCATATAGAAATGTGGCCATGACCAGGGAGCGCATCAGTCTGATTTTGGTGCCGAGGGCTAAGCCTTTGTCTTTCCATATCAACTTGAGTTTAGAAAGGGCCGCTGTGGACTGTGCTCTTCGGACCATTAGTTCGGGCTTTGTTCCCTCATCCGAGACAATAGCTCCGAGGTATTTAAAGCTGCTAACGCTAGTTAGCTTTTCGCCTCCAATACTGATGGCCTTTGTAAAGCCCTGTTGACTATTGGTCATGATTTGGGTTTTTTCTGCATTTATTTGCATGCCATAAGCTGCTGAAGTCTTGTCAATGCGCATCACTAGGTCGGCTAGTTCATCTTCTGTCCCTGCTAGGCCATCAATGTCATCTGCGAAGCGCAAGTTTGTAACTTTTCTTCCTCCAATGCTTACAGTACCTTCAAATCCTTCGAGAGCATCTTTCATTATTCTTTCAAGGAAGATATTGAAGAGTGTTGGTGAAAGGGGGCAGCCTTGTCTTACTCCAACTGTGGTTTTGAACCATTCCCCAATATTGTTGTTGAAGTACACCGCACTGGTGGCATCCTTGTATAGGTTCTGGATAACTTTGGTTATGTTTGTGTTAATGTTATTTTTTTCCATTGTCGCCCAGAGTGCCCGTGCCATACTCGATCGAAAGCTTTCTTGAAATCAATAAGGACATGGAAAAGATTCTCTTGGTGTTGGAGATATTTTTCACAGAGTATTCTGAGGTTTAGGATTTGCTCTGTTGTGCTGCGACCATGTCTAAAACCCGCCTGTTCTTCAGATATGATTTTGTCTGCTATCGGTTTTAGTCGATTTAATATAATTTTTAACAGCACTTTGCTGGGATGGCTTATGAGGCTGATGGTGCGATAGTTTTGACATAGTTGTAAATTGCCTTTCTTTGGATGATGAGTGACTGGGTCCAGGGTTTGGGCCATTCTTCTGATTGCCAGATCTTGTTGCAAATTGTGTAGAGTGCGTTTATCATGGTTTCTCCTCCCGCTTGTAGAAGTTCACCAGGAATGTTGTCAACTCCGGCCGATTTTCCCTTTTTCAGGGCTTTTACTGCTGCTGCTACTTCCGAGCGAAGAATCGGATAGTCGTCCATGTTGGAAACTGCCGGGACATTTAGTATCTCTATGTGATTTCGAAGTTTAAAGTTTAAGCCGCTTTAAATTTAATATAAAAAAAATTCTTAGTTATCTTACAGTACGATTACTCCAATTTGTAGCCAAATTTAAATATATTTCTTTGATCCTTTGAAAAAATATAACGGTCAAACTAAAGCTTTTCCTCGTGTGACCAACGAGTTAGTCATTCTCTTCGTAGCGAAATCATCAACAGTGACACTTCTGGGAAAATCGTGAAAGCCATTTTTGATATGAGTGTCAATGCAGGTTCCTGGTTCCACAAAGTTCTGACTTGATGTGTTGTATAAATGCATATTTTTTATTCCATATGCTAGAACAACTGCTCTTTCTTTCCTAGTGGTAAGTAAACCAATGACCTAGTAGAGTTTAAGCTTAGGTTCAATTAACGTGCACGAGTACTTTAGCACAGAGATGGCTAAACTTAGTAGGGTAAACCTATCGTCTTCAAAGAAGAATAGTCTGTAACGATTTTATATACTTACCGTCACGCACTGCATATCACATTGCTACCTTTACATCATCTGCCCCATAGAGCGAAGGGTCTTAAAGAGATACTGCTGACATTCATGCCGATTGCTTACTGACGACAACGCCCGCTTACGTCAATTCTTCATGTACACATTCGCACCACGTTGCATCATTGAACCAGAAGCGAAAGGACATCAAGGAGTGCAGAGTAGGCGTGAAACTTTACGTCACAAAACTTCAAAATGGCATTTAAACATTTGCTGGTAATTTGAAAACACATTCGATTGTAATATTTCACACTCTCAAATTTTGGAAACTCATTTAGCAGCGTCAGAAGGCACATTGAGAGACTATTGATCTGAATAATTATTAGGAATAAGAAAACCTATTACTTCCATGTACACTAAACAAGACATATATTACTATCTCTATGTGTACTTGTCATGGGAAGGGTCTTAGTAAAAAAAAGTGGTCTATAGGGCAGATGATGTAAAGATCATCTCATTCTGTGGCCTACGGTTAACGTGGGATTCATTTGGCCAGTACAACGACCAACCGCCTTTACTTTTCCCCAACTAATGTCAGGTACCCATTAGAGCTGGGTGGACTCAGAGGCGCCCAAGGATCCCGAAATAAAAATCCAAGTCTTCACCGGGATTCGAACCCGGACCCCAGGTTCAGAAGACAAGCGCTTTACCGCTAAGCCACCCGCCTCCGAAGTATCTTAATTTATTTACATTTCCGCTTCTAGCAGCTTCGAGTTTCTACACAAAGGAGTAATTAATATAGATGGAGATAATTAGAAATAAAAAGTATTTAGTTAGTTCACAACATTAACCAGTGGAAGCACTATATGCTCATTTGCTAATTAGAAGTTAATTGATTTGGTGGTGCGAAAAAAGGGCTATAATTTGGCTACTCAGAATCCAGGGGGGGAGGTGCAAGTGCACCCATTTTCACCCCCCCCCCCTGCGGACGCCCAAGGTTCCCGCTACTTGATCTTTTGGGAAACTATAAATATAAGAGACAAGCAGGGTCCGTTCAGTTCATAAGTATCCATAAGTTTGAAGTTTCACGTTAAGTCAACTTTTGAGACATTATTGAATTTGAATTACAAAGCGTTTTAATCTCTCGATACATAATGTGTGCAATCTTTTCAAGAGTTTTACTTGATGATTCAATTATTTGATTTTGTAAAGAGAAATCCTGTCGTGTCTCTTCCTAAACCAGAAACCCAGGCAATTATTTGGACATTGGTTCATTTGATTTTTTTTTCTGAAGGTACTAATTTACAAAGACATATTCACTAACCGTATTCTCCTATAACAATGACATAATAGTTACTATCTAAGCTCCATAAATATATCACAGTGTCAGATGAGTCCGTAAAGTAATAAAAAAACTTTTCAACACGTAAAGTGAATACACAGACTTATGATCTTCAGGGCCGGATTTACCTCTAGGCAACACAAGTTATAGCTTAGGGCCCCCCAAGAAATATTTAGCACTGGCATATAATATCTGGACGCAAGAAGGTCCCCATATCTTAAATAGTTTGGGGTCCTGTTAAATATGGCAAAAATCTCTTTGAACAACAGGAACTGTGCACATATCATGATAAGATATTTTCAATTAATGAAATTTTGGTTTTATCATTTGTAAATAAAAATATACAGACTATTGATATATTTTTTTTATAATGTTGGTCACCTTTATGCAAGCAGATAGTAACTAAAGACAGCGACTTAAGACAGCAACTAAAGACAGCAACGAAAGACAGCGACTAAGCTTCTCCCTAATCCTTACATGAGGAGAGTGTCTCACTTACAGGCCAGCAGCTAATGGCTTGTAACCAGACTTTAGTTTAGCTCAGACCAATCGTTATAGTGGGGCTATACACTGATCTGTGACGTAACAGCATGTGGGCAGTTTAGACGTGGGCTCGTTACCACGTTAAGCGTTTAAAATGTAATTGGCCCAACTAGTTGCAATGATATATAATTAACACTGCCTTTTTTTTTTTGGTTAAGTTCATTGATTATACTTTCATTTTGGTATAAAGTATAAAGCAATGACAATGACAATTAAGCTATTCCTTAATGTGTTAAACGGCTAATTTGACAACCAAATTTCCTCCATGTGGTTGTGATCTAGAATGAAATTTGTTCTAGTTTTGTGCGAATAAATTATTGGATGTTGTCCACCCATGGCCTCTGCCTTATCTTCTTTTTCTTGGTACTGCTGCCTGCAGGTGTAATTTATTGATAGAAAGTAAACTTTAAATCTTCTTATCTTATCTTATCTTATGTAATACAGACGTTACTTCCAAAAAGAAGATAATTACGTCCTACGCGTCATGCATTCAGTCATGTATATTTACTTGTGACTTAAATTCTGAGAAGTCACTGGTTTTCCTGGCTAGCTCAGGCAAACCATTCCATGCTTTAATGACACTAGGGAAGAAAGAGCATTTGTACAGATTTCTCCTTGCATATGGGACGGGGAATGTGCCTTTATTTTTGTGTCTTTCTGAGTATTTTATTAAGTTCTTTTTTTGTATTAGGAGATAATGGTTCAGTGTTTTTGTGTATAATTGCTACTTTACTCTTAAGTCTTCTATCCTGAAGGATTTCTAAATTTAGTGATTTTACTAAAGGTGTTACTCTAGTGAAATGTGAATATTCGTTTGTTATGAATCTCGATGCTCTATTTTGTGTCTGTTCTAGTTTTAATATGTGCTTGGAAGTTGAGGGGTCCCAAACAGAGGGTGCATATTCTGTTATTGGCATAACCAAGGTTACATAGCATTTTAGTTTTATGTTCTTATTTCATTTATATAAATTTCTTTTAATACACAATGACGCTCTCATATAAAAAAATACTTTTGAAAATGTACAACTAAGATTTAACGAAAAAAAATAAACATTATATTTTAGATTCAAACACTAGCCAGAGCCTAAAGAACAGCTAACAAAAGTCCCAGTTCCCTCCCCTACTATATAATCTCTTTAAAACTGTGACAGTTGGTTCATCTCTCCTGGGATTTTTCTTAAGTGGACATCTCGCATGTTGACCTACTTCTGTTCAAGTAGGTGGTCATTAGATAGAACAATATTAGCAGCCAGTGCACGGAGTCCAAACAATACTCTATGCCATGGGCAGTAAGTATCTAGACCTCCCCCTCCCCCGCCTTGATGATGCTGACCTGTGACCCTACTTGGGCGAGCATTGTAAACATGCCACCTCCTGCCAGGCACCCGCATTAAGGGTGGCCTATAATTAGATGATGATGTAATGTGCATGGTGCTTGCGGTTAGGGGTGAGTGAGTTCAAGCGTGAGTACGTGTTTTAGTAACTCTTTCTGCTCACAGAGGCGTTCTAGAGAACTTAGAAAATACAGTTTGATCCGTTGAATTCAGCCTCAGTATTATTTTTAATAATTTTTAATTTCAAACCAATGAAACTTTTCAATCAGTTTTTTAAGAGTATTGTTAAATTCCCATTATAATCCAGTCAGTCAAATTTTGATGTCTTTTTTTTAAATTGTAAAACTATTTTATTATCATTTCCTTTTTTATTCCAATCGCTTTCTTTCATGTCCTTGCAAGATTTTTATCGGTAATTCCCCTTTATTTTCAATAATTCTTTTATGTCCTAGCATAATTTATTATTTTATTACAAATCACCAGACGTATTATGTCAATCTTTTTTTTAACTCTGTGACGCCAGAAACTCGTTTTTAGCGGCTCCCGAAAAGGTAAAAGACGCTATTAGTCTTGTGTGGCCTGTCTGTCCGTCTGTCTGGCTGTTTGTCTGTCTGTCTGTCTGTCCGTCCGTCCGTCCCGTTTAGATCTCAGAAAGTAGAAGAGAAAATGAAAATCGGACATCACAATATTTTAGATCATTCAAAGTTCTGATGCAAAGACTACTTTTTTCTTTTTCTAAAAGCTCAAAATCTAATTTTTAAAAATATTTTATGCAAGCAGTATTTAAAGAATAAAAACCTAATTAGTATGCAATATAAATGAGACCCAATTAATGACAATTAATAATGTTATAAATTGCATCGTATTTCACGTTTTATTTTGTTCTAACTTGTATTTACTTTCTAAGTTACCAACTCATAAAAGAGAAGTGGCAGTTGCGTAAAACATCAGCTTTACAAGGCAAATGTTGAGAGATCAAAGAACGGAAGATGTATATTTTGACCGCTGGGGCACTACATAAGATCTGTCATTTATCTTTGATATAATTTCATTCGGATGTTCTTCTTAAAATATTGAAACATGCCTGGGTGGACCACTTCGGGGGCCGATTTTAAGTTTGTGTGGAAACACAAACTGTCTTTGTAACCATGTTTGTTTTAAATTTTGGAGTATAATTTCCACTTGTTCTTTTTTTTTCCTTGACACGCACGAAAAGATAAAAGGAAATCCAGTATGAGATAACTAATGGATACATTTCTTTGATTATTAGATATGGCCTTACTAAAAGATGTACTTGATTCGGTGTAAACACTATTCAATAATTCTATCTAAGACAACATTAATCATGACAAAGTGTTCCGTTTCGCAATATGTTTTCTTACGCAAACCATCGACATTATAAATTGTCACAACGTTCTTACAACTGTTTTTATTCTTGATCTGAAACATTGTTTGCTCTTCCTGGCATCTCATAATTTTGTATTTAAACTGCTGGACTCATATGCTTCCCAACTTTTGGATTAATTACTTTTTTTTTTTAAAGCTTACACTGACATTTCACAAAGCCTTCACGATCTCTTGTCTTTTCTTTTCAGCGCAAAAATACAAAAGTAGTGAACATTATTAACATTTCTTAACTTTTAACTTTTAATACATTAGAAAAAAACTTTGTTGATTGCTGAATGTCAAATGACATGTCACTGACACACATAAAAATAAAGATATTTTATTGTTCCTGTGAAAAAACAACAACAGCAAGCTCTATGGCCACCGTCAGTCGCGAAGCGACTATGGATCATCTCATGGAAATGAGATGAATGCCTGGGCATAAGCTGTGGTCGGAACGATGTCGCCCACACATCAGTTCCCCCCTCTCCACGCAGCTGATGTATCCAAAGGAACGGCAGTGCCGATACAGTTTGGGGTCAGCAGCGTCGCAGGTTCTGCCAGAGTGTAGCACTGGGTGCTGCAAACTGCCTTAGGGTCGCCAGCTCCTGATTTTTCCTCAGGGTTGACTCCCGAAGCCTTTCCCTTGATTGGGTATAGCTGCAAGGCAGCAGAGGTTTGAATTCAGAGTTTTCCTTCTCCTAGGTGGGTAGCCAGCCATGGCTAACGAGCCCCTCCTGCCCGAAGCTTACTGGTTAAGGCGCCAGTTACTCGCCTGTGCCCCTTCTCCTGTTAGTAAGAACAGTTCCGCCGGACTCAATATCTGAGCCACACGTGAAGGCCGGGAGTTGGACTGGTTGTCAGAGGCTATTTGAGACGCATGCCATTAGGAAGCATTTTATAGGTAGTGGAGTGCTTACATCCATTACCACTTCCGGCAATGACAACCTTGCGGAACCATAACAACAACAGCAAGCACTTCTTCTGGTATTTGACACCTTTGAAAGTATATATTTTTTTCAAATGGGCCTGTTCGCGAAGAAATTAGTAACAAATTTAAAAGGAAATTCGAATTAGCCACCTGTTTGGCATACGTGCGTTTTATATGAAGAAACTTGTTTTGATATAATTCTTTAATTGATTTGTTTGTTGCAATAATCTGCTGAAAAGCCAAACTAATAGTGTCCTCTTTTTGGAGAGCAAACAGAGGGAGTAGTTGTGCCACGCCTAGATTACCAGCATTAAGCCCTTGCTGTGTGTGTCATTTATCAAGATGGTAATGGTCTTTCAACATTGTTTTTAATGTGTGTGTGTGAAAGAGAGTGTGTGTGCGAGTGTGTGGGTATGTGGGTTAAACTAGATTTTAAAAAACAACAACACCAAGACCATTGCTCTAGATTTTGTTTTGTATTTTGCTTCAACTAAAGATCTCAGTTCTCCATGTCGACCCTATAGCAAAGAGGACGTCTAAAGTCCAGCTGACCACCCTGATACGCCCTCCCCCCTTCCTCCTACCTACTCCTTTACCTGCTCACATCGCTGTGACTGTAAGACAGATGTTCGCCAGTGAAGTCAAGACAAATGTCTGCCTTCAACGACACTCGTTCCACCAGAAACCCAGACTAATGTCTTCTTGTGAAGATGTGACACTGGCCGAGTCCAAGATGAATGGGAATTCTGGGGTAGGAGACAGTGCCCTGCGTGGAAGTCTTGCTCCCAAAGACTAGAATCAGGCAGGAAGCACACACACACACACACAAACACTCACACACACTCACATCTCTATGTTGTCATCCCCTCCCAGCTGAATAAAAAAAGTAATTACATATTTTTTTTCCCTTCATCTTCAGCTGTAGCTGTTAGAAGCTGGGGATTACATTGCGTTCAGTGTATGTACACGAAGATGAAATGCTGTTTGTACATTAATTTTGTGAACACGAACTTAGACTTTGCTTTGGTCTAATTGCGCGCCTAGGTTATTAGACCACGTGATCACTCACGTAAGTAAGTCGTCTGCTGACGGTTGGCGTCTGATGATGTGTGCACAGCAACAGAAAACGTCAACGGACAGTAATAGTGGTTAAAATACAAAATATACTGGTTAAAATATAAACTATATTGGTTAAAATATAAAATATATTGGTTAAAATAGAGATATATTGGTTAAAATATAAACTATATTAGATAAAATAAAGATATATTGGTTAAAATATAAAATATAATGGTTAAAATTCAAAAATATAATATGACATAATTTTAAAAAATTGAATGAAAATCTGAAGCGGAAGAATACAAAAATCTAATGGGAGGAAATCTTTATTAGTCCTTATAAAAAATACGGATCAGATGTGGATTGAGATAATATAACACTTAAAGATTACTCAAATATTAATTAGTTATATTTATTACTTTTTTAAAGTATATATACATAAAAAAGTTACTTTTTGTAGATGAAATACTGGCTAGGGTGGTGCAGGGTTCGAACCCTGCCATCCAACATCCCCTGCCATCCAACATCCCTTGCCGTTTCGCAGTTGATTTCGACTAGGCCGTAATAACCCTAATCTCTGATGGAACTTCCGGAACTGTCTTGGGATAGCGCTGTGTTATCACCTTGGACGCTGAGATCTCATAAACAAAAATCTCTATTTGTATGTCACCTTAAGACCTTAGAAACTAAAATCTCTACTAAAAATCCTATTATGACATTGCAGAAATTCCACTTGAAATTGGAGCAACGTTGATTTCTTGCTCTTCTGTAAGCCAGTCCGTTTTCCAAAATAAAATATGCAATATTGTTTGCACTATTTTATAAAAATATGTCTGACATACAAACAGACGTACACAAGATTCAGATTATTTGTACGACATTTGTAGCAAAAATTTCGAAAACAAAATATACAATTTCCTGATAATGTTGACCTCCTGACCTTAAATGTATTCTAGAGAATGTGCTAACCATAGACATAAATAAATATGGACTGAGGAAAGGAAGTAACTTCGTGTAACTTGAAAATATGTATATCTATTGAATTCGGATTTCCGAATTCTGAAAAATTTAAAAATTGCATCCTCTTCAGTCTTAGAGATTAATTAAACACAATTTATAGACATAAAATAAAGTACACACAATTGCAATGCACACATTTTTGTTTTATAAACTCTCTTATTGGCCAGTCTATATTTATTTATGTCTACGGTACTAACACGTTTGTCTTGTGTGTTGCTTTTATTGAAAATGTAACCAAATAGTTCAAATCTATTTTAAAAAATCTAAAAAAATAATAATTAAGAAAGTATTTCACACAAGTTCACAACATCGGAATCAAATAACTCCAATCGCTGTAGCCTAAGACACAGTTTTATAATAAAGAGATAACTGGGCCATCCTTCTAAATAAATAAGTAAATAAATCCTTTCAATCTAATCAAATTGTAAGCAACTATTTTGTAAAATTATCGTTAAATCTCTATATTTTAAACTCGATCGCACGAAGACTCCGTTTTACCCTAGAGTGTCCTAGACTCCTAGACCACAATAACTGGGTACAACGTATATAGGATTTAAAGTTTGAACGCGCATGTAATGTAAGAATACAAATTAAGTTAGTGCCATAAAGTTTGATATACAGATCTAATCATACTGGCTGTGATTATTGTATTAAGCATTAGATTCTACTCACAAGTTTCAATGTAACTAGATGATCTGGAGTATGTATGTACTTACTAGCAAAGTTAATGATCAAAAATCAAAGTCTTCATATTTTAAACAATAAGTATGCTACATAGACTAAGCCAGTATAATTTAATCACTCTCCATCTCTTAAGTGTAGCTCTACTGTAAACAATGTCGTTATGACCCAATCCATCTAGCGATCAGTGTCCATGACGCCTTCATTGGAGATAGATGGCGTGGAGGTGTTTACATGAGATAATCCTCCCCTTTAACCCTGCGCCCATTGTGATATGTGTTATGTTAAACCTTGATCCCCTTAATCCCAGGCGGTGGGATACTGTAACACTCCCATGGTATAGGCCAGATACGAGCAGCTTAAGGACATGCGAATACTTAATAATACTATGGAGAACCTGCCAGTGTCATAAGACAAGTTTGTTTTTTTGTTTTGGTAAAAAAAAACTCACCTGACTTAGTTCTAGGAAAATAAAATAAAATCAAACCTCTTTTCTCACCCACCTACCCCCGAAACAAAGAAAAAGTATTTTGTTTTGTAGAATCTTCTCAGAACACCTTCAGAAGGTAATCATAATATTTTGAAATATTGAATCGTTAATATCTTGCTGATTTTCATTCTTTGAATTTCAGAAGTCTAAAGAAATGTTCACAAGTAAAATCACAAAAGTCAAGTGACTTTTGAAAAGTCAAGTGACTTTTGAAAAGTCAA
>JADKLZ010001913.1:10997075-11011511 GCA_021533235.1 Biomphalaria straminea
TCAAGTGACTTTTGAAAAGTCAAGTGACTTTTGAAAAGTCAAGTGACATTTGAAAAGTCAAGTAAAATTTCTCAACAAAAATAGTTATTTTGTAATGATCAGATTGCTTCAGAAATTGGAAATGTTTAATTTTAACCTCTTTTGAAAACTATATTTAGCCTACGTGTTGCAGTTGAAAAGCTCAGTTCTAAATGATGTCAACATTAACTCTTTCTATCCTAACCGACGATACCAACGTTGATTTCACCAGAATGTGGTTAATAATTACGGAGAGAAAGAGTTAATGTTGTAGACCTATCTATAAGACAAGAGGGGCTCGCTAGCCATGGATGGCTACACACCTAGGAGAAAGCAAACTCTGAATTCCAATCTCTGTTACCTTGCGGCTATACTCAATCATGGGAAGGCTTTATGAGCCAATCACGAGGACAAATCAGGACCTGGGGACCCTAAGGCAGCATGCAGCCCCCAGTGCTTCACCTTGGTAGTACCTGCCGCTCACCCCAAACTGTATCGGCACTGCCGTTCCTTGGATACATCAGCTGCTTGGAGAGGGGGAACTGATCGTCCCGACCACATCTAATGCCCAGGCATTCATATCATTTGCACGAGATGATCCATAGTCGCGACTGAAGAAGGCCATAACAATAATACATTTGTTTACAAAATGTTTTTTTAATATACAGAAGCAGTTTATATGTTCCTTTGTTAAAGATGATTTTATGACTCACAAATATTATCAATTGATAGTAACAAATTTTTAAAAGTAGAATGTATAAGGTACATGAAAGTGCGATGTATAGATAGAAAGTGCAAGAGGTAAACTTATCTAAATAACTATGTAACTATTCAAAGCTTTACAAATTTTAGCTTTTTATTTTCTCTCATACAATTTCTTTTACTTGCCAGTCTCTCACAACAAGCTCTTTAACTCAACTCTTCACAAAATACATGAGCTTTAAGTAATAGAGCGATACTGCGTTTGGCTCTCTCCACATATAGCTAGTCCATCCTTAATACGATGATAACTTCCGAAGGTTTGAACTGCGCTATTGTCTCCTCGTGTGGCTAGTGAGACCTATGTGAACCTGGAATGGTGGGGCTGGACACTGGTCAATCTATTTCATCTAGATCTTGTAACAAGATCGTTTGTAGAGCGCAATGACGTCTAGAGAACCTGATGCTAACCACAGTTCCAAAGATCTAAGGGAGCTTTAACTTTGTATTCTGACCACCAAGTCTTCTGTATTGGCACATCTTCATTGCGCCAAATCGGGATGATCCCTAAAAAACTTATTTTGTCTTTTTTTTTTCAATTCTCGAAATAATTCAATAGAACCATTTCTCTCATCTCATTTTAAGACACGCGATTTCTAAATATAGATTTGTGTATACATTGCAGAGTAATCTCAGGTTATAACTGTCAGGTTCATTCTTGCCTTTGTAGCGCAGGATACAACAATTTACTCTTGTAGCATCAGAACTGCACAGTGTCGGAGCTCTAAGGGAGAATTCCGTGCCAAAACGAAAGAAGGATACCTGTGGGTGGAGGGAAGGGGGGGGGGTCAATGTAGCTCCCCAGATTAAGATTTAAGAAAAAAAAACATTATTTTTTAAACTAATAAAATGTTTGTTCGGATTGTTGAGAACTGCTTTCTTCACTTTCTTTTCTCCTACCGCAACCCCCATTTTGATACGCCCTCTTGTGTTCTCTACTGTGTCCCGCCACTGGAAATATACACAAAGATCTATTTTAGTCAACTATTTGGATACTCACCCCCCCCACACACACACACCAACACAAAAAGTGAGTTTCAGAAAAAAAAAACTCACACAAGACCCAACATACAACAGGTGTCTTACATCTGTAGGTCGCAGGCCACACACACTGCGGGGGTGCGAAGTGGCCTCCCTCATCAGTCATAGCGCCCGGGAAGCCAGGGGAAGATAATGAAGATTAAATTGACCATTTGTTGTGTAACTTGATAAATCAACTTTCGCTTGTCCGCCCCCCACCCCACCACTTCCCTTTTTGTAGCCCCGTAAATTTCATCTTTATATCTGAGGAAAGCAAAATATTTGGCTAATAGTCCCCTGGTCTTTAATCCCTGATAACCTAAACGATACTATATGTCCTTATCACAGCAGTGTATGGCTAAGAAGGTATTACGAATATTATAGTCTTTCAGACTTTCACACAACACACGCGCACACACACACACATCAGTTGTATGTATGACACGTGGCACTATAGAGGTCATCGTTTAAAGTAAAAGTTAAAAAAAAAGTAAAATTCCCCTTTCAGACCTAGTGGTCAATGGGGCAGATGATGTAAAGGTCATCTGATTCTGTGGCCTACGGTTAACAAATGGTGTTATGTGGCCAGCACAACGACCAGCCGCCTTTACTTTTCCCCAACGTATGTCAGGTACCCATTAGAGCTGGGTGGACTCGGAGGCGCGCCTCCATCGTTGAAATTTCATCCCGAATATTCTTTAATAATCTTCAAAGCTGAAGATCTGAACTGTTATTGAAGGAACTTTTTGGCAAGGACAAAATGAAATGTTCGTAAGGAAAGTTAAGATTGTCCTGCAACCCCCCCCCCCCCATTGTTACTTTTGGTCGAACCCCTTTTTTTGTTATCACTCTGGCGTCGTAACCCAAGACATTTATTATCCTTTTTTTTAATGCAACCATAAAACACAAAAATAAATACCTACATTTCACTTTTTTTCTAAAATAGACATTTTTACTCACGCTAACATTTAGTCAATGTTTGCTTCTTGTACAAAAATAATTGATGTTTTTAAATAAAAAAGCCAGTTCGCGAAGGAGTGTTGTTCAAATTTAGCCACAAAAAAGTGTAAATAAGGCTTAAAGACCAACGTTTCATCGTGTACGTTTGGAAAAGTTTGGCTTCTAGAAAACGAGGAACGTTTCTAATATATTTTAACTGTATTATACGTGGTTATGCATTTAATATTTTTTTTTTTTTTTTTTTATTGAAAGAATTGGTGATTTGTGAATGGGTATGGGCTTTTTGAATATAATAGAGATATATAAGTAAACGACATTAATCAGCAATGATCTTTTGTTTTTCTTTTTATCATTACTGAATTTGTCAGCACATTTCTGCGACAGTCGACAAGATCTATGTCTACATGTCGCCCGTTTTTTTTAAAATCCCAATAGAAACAGGCACGTGTGTTAGACTTATTTGTTGGCACAGGACAAGAAATCCATCGTTGTCTTAGCCAGACCAACAATTATGTCCTCCTGACTTCTGACCAGACAAAACACTTAACAGTCAAAGCCGAATAAAGTGGCTAGACTTACATGCCAGTTATCTGTGGCGGTGGACTTTTTCTTTTTCTACAGACCTTCTTGATTTTTTGTGTTACATTTTAACGATCTGCGATTAAAATATACAATTGTGTTTTTGTTTAATTCCATTTTTTATAATTCCTCTCTCATTCTCAATATCTCTCTGCCTCTCAATTGAACACTCTCCCACTATCTACTTCTCTTTCTCACTTTCTCTCACTAATTTCGCATTGTCTATCACTCTCCCCCTCTCTCTTATATTCTCTCTCTCTCACCTGTCCTCCTACCCTTCCTTTCTCTCCCTTCTAATTTTCCTCTCTCTAGCTTTCTGTCACTCTGTTTTCCCCCTCTTTTCCCCTCTGTCACTTTTTCTCTCACTCGTTCCCTCTCTATTGTTCTCTCTCCCCCTTTCTCTCACCTTTCTCTCTCTCTCTCTCTCTTTCACTCACCCTCTCTTTCTCTTTTACACTTTCACTCCCTCTCTCTTCCCCCTCCCTTTCGCTTTATCTGTCTCTAACTCTATAACGTTCACTCACTCTATGTCATCCCCCCCCTCTCTCTCTCTCTCTGTATCTCTATGGTATGGGTTAGATAATTGATGAAGTGTTTTTAATACCATTATATCACTGGACACCTTTTTGTGTGTCGTACCTTGCGTCGGATGAAATAAGAGAAATATGGGATAAATACGTCAACTGCCTTACTAGGTACATGGTTTGAGTCCTCGATGACTCCTCCGTCAATCGGTTTGCGCTCTGGACTGTCTTATCGATGACCGCAGATTAAAACCCTATCCATCGCCATCCTAGCGGAAGGTTTGGATTACATTCAGGCAGGGCCGGTCCTATGCCACGGCAACCTATGCGGTCGCAGTGGGCCCCGCACTTTCATGGGCCTGCGCTAATTCTCGGTGTAATTATTAAATTGCAAAATATATACGAAATATACCTGGAAATCTCCTGAATTTATTCAAATTTCCTGAAAGCTCATCAAAATCTCTTGAAAATAGACGAAATTATCATTTGTGGGTGTCATTCATTGCGGAAAGCATAGATCCTATGCGCGATTTAAAAAAAAAAAGGCATAGTCAATTTTCATGTAATAAAATGTAATAATCGGGCAAATGTCAATCTTAATCGGAAGTTTTAATACTTTATTTACTTTTATAGTCACTGGCATAGAAAGATGCCATAGGTTGCAAGGTTCGTAAAGTTAATTTGATCCAAATTTTGTACTTAGTATAGAATGAAAAAATTCAAAGTCGAATTTATTTTCTAATATAAAATCTTAATTTTCCCTTATTGTCCTCCTTCCCACCCAGACTAGGCCCCGCGCAATCAGTTTCGCACAGGGCCCCACAATTGTTAGGACCGGCCCTACATTCAGGTCATTAGTAGGTTCTTGTCTGTAATTTCCTGGCAATGTGAGTCTTAACACTCTTTGTAAATATCCATTTTTTTTCCTTTGTTACTCTATTTGCTTGTAGCCTGAAACAACTCTCATAGTTACCTGGCACTAGAAAATACTGGGGGGGGGGGGGAGTATCTAGTTTACAATGACCCAAGAATACAACTTGATTATACCCTGTCATTGATTCACTTCACTAAAGGAAAAAAAAAAGCCACAGGTGTATTGTGTCATAGTTTAAATACCTAGTCTAACACTGACATTTATTCTATAATTTTAAAGGAATTATTGTGTCTCCAGCTGCAGCCGTGACCCATACAGCTCAACGTCTCATAAGTCACATCCACCCAGACCAGTCATTTGTTGGCCAGACGAATCCCGACACCCCGCTACAGGTCAGTTGAACACGGCAGGGTGAGTGGAGGGAAGATATGAGGGGGGGGGGATGGCGGGTCTCACATTGCCAGGAAATTACCCAACGTGGCAGGATACGGGGGCGGGATGGTGTAGAGCTAAGTTTCCTTGATTTAGATGACTGCCATTGGAGCGCCGGAGCGTGGAGCTAGCTCCACCACAACGAGTCGAAGAACCAGTGGAGATGATTTTCAGGATGATCACTTTACACTCGGTAAAGATTACAGTCTGTGTGTGTGTGTGTGTGTTTTGTTAGTGTAAAGATAAAAGCGAGATAATTCCTAAAAAGTATTAGGGATATGGATACTGCAGTAAAATTGTTTCATGCCTTGTGTTATATTGGGGCAGTTGATGTAAGTTTTCCATAGACGACAGTTAATAAAGTTCCACGTGGTCCAAACGACTGTCTTCGCTTTCTTCATGGCTATCCCAACATATGCCTGGTAATCGTCCAAAACAAAAGTACAAATTTTAAAAATCCTAGTCTTTACATGGATTCAAACTCGAGACCGCCTCGTTTCGGATTGCGCTCTACTTTTTTACGCCAAGAGAGGATCACATACAAATATACTTTGCGTAAATGTTTTGTTGAGTAAATGACAGACCAAGTACACTGTAAATCGTAAAACTTGAAACTCAAAATTCTTATTGAATATCCCTGTATAATGTTCAGGAAATAAACCCTGGCCATCAAGTCCAAGCTACAAGGAACGTACTAGAGTCTTAAGTATATAGACAAGAGTACTGAGCAGCAAGAAAGCTAATCTGTATGACAGGATTAAGGTCATAAAATATACGTATCTTTAGCACTGAGCTCAGATCTTAAGTTCTTAGTGTCAAAGCCTTCCCCCACCGCGGCCCCCTCTTTCTGTGGCGCTTTTCTCCATAGAAGCACTGTTTAAAAAAAAACAACAAAAAACAACCTTCTAATTCAAATGTGAAAACAATCTAACAGTCACTTAACAAGATTTGGAAACTTCTCTTCAGGAGATATTCAAAATGTGTGTTTCTTTGTTGACCACTTCTGCATCATGTCTTTGTTTTAGTGACATTCTCCCGAGGATGCTCTATTGTTTGAGAAACAAAGAGAATAAAACTATAAAGAGGTGTTACAACTGTACGCCTCCATTTCTTTCCCAGTTTGAACTATTTTTTTTTAACTGTCCTGTTTTTTTTTTTCCTGCCGTCAACACAAATCCTGGTCACTTTGGGTTGCTCTTATTTCAAACTCGATAGCAGGCTCGGTGACTTCGCCGTCTCGCCCCCTCTCCACGCACTCATGACATTGTCACACACACACACACATAATGGAAATAGTTCTCAGGACACCAACAAGAACTAATCCACTGTTTGGAAACAAAAAGGAGAAGGGCGGGGGGGGGGGTGTGATACAAAAATAAGGAGGACGGAGGCGGCTACCTGAGGACGGGGCGGACAAGCGGGAGCCGTGACACTTTTGTCTTCGCGGGGGGACCCTCACGTGGCACCTGTCACCGGCCAGATCCCTTCGCGGCCCTATCACGTTATTTAGAGGCGGATCACTCGGCTTTCAAAGGCGGATTCTCACTTTTCCAGCTTATCCGATATTCCACTAATCGTCATGTTTAGCCCCCACCGCCAAACTCGCCCGTAATCTGATACGCCCAAGTATGGAAATCAAAAACTGTCATTTCTATTTGGATATCACTCATTTTCATCCCTCCCTTTTCTATTCTCTCTCTCTCTATCTCTATCTCTCTTTCCCCCTCTTTATCCCTCCTCTTAGTGAGACCACAACGAAAGACATACTATAATTAACGCACATCATATAGCGATCACTTTGAGCAGCTTAGGAAACGCCCAGCGTTAGTCGCCTCAGCCTCGAGCAAGAACGAATGACAACGTCGACTTACCAGGGAGAACAATCACGGCGGAGAATTGGATCATTTGCAGAGCTTGTCTAACTATGCTAGCTAGATCTACATTATCTTATCTTATAAAATACAGACAATATTAAAAAAAAAAGAAGATGGTTACGTCCTACACGTGTTGCCAGGTCAATCTAGTCATGCATATTGACCAATGACTTAAATGGAGGCACACACGATGATGCACCATAAGCTGACCTACCCTAGAGTTGACAGGGAGGTGATCAAGATTAATAGATATTGAAAACCATGCTAATGATTTTTTTAAAAATCTATCTGTCTATCTATCTATCTATTTATCTATCTAATCTATTTATCTGTTTCGTGTGTGAATCTTGTCTGAATTTTTCATCTATAATGTTTTGTACATTAATACAATGTTTGTTTTATTGGGTACTGAAAATGCATACATATTTGTCAACCAACGTTTACAGAAAGTTTTTCATTCTCATCTTTTATCTCATCTGTCCCTTGATTTGTATTGTAGGGTTGCTGTGACAGCTCGCGTAACCAAATCACTTTTCCCGGTCTTAGCTACTCTTAGTAGAATATCTAGAGAAGTGTCCCCTTCAGACCTTTCGATCTACGGGGCAGATGATGTTAAGGTAATGTGTTTCTTTGGTCAACAGTTAACGAGCAGGGTGTCATGTGGCCAGCACAACCGCCTTTACTTTTCCCCGACTAAAGTCAGGTGCCCATTAGAGTTGGGTGAACTCAGGAGCGCCCTAAAAATCCCGAAATTCAAAATCCAAGTCTTCACGGGGATTCAAACCCAGCACCTCAGGTTCGGAAGCCAATCGATTACCCAATCGACCAACGCGCCGCCCAGAGAAGAGAGAGGCCGGTAAATCCTTTCCACTAGAAATAAAACCAAACCTTCTCATCCAAAACATACCTACGTATGTACGTTACTGTTGAACTATAATATTTGTCTTCATAAAAGCCAAAAAGCAAATAAATCTAGGTTAGTGCAGTCTCGTAACATAGGACGCCGGATCTCAGCAGTATCTCTGTAAGAAGTTCAGACAACTCCCAGAGTTAACGAATTTGAATTTTTTTGTTCAACGTTGGACATGCTTCTTGACATTTCCGGTGTCTCGACCGAAAAGACATGCGCATGTGACATCAAACTAACGTAGCTCTGTAATTGTAAAGAAAAATTGAAGAAAGCTCAGCAGTGTGACTCCGAACTAAACCACAAATCTACATCCTGAGGGAGAATCATCTTGTCGGCTGCTACATGGCACGTCGACACAAGAAATGCAAAATGTTAAAAAAAATGACCAAAAAAACCCCAACAAAACAACATCTAACAAACAAACAAAAAATAGATTAGAAAATAACGGTACTATTTTGATTAGCGAGTCTCAAACAGATGTAATCGAGCCACATCCCCTTAGGCAAGTCAAATTGAATAGTGTAATAGCTCTATGTTCCTTGTATTGTTTATCACTTTGGCTTTGTTTTGGGTTGAAAAAAAAATAATACAAAACTTTAAGTGTACTAGATAATCTTCTAACAGTTGTCTATGCCCATAGTAATCGTGGAGCTATTTTTAGATAGATTGTGTTGTCTTCCCATCGCTTTCTCTGTCTGCTTTTTCTTCTTTTTCCTGGTACTGTTCCAAGATCCCCCCCCCCCCCCAGTTTCATAGAAGAAATAGGACCATAGCGTACTGAGAATACTGTATGCATGAAAGTTAGACAATATAAAACAATATAAAAAAACAAAATAAATAACAACAAACAAAGGAAACAGAGAGCTGTACAACAGACCTGAGAAACTTCTTTAATTCTTACTACAAAAGAGTTAAAATATAGTCTAGATTACCTCTCTACTCATCTACAAGTACTTCTAGCTGGCAAAAATAACATTGTGTCACTCTTTATACGCAATACTTCAAGAACGTTTCTAGATGTCATTCCGATGTATCTTTAAGAATCCATCTACTGCTTTGAATTTTTAAAGTTGACCATTGTTATAGCAAATTTGTAATTTCGAAGCCGGCGACAAACTGAGCTTCATTTTCATGTACAACTTTAAAGTGTCTTCACCGATATCGAGAAACATCACACATCTGACTGGAGTTATAGTCCTTGTCAAGCCCTTCTTTCACGACGACAATTAATTGCTCAAACGTGAAACAACACACGAGAATGTTGGGAAGCGCAATGAATGTACGTTTGGAATCCCTGACCACTATAAATGTTTAGCTTTGCCATTGTGCTGCCAACTAAAGATGTTTCTTTGGGTCCTTTTAACGTAGTCCCATGCAATGATCGTTGACCTCATTCATCACATCACAAAACGAAACAAATCGGAACCACACAACAAGAAGATGTCCCTGAGATACGTGTCTGGGCGAGGTCGGACTAATGACCCAAGGCCTCATTACCCTTCAAATGACATTATTTAACGAACTAGGGTCTTGATGAATTAGCCCCATTTTTTTTTAAATATTCAAAGCATGGCTTCTGTTCTAGTCTTCCGCCGAGTCCTGCCTGACCACACTCGCTGGACACGTCAAGAGATGATGCATGCCACTTGGACAATAAAGTCTGTTTTCTTGCTTTTGTTTGTCTGTTTGTTGATTTCTTGAAAATGTAATTGATGATAGTACCAATATTTATAGCGCTTTATTCATTCATTCATTCATTCATTCATTCATTAACTCTATTTGAGCAAGGGCTTGAGAGGCTTAAATCCTCTCTTGCAAAAGCCCTGCACAGAAACTCTGCTGTAGCGCTATAAGACATTTATACCGCAAAAAGAAATATGTAAGCCTATCTCAAGTGGAAGGATATCATTAGTACTTACAAGTTGAAACACTTCTACCAGCCATTTTGTATTTGTTGGTATTGAGCCGAAGCAGCTCCTGTGGTTCCTGTCACGGACAGTACGCGTGCAGTTCTATTAACTGTTCAACGCTGTCATACTGTAGTGACGTAGTTTAGAGAGAGTATTTTAGTTTGTAAATAAATTTATTGTGCATTGTGTTAGTGACAGCAGAAAGCAGTGACGTAGCCAGACAGACGAATGACGTCGCAGAATTGGTGTAGACAAGAAGAAAATATGGCCTGGGCTTAAAACAAGGTGAGGAACTGCTAGTTGAATGCCGACGTATTTATAGAAATGACGATCATCCTAATTAGTAAACATCGTTTGAATTCTTCCTAGCTGTTATCTAGTATATCATTGCTTTCAAGTGTATTGTTCTTGTGTCTGCTTGAATGTGTCAAATGTAATGAACGAATATCAGGTCAGTGATTAAGATCAAGGCAAGAGTAGTGAAAGAGCACATTAAAGTACCCAGGTCGATATATATATATATTTAAAGTTCGTCCATCATGGTTTGATGATGGCCACTTTTGTCATTCAGGGAGCAGAGGGCTTTGCACTTGGGTTTTTGTGCCTCCTCATTGGCTGGTGAGATCTATGTGACTATTAGGACCATACTAAACAGGTTATTCCGGCTGGAACTAGTGCCTTACTTTTCTCCCTGACTCCAGCTCTGTTCTCTTCTTCTCTGCAATTTCAAAGCGCGACGCCAAGATGCTCTATCATAAGCTTCCGTTTCCGAGGTGGTAGGGTCAATGCTGAAAGCTTTCAACGAAGCCTTAAGAGTGTAAAAATAAAGTAAAGTTCCCCTTTCAGACCTTGTGGTCTATAGGGCAGATGATGTAAAGTGTCATATGATTCTGTGGCCTACGGTTAACGGGGGGTGTTATGTGGCCAGCACTACGAACAACCGCCTTTACTTTTCCCCAACTAATGTCAGGTACCCATTAGAGCTGGGTGGACTCGAACCCGTGACCTTCGGTTCAGTAGCCAAGCGCTTTACCGCTCAGCCACTGCGCCTCCTTTAAAAGTGTAACAGAACTTCGCAATAGGTTCCAGATCAGGCAATTCTACATTCAGTGGTGTTCTTGGACCAGCATATCGTTGATGTTTTTTTGGTTATGTAGCTTTGAAGGTTGCTTAACTAGTTTCGATTTCATTTTTCCGTAATTTAGTATCGACTAGAAATATTAGGCAATAGGTTTATCATATCGGTGTGCCTTATTATAAGCATCATTTTTCATGAAGTTCTGGTGACCACATAGCCTTTACTGGATTAAAATGAAGAAACTTATTGAATAATTGGTTGCAGGAAATTAAAGAAATACATACTAAGAATTCGGTAGTATGACTTTTTCTTCCCCAACGCGCATGTGCGCACGTGGTGTTTGGGGAATTTAAAAGTTTGAAGCTGTTGAACAAAACAAAACGAAACAAAAGACTAAAGCTGTTCAGTAGTTCAAAGGTTGAAAATGAAGTGGTTTTAAATGATGTAAGTCAACAGAGCATGTCAAGAGGGTCACGTGACTAGAACTACCAAAAGATATTGGTGTGTTTGGCGCTTAACCCCGCCCCCTCCTCTGATAAGCTCCTTTTTTTTTGTGGCTGCACTCCAGAGAGCGCCCTCTTCTCAAATCTTATCAATTATCATCAAATGACGTTCGGCTCTGAACCTCATCGCGACTCTCTACCTCCGCTCGGGCGAAAGAGTTCATGTTCATTGTTTGGGAGAGGAGACATGGGAAGGGGGGGGGGACGTCTCAATTGAAGTTTAATGGGTTTCATCGCCTCATTAATAGTGAGCTTTGAATGAGACATTAGTCAGAGAGGCGGCCCGCAGAAACGTGGATTGATTCCTTGAAGACAAATTATTTGCTGGGCCACACGAGGAAAAATGTAGAAACCTGAAAAAAAAAAACCAAAAAAACTTTCACAATATTAGACTAAAAGTTACACTTATAAACTTTAATGTTTTTTTTATTACTATAACCCTTGCAGAAGAAATGAAGGAACTAAAGAAGATTATTGTCATTATCAATAAACTCGTGATTTTTTAAATGTGATTTATTGATACATTTTATTTTTTGGGAAAAATGTACTATTCTGTGTTTAATTTCATTTTTATAAATGCTTGGAAAAATTTGTATCAAATGTGTATGTTATAAATTAGGTATTAAAGTATTCACATCTAAAATGAAAACAAAAAGTGTCAAGCTAGATTTGCTTGCGCTTTGATGACGTCACTTTCTTTCACATCACTGCCAGCAAATGTAGCTCTACTTGTAACATATTGACCGCTACATCTTGTCTTGTTTTTATATTTGATCGGTCTTGAATCGATAGATTTAGACATGTATCTAGATATAGAACCTTTTTTTTTTTATACCAGATAATATTAAACTTGAGCACCACCTTTGCTGGTTACAGTAGCAACACTTTTTTAGATCTTGATCTAGTCTCGTATCAATCGATTGATCTAAACATTAATATACCTTCATTTTAGATGTACACATTTATTTAGGTAACTTGCGATTTGAGACCTTGATATCTAGAGGGAAGATGATGTAAAGGACTAAAGGTCATGTATATCTATGGCCGATTAACGAGGGTTTACTTTCCCAAACTGCGATCTGACTCAGCCGCGTTGTAGCACCGAGATTCGAACCCAAGTCTTCTTGTTTGTAAGTCACTTTGCCAGTCTAACACAAATCTTGATTCTTATGTCTTTTCTAAATGTGTTCTACTATTCACTAGTGCAGCATTGCGACGTGACATTGTACTGTAAGAGTTTGTTTAAAGAAATACATTTATATTCTTTTATTTAACGCTACCAAACTTTAATGGTAACTGACATATGTTTCGGAAGTAAAGTCTGTTGATCGTTGTGCTAGCCACTCCATTGTTCACTTCCGGACGAAAAAAAAAACAACAGATGAGTTACACAGTATCTGCCCCCATAGATAGCAGGATCTGAAAGAGGTCTCTAAGACCTTCATTTTGACACTGAAATTATTCAGGCAGTCCCTCGGAGACACTATTATCCTGCATTAATTTTTTTTTTTTTGTGTATTCTTTCAAATCTCGTTCGCCCACTACCCAGGTTCCAATCAAGACCAATCGTTATAGAAGGCTTCGACACTGACCAGCGACGTCACAACCTGTGGGCATTTTAGACCAAGAGCTCCTTGGCTAGTCACTGGTGTTACGTCCCCTCCTGTGACGTTGCAACGAACTAATGGCCTAAACTGCCCCCAGCTTGTGACGTCGCTGCATACATGCCTCCTCTCGGTCCAGTCATCACAAAAAAATGTTTGCTAGTAGTATTTCCAGCCAATGAAGCGAGTTTCTCGTTTCACGCGCCGCCAATGACGCTAGCTGATTGGCTGTAATGAAGTTTCTCGTGCAAGTATTGACCCTGGAAAGATTGAGAATAAATCCAGCTACAAAAATAAAGTTTAGTTCAAAATTTACAGTGACATATTCTCTCATTTTCTCTGGCATGCCTGCAATATAAATATGAAAATAGTTGCAATAATGAAACGCCACCGGTTTTTATATAGACTTATATCTTCAAATCTTACATAAAGACGTTTTAACTTGTGGAAGAACTTATCTACATACATGATTGGCGTTGTATTTGATTTGAAGGATTTAAAATATTAATAAGTTAATAGATATATTTTACATTTATTGGACTTGGTGGCCATGCATCAAAGTCCTTTACTTCCGGATCTAGAAGTCTCATGTTGGAATCATTGTGAACACTGAGATTTAATTTGAGATTTTTAAAACTCTCCAAAGTTCCTCCAACTCTGAGTGAATTAAGATGTGGAAGCAAAGGTAAAGGCGCTGGTCGTTGGTCATGATACTCTCGATCTGTCATAGAAACAAATGAATTTCACTTATATGACCCCATTCCCCCCCCCCCGGAGTTTTTTTTTCAAAATATTGGAATTTTACATAAAATGCCTATTGCCAGGTATGGTTAAAAAAATTCAAACAAACATCAAGCCAAAATCTTTCCTTGGATTCTTGGTGAACATATATAGCCACATGAAAGAGGCAAGAAATATATATAAGAAAAAACATTCTGATGACTTGATAAGACAATACAAAATCTATATATATAATCCTCAAAGAATTAGGTCAGACAACAACAACGAGTAATCTATTTTTAGCTCCATTAATAATTTTTTCATCGCATTCTCTTTTACTTATTTTATAATGCGAAAAATTAAAACCATATTTAAAACTCGAATTATTTATGTATTTAATAGTCTAAGAGAAAAGTTTTCTGGATGTAAATGGTTTATAATTCTTTATAAAAAATTCCATTAACTTGCAAAAGACCTTTAATACGAGTGTTTGTGGACAATTGTGGTGGAAAAAAAAATCATTGGCAAGGTTAGAGAGTATGTATTTAATAGTCAAAGAGAAAGTTTTCTAGAGCGCAAATACTCTATAATTCTTTAGAAAAAAAAAATCCATTGACTTGCAAAGACCTTTAATACGAGTATTTGTGAACAATTGTGGTGGAAAAAAAAAA
>JADKLZ010001913.1:11015650-11025898 GCA_021533235.1 Biomphalaria straminea
AGTATAGGGCACTAGTTTAATTGTTCAATAACAGGTCACAGGAAGTAACAAAAATCGTTCCTCTAACTCTCCGTAGTTACTTCCACGTTCCGACGGAATTCTTCACTTTGCTCATGAGTAATGGTATCTCGGTGAATGTTTACATGATTAGGCTTCAATAACTTTTGTTATGCGTGTTTGATTTAATATAGAAATATATGGGAATGCATGCTTTGCTTATCAAACACACAGTAAAATTGATAAATTAATTATTAATCGTATTTTAATGAGGTCAAAGAAACGATGGTATCGTATATTTTTTTCTGTCCTAAATGTTTATCGACTCTCAAGTCAATTAACATTTATGGAATTAGACAAAGTCGTTCCAGTGTTTGAAGCTCCGAGTCTCTATCTTGTCTTAAGTAAGGTGTTAGCACATCTGGAAAGAAGTTAAACTTCTTTTTTTTTGTTGTTGTTGTTGTATCAAAGAGTTAATGACGTTATCGCTCGACTTAAGATTATCATGATGCTTAAAAAAAATTCAACCCTTGTTTTCTGAAGCATGCGGGATCGAGTCTCAACAGTTCTCTTAGTCTCCTCACCACCTACTCGAATCACACAATCTGGAGGGGGGAGGGCTAGTGTAATCTTTCCCCACACGCACCACACTTATAATTTGTGTGGGAAATTCATTGTATTTATATGTGTGTGTGTGTGATACTTTTAAGTCTTAATCTTGAAAGACTCGAACGCTGCGACTTTTGACAGTAAGTCTCTATCTGGTCTTTGTGTGTTTTGCTCTTCTCAGTGGCCGCACTCTGGCCACGGCCAATGGCCACAGGGAGGCGAGGGACGGGGTGTCAAGGGTCATGATTTATGGACCACTGGAGACACACGCTTCTCTCGTCTGTAAACACAGATATCTCCTACCCCCTCAGCCCCCTCACCTCCCCTCCACACAATCCCAAAATTCCCTCCGCTAACTTCTAAACAAACCAGATACCTCGGACCATGGGACTGAAGCGAAACGGGCACAAGTAGGTACTGTAATGTGGGTGTGATACTATTTCAACCATGAGACCATGAGCTTTCTTTTTTAAGTACTTAAAACTAGTTCAACTTACAACCACCAGAAGAATTAGAACCCATCATCTTGACTAATATTTTCAAACTTTACGAACGGACACCTTTGATGAAGAAGGGTAGATCTTTACATCCCTACCAACGCTGAGCAGTCTCCGTACTCAGGAAGCAACAGTAAATAAAATAACTTGACAAGATTTACAGGAATCAACTTATACACACATCCATCTAAACCTGGTTCTCACATTAAATTATCTTCAAATTTCTAGCAAGGACATTTTTTTAAACAAGAAAAGCATTTAAAAAATACTCTAAAGAAAAATTGTATCAATTTGTTTGAATCAGCCATGTGTTTTTAAAGCAGAATGTTCTAGACATAATAAATCTGTGTGATTAGAAATATTTGTACCATTTAGCTTTTAGCTTTCTAAAGGCGCTATGATAGGAGATCCTATCACATGTCTGGACCAGTTAGAAAAGGGGAGGAGGCGGTATCTCGGTGAATGTTTACTTGATCGTTTTATTAAGTGCATAAAAAAAATTCCTCAAGGAGACTGATCCAACTTTTACCACCACATCTGTGAAGTACGATGTCTTTCCCTTGTTTAACTTACCGAACAAAATAATGAATAATGGATTCTTGTGTTGTCAGGTAAATGAAATAATTGAGTGAAATTTCAGCTTGATCCTAGAAATAAAGTTTTACCATACAGACAGTGTGTGTTGATTTCAGCTTTGATAGGGTAGTCTTTTAGTTTAGCAGCACAGCGTTACCTAAAGACAAGGGTGCTGACACAATTCTATGGTACCTAGTGTGATAGTAAGTGTATGTGTTCTCTTTGAATGGCTTTGTTGAGGTCTCTAGGGTTTAGGCAAATCCTTAATCCGCCACCTTTCCTTTCAACAATCACTAGTGAGTTGACCCATGCGGTGGGATGATCTACTTTTTCAACACCTTCCTTAGCTGTAGCAAGACATCTATCGCGCTCAAGATGACCTTGGTGCAGTCATTGAAGCATTTCTTTCTGCAATACTTTTGGTACTATTAACCTTTCTCCTTGTCACGTATGCAATTCTAAGTTTATCTATGTATTTCATAATTTAGTAAGAACACTTATACAAATATGAAATCTAGGTTTTTGACAGTACCTCGGGAATAACCCGGCAGATATTTTTAGTTTAGTCACGTACTTTGCACACGTCTAGATTCAAATCTAATTGGTTAGTTTGAATAAAGAGACATTTTCGAAAGGCGGGCAGAAAGCGTGGGTCTATTCAGTCGGGCTCTGAATCTGGTTGAGATCAGTCGTGTATTTTGTAGGTCTAATATATTGAGAGAAAGTATGTCTTTGTTTTTTAACAAATTTTATTAATATTTATTTGTACATAGCTGTACTTATGTTGGATTTAAATAAAGGTTCCTGTATTTTATAGTCAAAGCTTTACTCAGTTGAATCCTAGATCGTCATCATCAATATTATTCTTATTATTCAATATTATTATTTCAAATATTACAATCCCCGGCGTCACAGTATCGTGACATAAATTGGCACATACTCGTGACACTCCTTTAAAAAGTAAACCATCGCTTTTACTAAGTTCTTCTGTAAATCCTGAATATGCTCGAATTTCTAGCGGAATTTCAGCTCTCTTGTTTGGCCAGCCTATCATAATTTGGTTCTTTAACAGTCTTAAAACAGCATCATCTGCAGTGGCCTACTGAAAAAAGTTCATATATTCATCTGAAATGGGTAGACTATTGACGATGAGATGAACCTGTACATCCCAGTCATCACTTGAGGGATATTTTATAGGTAACGATGCTCTTCAGAGTGTGTCTGGAATAGACATTTCTTTGCCTGGCTTGTATTCCAGCAGTAAACAATGAAATAGCTTCTAAATAAAGCTAGAAAGTCGAGTCAAGACCCATATGTGGCCGTTTTGCAGTTTCGAAATGCTCCATGCCCAGATGGACCTTCACCTGCACGGCTGCTAATGGACCGCCGTCTGAGGACAAATCTACCGACAACGGAGGCCTATCTCAGACCTCGAATCCCAGATAAAAAAGAAAAAGTAATGAAGCAAAATATTATAACAAAACAGCAAGACGCACCGAGCGACCACACATTCAGGTTTAGAGCTAAGTGTGGATGCAAAAGAAACCTGGTGATTTATGGGAACCAGCAGTAGTCATCTCAGAAGCGGAGACCCCCAAGATCCTAAGATCCTATTGGGTAAAAACACCGAATGGGGTAACATACCGTAGAAATAGAAGAACAACATGAGACAGTGAAGAATGGAACACAATAAAAGTATATAACTGGAATCATTATGTCAGACTTATTAATTTAAAGTGTGTCTATAACATTATTAGTTTTAGGAAAACGACGTTACATTGAATATTAGAATGTAGCTCAAAATCGCGACGGGAGTCTTGAAACTGATCAATACCGAGAATACTTTTACATTCGCGACTTCATTTGCTTAGCTCATTTTTACAAGTCCTTTTATTAGTCTGCAAACTCTTCATGGGTGAAAACAAAAACAAACAAACCCGGATTCTGAACTGTGTCAGGGTGAGGTATGCTGAGAATGAATGTTGCTTTGTTATTTTGGTATGATAGTTTTCATATCCCCTTGTTGTGAATGTGAATAGTGAATGTGAATAGTTTTTTTTGTTCGTGTTGCGAGTGAACGATTAAGTCTTCGTTTAATGTTCGAGAGAATGTCAAAGTTAGTAAGGTTTTGATCTCGGTCCAGGAAGGTTGGACGTGTGCTTCCTGAAATGGTGTATATGTATTTATATATTTCATAAAGTTGATGAACTAGTACTTGTGAATTAATATTTATTTGAGAGTTGATTTCATTTCATTATGTGCTTGCTGAATATTAAAGTCTTATTCGTATTTCAATAGATAACTATAGTTGGAGTTGGAGTGTATCAAGTTATTATTGTTCGTAATATTATTATATAAGAAAACCCCTAGTGAGCCACAAGAACCAAGAGAAGAAACAAAAGAGCCAAGTCAAGACAACATTAAAAGTGAACAGTGACAAACGGGATAATTGACAACGACAATATATCCAAAAAAATGGATATATTATGTACAATCTTTGGAAAATAAAAATAAAAAATACCCTACTGATCACAAAGAGAAAACTGGGGTTCGGCCGTTATATTTTCTCAAATATATAAATCTGAAAATGTATATTTGGCTATTTGAATACACTTTCAGCGGGAATGAAGGATACTCCTCCTTGTTACAAATACTCACCACAAGAGGTTCTCGAGTCTCCTGATCACCTGCTGTACTTGGATAGGCCTATTTTGACCGACAAAACGGTAGACTTTAATCGCCATGATCAGCTGCTAATCGATAAAAAAGAAAAAAGCCTCTATCTTGATTGAAATTGCCATAATTTAAGAAAAACTGAGTTGGAAAAACAGCGAAAGTATGGGAACCTAGTCTTGGAGATTAAGCGTTTATGGAAATTACAATATACCCCATTGTCATATCAACCGAGGGGATAATAACAAATGACCCCACATAGACCTTCAAGGCTCTTGGTATTCCTAGGAACATTCTCGTTGCCTTTCAGAGGGCGGTACTGCTGTCCGTCCGTCCGTTACGTTTAGATCTCAGAAAGTTGAAGAGAAAATGAAAATCGGACATAACAATATTTTAGATCATTCAAAGTTCTGATGCAACGGCTACTTTTTTCTTTTCTAAAAGCTCAAACTCTAATTTTTAAAAATCACTTATGCAAGCAGTTTTTTAAAGAGAAAAAACTAATTAGTATGCATTATAAATGAGACCTAATTTAAGACAATTAATCATGTTATTAAACTGCATTTTAATTCACGTTTCAATTTTGCATATGAACACGAGGATTTGCTATCCAAGCAACCCAACTCACAATAGAGGTGTGGCAGTTGCGTAGAACATCGGCTTTACAAGGCAAACGTTGGGAGATCAAAGCACGGAAGATGTTTATTTTGACCGCTGGGGCACTACATAAAGATTTGTCAACCTTCTTTCTACATTTTTATCTGTCGTTTATCTTTTATATAATTTCATTCAGATGTTCTTTCTGAAAATATTGAAACCTGCCTGGGTAGACCACTTCGGGGGCCGATTTTAAGTTTGTGTTTCCACACAAACTGTCTTTGTAACGTTGTTTATATAATAAATAATAATAGTTTATTATGTTATCTGTCTTGTCTCATTAAACTAAACGTTACTTTTTGTTTTGATCTTCTGCTATTCTTTAAAAGGGAGCAAAGGCCTTTGGCTCAATAATTTAGCATTATTTCGCACAAGTTCCTATTTCTATCGGTCCATACTACTAGATACTTTTAACATAGAAAACAACACTAAACAAATACATATTCATGACATTGTTTCGGCAGCACTTGTTGCTCTCTCGAGTCCTATTTTTTAAACTTATATTTCTACAATAATCGTCTCTGTGAAAAGTTAGCTCTTGCTTTCTAAACGAAACAATTTATCAAAGACGAATGGAAGAATGTGTAATCTTGGAGGGTCCTCGATTCAAATAAACTCCTAGATTTGTGTTTTCCTTTCTTCTTTCTTAATTTTCTTTCTTTTCACACAGGGTAGACTTTACTCTAGAAAAACTAACACTCTCTGCTCTCGCGTCTCTGATTGGTCCGCGCAGTGCACCGTTGTTCCGGCCAGAAGGGAGAACCCATTAATTTACTTCTGTGTGCCTCTGAATTTGTAGAGGGAAAAAAACTTCAACTCGGAGGCCGAGCAACGTCCGGAGGGGAGCATTTATTATTTGGCTTTGGCCGGAGGAAAAAAATGGGTTCTGTCCGACCGTCCGGGCAGTGAAACATGGGGGTGCTCTCTCAGGAGACGCACGAGAAATTATCCGGTGGGGGATGGAAAGAAAGAGATTAGAAAGACAGAAGAAATGAAAGTGAACTGGGGGGAAATATAAAGAAATTATCTTAAAAACACAATCGTTCGAGATTATCTCTATCAAGTTTTTACAATTCCGAGGACTGTTTCTAGGGCGAACTTGGGCGCGTATTCTCTCTCTTTTTTTGTCTCTCCCGGAAGATGATATGGTTGCAAGACAGACACGGCCACAGATTCCACGGGTGTAGATACAAGGCCGCAGTGTGGACTCTTGGGGGTCGAGATGTCACTGAAACCCTGACATTTGATAGATAATGTCATCTTGTTTAGCGTGTCTTCTTCCGACAGGGCACAAGCCTGCAACTGGACAGGAACTGACGTTTTGATTTTCAATTAATGATTTTCTTAAAGTGCACACATCTGTATGAATGCAAATGAAATATTTTGTAAGAACTTTAAAAAGTCATGACCCTAAAACGTTATTGTTATATTAGTGGTGTCCGACTTTTCCCCTCGATTTTCCCATAATTTCCATGGAATGACGTTTCACTTGTAAATCTACATAGCGAACTCTCCAAATGTCCCCCAGATAAGTTTTCCTCGTCCAACTTTTGAAGACGTCTATACTATACGAATCAAACATTTGGAGCTCGCTCCACATTGATCTAAGTCAAACCTCATGCTTCACTATATTCAGTACATTAGATGTACTTGAAAACTTGTTTAGATCATTCTGCCTTTTCAAGTATTTTGTGTGTTTATTATGCTGTAATATCAATTTGAGCCCTATGCTTGTTAAAAGTACTGTATAAAATAGAATCAATATTATTATTAATGAAAATAAAATTATTTTGCTTTGATATGGGATATAGTGGCTGAGTGGTAAAACGCTTGGAGTCACAACCAATGGGTCTCGGTTGTGAAGACTGGGATTTTGAATTTCCGGTAAGTTTACTCTATGTTTAGGTTTTCTATTGGGGTACAAATGTCTCTTGTTATCTTATATAATACAGACGTTACTTCAAAAAAGAAGATAATTACGTCCTACGCGTCATGCATTCAGTCATGCATATTTACCAGTGGCTTAAATTCTGACAAGTCACTGGTTTTCCTGGCTAGCTCAGGCAAACCATTCCATGCTCTAATGGCACTAGGGAAGAAAGAGCATTTGTACAGATATCTCCTAGCATATGGGACAAGAAGTGTTACTCTATGTTTGTGTCTTTCTGAGTATTTTATTAAGTTCTGTTTTTGTATTTGGAGATTATGGTTCAGTGTTTTGTGAATAATTGCTACTTTATTCTTAAGTCTTCTATCCTGAAGGCTTTCTAAATTTAGTGATTTTACTAAAGGTGTTACTCTAGTCAAATGTGAATATTCGTTACAGAGTGGCATCCTCGCGGCCCTTTGGTGGCCCTACCAGCACATTTAGGTACCGGCCCACCGAACATTTTCCCCAATACCCATATAGCCTGCCCGCCCTTGCACTCCATAATATTTCCACTCAGAACATGTACATTATTGAATACAAAACTAGTACATTACAGACTGCATTCTACATTGACAGAATTGCGCATCTTACTTTGCACAGAACAGCACTCGCATTGTTTCAGTGTGTCTGGATCAGAATGTAAACATATTTTACCAAGGTACGTTGTTAATAGTAAACATTTCTTATCTTGTCTTATAAAATACAGATGTTACTTCAAAAAAAGAAGATGATTACTTCCTACGCGTCATGCATTTAGTCATGCATATTAACCAATGACTTAAACTCTGCCAAGTCACTGGTTTTCTTGGCTGGCTCAGGCAACCCATTCCATGCTCTTATACACTAGGCTGACTAGGGAAGAAGGAGCATTTGTACAAATTTGTCCTAGCATATGGGATATGGAATATGCATTTATCTTTGTGTTTTGATCTAATCTAGATAGATCTGTATATTTTCATATACAACAGTAGTAAAGGGTTATGGAACGAAATTTCTTTTCAAAATCAATTATTCTGTACATCTGTATCACGTTGAGGTTAATGAAATGCAGAAAAATACTCAAGTTTTGAGTTTAGTAAACAGTGTAGAAGTGTAGATCAATCTCTAAAAAAATTTTGGATTCCATCCTAGATGTAGATCTAGATTTATGATTACACATGATTTAGATCTATCCTTTCGAACAAGTTCTTAAGTTACATAGATCTCGATATTAACTTGTGATGTATTTAACATAGCAAGAAAAACGCATGTGACAAAAAAAAAAAGAAGTTAAAAATGAATAGGAGATTTGATATTTAAGTTTTAAGTGTTGATATAGTCTAGATCTATATATTTTTGTAATCAAGATCTCTATACTTTATACATCCTAAAGAAAAATACGTAGATCAAACTATATTTGATAAGTAAAACGGCAATTTATGAAGGACTCACACGACTGTAATTAGGCCTACATTCAACATCGTAATATCAACTTCAGTTTTAAGTAAGACGAATTCCCCCCCTCCCTTTTTTTTTTTTGGTCACACAAAAGTCGTTAACGTAACGATGTAATAATAGTCGGGATAAATTCGACCGTACTGACATTAAGAAGTAGAGAAGAATTGTGCAAGTAGAGGCGCTTTGGTAGAAGTCGATATTGCTGCAGACGTATTAAGCAAAAACTAAATACATTTTAAAAAGCTCCTATTTTCAAGATGAAATAACGTCTGGTTGTAACAATATTCTTTTACAAAGCTTATATCACATCACTCTGTCAGTTTGTTAAAAAGCTTGTCCGCGTTATTTCTCAAACACCTGGTCTCGCATCGTTGAAACGTTACGCAAATATTCATTGGCAGAGACAAGGCATGTCTCAAGAAGGAAAAATAAATTAGTCAAGTAGTGGGAAGCGTGGTCGAGAGGCTAAGTGCGGCTTGAGCTTGGCTTGGCTACCTAGAAGGGTGCTCGAGGTTCGACACCCGACTCGGGCAGAGTTGTGTTTACTGAGCGCCCAAAGGCAGCACGGAAAACCAACTCCTAGATGCCCCCTCCCCCCACTGTTCCACAAATGAGATTGGACCAAAGCGCTCTGAGCATGCTATAAGCATGAAAGTAGCGCTATATAAAAGCTATAATAATAATCAACTATTGGTAATTTATTATAATTAATCCTTCAGTATTCTCAGATACGACTAAATATAATATTGTTCACATTATTTCTCTCAAAACCAATCTCGGATCAAGTTAAAAAATTTAAACAATTATTTATTGTACTTAATAAATAATGAATCAATTAAAATATTAACCAATAAGTCAATAATTATTAGTTGTTACTTATTTGTTTGATATTGAATAAGAGAAATAACGTTTACAGTATTAAATGCTAATTGTAGGTGTAGGGGTCTTCCCATTAGATAATTTTTATAATTGTATTCATTATTATTAAAAGTTTGAAACACTTGTAATAATGCCATTTAAGTTAGTTACTATTCAACGATGGATTGATAACTACAGTCAAAAATACAATATTTTTGTCAAACAATAACTTGACTTGATTTACCTACCGACAACTCAAGACGACTCACCCCTTAGCAAACCACAGTTTGAGAAACTCTTCAGTAATAAATCTCATATGACACTATTAGAAGTTTCAATTGTTCCCCCTACATTTACTATAACTCTTTGTCTTATTTTCTAGTAAGTCCCCTTATATTTAAGCAAAATTAACCAGCATCGTTTTTTTTTTCTTGTTATGTTTTCAAGTTTTGACATTGCGCAAAGAAAATAGATCCCACTTCACAGTATCATGTCGCCTCTGACTCTTCAGTAATAAATCTCATATGACACTATTACAAGTTTCAATTGTTCCCCCTACATTTACTATAACTCTTTGTCTTATTTTCAAGTAAGTTCCCTTATATTTAAGCAAAATTAACCAGCATCGTTTTTTTTTTCTTGTTATGTTTTCAAGTTTTGACATTGCGCAAAGAAAATAGATCCCACTTCACAGTATCATGTCGCCTCTGACGTTACCCTCTGACACCATTTGATGCTCTATTCATTGGCTCAAGGCGCGGTGGTCAGATGAGTATGGCCAGGTACGCCATTGATATAGTCGTGCCGGAGGATGATCAGCCTATGGAGTTACTGTCCGGCCGGCACAAGGAAAGCAACTTCGACGAGGACAACCCGCTGGGGATATCTGCCCACTTGCGCTGCTTCGTCACGATCTACCTCCCTTGGCTGGTCGCCATCACTCTGGGCCTCAACATTTTTGGCATCTGGGTCCTCAAGGTATTGAATATATAATATGCAGGGTTTATTAAGGAT
>JADKLZ010001913.1:11065575-11076495 GCA_021533235.1 Biomphalaria straminea
TCCTAGTCACACGCTGAATCTTCAGATATTCTGAATGTGTATGTTTGTCACAGCAAATATTGTCCTAACAGGCTCGGGACAACAAAGGCCCAAGGGTCTTCCCATGGCGCAATAGTCCTGAGTGAATGTTTCAAATCAACTTCATAGGAAACAAACATTTGTGTAGCAAGAGTTCCCTGTTGATCTACTCAGTAAAAGGTCTCTTATTAGACTACAAAGAATGACAACTTAATTAACACATGTACTAATAAAACAACCATAATGGACCTCATTCACCAAACGTACACAAAGAACACTTTCTCTATATGTTCTATTCAAATTACGTAATATGTAAGGCTATCGCGTGATACGTAATTTTCACTATTTTATCAATGTTATGACGTGGCTAAATGTGTTTACAATTGGTTAATGAGGTCCATTATAGACTCTAATCTCATGAGATATAATATTTCTTCAATTATTTTATGACAGATGCTTAAGTAACGGATAAATCCCGATGACGCAGTAACAAAAAAATTGAATATACTGTCAACAAATAAGATATTTTTGTGTATTATAAGAAGTACTGTAATATTACAACATTTGTATTTATTAAGAAAAAAGAAAAAAAAAGTAGATAATAAGCACTTTTTAATATTATAAATGTGAGGTTTATATTATTAGTTTATTATTGCTATTTAATAATAATAATAATAATGATAAAATAACATGTTAAAATTTAATGTAACGCTGTAATTACAATTTTTAGAGTTACCTCCCTTTAACGTTTCTTTCTACACTACAGTAGCAGATTTTCAATTCGATATTTTGTTCCTTTGATAAGCATTACAGGAATGTAATCAATAGCAATAGCATTGATTTAAGTCAAATAATGTATTAATTTTAAAGATTTCAAGTCTCACAGTCCACACATGTACACGCCTGTTTGCGCCCCTTTTGGTTGTGGAGACGAGCGCAAACAGGGGCGTAGCTAGGGGTTCGGGGGCCCGGGGTGGATCGACCTCTTTGGGGGCCCCTTGCATTTTCACATTATTAAGACTATTTTAATGATTAATGCCGTTGTTTATTAGCTAAATAATGCACTAGTGACAAATCTCAATTCATATCGCTTCACTTCGTGCACTCTATGCAGCAAAGACATCTATAACATCATCTACATCTATACTTTATAGTATTTATGATTTCAATGACATTAAATCCATGATAAGCCTTTCTTGAGTCATTGTGCACCTGTGATAGTTTTTGATGAACTTGAGCTTTGAGAATGACGCAATGGAAGTGGCCTGATTAGCGGTATTCGGAGGAGGTTGCAAGGTTTGAGCACACGTAATTACCATATGAAGCCCGTTTCCGCAATATGTCTATTGTGGATCGTATTACTGGTTTGTGGATGAAAACTGCTCGTACATCAATGACATTATTGAGCAAGCGATTTGCCATTTATTTCATCATACAAACAGGAAAAAGTAACACAGTTTGTCATAAGCGTGTCATCATCCAACAGGTGTCTTGGTTCAAATAACCCAAAGGTATCCATTGTTTTCCAGCCTTTGTAATCTTTCCTTCATCCTCATATGAAATCTGTCCAGCACTTCTGTCGCAAAACTTTTGAATTGCAGTTCTATTGACAGTCCTACATTAGAACTCAGCTTCCTATAAAGTCGTTTCTTTCTTCTAGTTGCTTTGATTACAGGGAATCCATAGTATTCACTGCCTTCTTTTGCTTCTTCGTTGGATTGGGTGATCAGCTTCATCCGTTTCTCATCATTTTGCAGAAAGCGTGAATGGTTTTCAATATATGTATTGTTTATGTTTTGTGCGAAAACAAAACGATACAGTACATTCCGCAATAAGAAGGATCTATATATTGCTAAGCTCGAGTATAGAAATACTCCGATTACAATCACAACTGCTGATGAGTAGAAGACTCAGGGACATCATTCCAACTGATCCCAAACTATTGAAACCATCACTAACCGAAAATGCAGAGACATTGCTCAACGAATGACAGATGAAAAGCAAAGTGAAATACGATGCAAAAACAAGACTACCTAAAGATTACTCTGTCGGAGAGAAAGGGAAAGTTCGTCTAGGACAAACATGGCAGAAAGCAGTTTTCATAAAAAAACATAACTCACCCAGATCTTACATCATAAACGAACGATGGGAAAACAAACAGAATAAATCAACGCTTTTTGAACAAGAGTTTCGATGAAGATATCTCTGGGTACCATGATACCGACGAAGGCAACGAACAGTAAACTGTTAGAACAAACGAAACAGAGAGTTATAGACCAGCATCTAGAGAATCTGTTGTGCCAATCAAGACAACCAGAAGTGGTCGAATTATTAAAGTTTCTAGTAGATATCAGTCTTAAGAACTTTAAAAGGAAGGATGTGATAATAACTTCAAAAGGATGGATATCTTGGGGTTAATTTGGAAAAAAAAGTTGAACAATTCATGTACAGTTCCAAAAAAAAGTGATAATTGTATTGTTTGATCTATCTCAGCATAATGAAAAGCTGCCAGGTTGAGAAAGTGATTACCACAGTTAAGAAATATTGCTTTTGCTTTTGTGGCTGCGTTATCATAGGTTTAACCAATGCGTCACGCTGTTTTATAGCCCCACCCTGGTCAACCCGAATAATGCTAGCATTATTAGGAATAACTATTGGATCTATTATACTGGAATTCGCTGTATATCATACAGTCTTAGTCCTGGCTAGTAGCGGCCTTAGAGGGTGGCAAGTGGGGCAGCCGCCCCAGGCCCTGCGCTAGAGGGGGGCCCCGCGATCGGAGATTTTATTGTCACAAACTTGATCACCACACATTTTTCTAATAAAATCCGATTGGATGTCGATGTTAATATACGAAATAAAATATTTAGATTGGTTGCTTATTGTGTTTTTGTCCCAATAGGCTATGGTCATGGGAGTAGTTTTAAAACTTTTTTTAAGTTGAAAGTTTTCTTTATGCAGAACAATTACAATACAGTATATTTAGGACTTAACGCTGCCAATAGTAAGGCAACAATGGCTACGCAATATTCTATGTTTTGTAACAAAAATAAGGAAGGCCCACAGAGTTAAGGCGGACACACTGTCTTGTTATTGTTACAGCGTTAGAGACGGATAAGCCGGTTAGCGTGATGTGGTACGGTATATATAGTTTATCCTTGCGCACTGCTAAGGACGCCCCTGTTCGTGGCAACAAAAAGAGTAATATTCTTAGTTTTTTGCTGCAAGTACGTTTGATCTCATTTGGAAGTAAAATAAATCGGCAACAAATCTATTAAAGATTTGCATTTTAAAATGTAAAACTAATTTTAACTTTTCTCTTTCAGAAAAATATTTTAAAATGTACTGGTACTTGACACTATTTGTCAATCAAATATATTAATTTTTGTATTTACAAACAAATTTCGGACACACGTTTGGCCCCCCCCCCCCCCAAGTGGAGGCCCGGGGGGATTTTGAAAAGCTCCCCCCTCCTCCCCCCACTACGCTACGCCACTGGGTGCAAAGTGCACTTTCGCGCTACGGTTGCTACACCACAGTGTTGATCTAGTCCAGGGGTCGGCAACCTTTTGAGTCAAAAGAGCCAAAAATTACAATTTACAAATTTAAAATTTTTTAAAGAGCCGCAACATCTTTTTCTTGCCAACTATAAATAGTACTTACACACTTTTTAATGAAAAAAAAAGTTCTTTTCCTATATAAGTAGTGTTTTTCACCCAAAAAAAATAATTTAGGAAACAACAAAACAGTTAAACATTTACTCACAACACCGACTTATACCTAAATAATAAACAATTGGACAAACATTATCAATAAGAGCGATGGTTTTGCATGGTTTTAGAGAGTTTGGATACATTTAGCTCATAGCTTGTTTTTAGTTTCGAACACAACTCTAAATTTTGCTTTGTTAGTTGGCTTCTTACATTACTCACTTTCTCGCACGAATATGTCGATCTAAAGATAGCCAGCACTCCTACTACAAACTTCTTCACTAGACTGTAGCAATCTGGATTTCTATTCAACATATCACCTCGTGGCAGTCCTTTGCAAGCTCTCCACTTTTGTTACGTACATCATTTCTGGACCTCCTAACTTCATTTGTAACTCTGTACATTTTCCATCCCACAAAACTTTTTAATCGATCAATTTGCATTTCTAGAGATCCAGTATCAATTCCAAAATCATCAATGTGGATTTTGTTACTATTTGTGTTGAGAGGATTTACTTGGAATCCTAGAATGGTTGGCTTTGCACTGCTCAAACCTATCAAGAAATTCATCTTATATATTTTTTTACAACAGTGCTGAAGTAATTCATTCAAAAGTTGCACTTATTTTAACGCGATTATATTGTAGATATTGAAAATGAAGTACCTTGCCGCTCTGAATATCTTCTGCAAAAATATTTTGTCTTTAAAACAAAACGAATTCTTCTATCAAAATATAGACTGGGTTTTATTTTCTTAGCAGTTGTAGATTTAGCTCATTTAATTTCGTCTTTATATCCATCATAAAGTAACTTTCTTGCAACTATTTGTTGTTCTCTAATTCAGGGCGATGAGGTGTATATTCAAGCTCAAAGCAAAAGGTTTAAACCTTTGGAAAGCCATTGCACTTTATTGGGAAGAAATAGTCCCTTTTTTACTTTAAAAATTCTTTAAACTGACTATGGTAGAATTCTTTTTACAAGATGCTGTTAATAATATGGTTTAACTTATGTTCCTAGTGCTTCATGCTTTGGTTTATAATTCAGTGAAATGTAACAATTTCATGGTTTATTTTGCTCAGAAGAATGGTTGATGTCCCTTTATTTGTTCCTGTCATGCTTGTGGCCCCATCAGTTGCTATTGAAACGATTTTATTTAAAACGAACTTAATGTTTTCAAGTTTTTTTTGGAAAGACTGACCATATGGGCAACGTGTGCGGTGTCTATATATTGCAAGACTCATCTATAGCAAGTGATGAGACGGAAGAAGGTGAATATCGTTCACCTGCAAACAGGGCCGGTCCTAGCAATTGCGGGGCCCTATGCGATACTGATTGCGCGGGGCCTAGTCTGTATAGGAATAAGGATAATAAGTGAAAATTAAGATTTCGTATAAGAAAAAAATTCGACTTTGAATTTTATTCATTCTTCACTATATTAAAAATTGCGATCTATAGTTTACGAACCTTATAACCAATGACAGTTTTATATTACAGTCACTATTAAAGTAAATAAAGTATTCGAACTTCCGATTACAATAAAAATTCTCTAGATCATTACATTTTATTACATGAAAGCTGACAATGCCTTTTTTTTTCTTTTATCGCGCGTAGGATATGCGTTTTTTCGCAATAAATGACACCCACAAATGACAATTTTGTCTATTTTTCTGGAGATTTTAAGAATTTTCAGGAGATTTAAATAAATTTAGGAGACTTCCAGGAATTTTGAGTATAAATTTTGTAATTTAATATTACACATTGAATTAGCGCGGGGCCTATGAAAGCGCGGGGCCCACTGCGACCGCATAGGTTGCAGTGGCCTAAGACCGGCCCTGCCTGCAAATATGTAACATTTGAAGACATGTTAGCTATTCCATCTTGTACTGTTTCAGAAGATAGTGGCAAATCTTTGTTGTTTTTTTTTTGTCTCAAGATTTCTGGTTTGTTTTGAAATCACGAAACAGTTCTTCAGATGCACGAAGGGAGCAATCTTTGAAATTTATAAATGGTTTGCCTTTTTATGCAATTTCTAGTCGTACCGCCATATTAGCATTACTTGTACATGGCTTCTAACTTTAAGAAGATAATTCGCTTCCAACTCATTTACTTGAAACAACAAACTATACGTCCATTCCCAGCCAAAGCGAGTGCTGAAGATGCCAATTCTTCTTGCGTCCAAAACGAAAACCTACTTAGAAACATCCGAAACTACCGAGAGTTTTAGATGGGCTGACAACAGTGACTACGCGTGTAATGGGGAAGGGGTGTGGTGAAAAGAGAGTACAAGCGGCTGAGAGATTTTTCGGTGCCTAATTCAAATTTAACAATTCGAACTTTTCCTATTTTTTTTCTTTTCTATAAGATAAATAATATTTGCGTATGGAACTTAAGAGCCGCAACTTCACATCCAAAGAGCCGCATGTGGCTCGCGAGCCGCGGGTTGCCGACCCCTGATCTAGTCTACTTTTGTTCTTTACTATGTTGATCTAGTCTACTTTGTGTTTGTATGTATACCTGTCATTTCATATTTTTGTGTCTGTCTGTGTGTCCGTCAAAATTACATTATAAATTATCTTTAAAGATTTGACATGTCAATTTTAAGTGTCCGGAAATAGAAACGGGCGAGAGGGTGAAAGGAGGGGGGATGGAGTTCTTTGACGTTTGCCCCTTTCAACCTCATCTTTGACGACGCCAATGGACCTCATTCACGAATTGTAAATAAACACATTTAGTCATGTCATAATATTGATAAAACAATTTTAAAAAAATACGTATCACATGACAGCCACCATGAATGAAATAATTTGTATAGAAGATATAGAGTATCACGTGACTAAATGTTGTTTGTTTACGATTGGTGAATGAGGCCATGTTCACCTTTCTTATTATTATTAGTGTATAGTGCGCCATTACGTGACTTTAGTATGCTTAGTGCAGCCTGGTCCAATCACTTGTGTGGCCATGCTTTGAAAAGGAAAGGGGGGGGGGAGGAAGGGACTTACGAGAAGGTTTCTGGTTTCTTTGCCGCTTGTATCGTGACCTCCGTGACCGTTGGCTGTGCTTGTATGCGCTAAATAAACACAACACATATCAAACGAACTTCTAGAACCTGACCTATTTGCATATGTGTTAATGTGCTGTTATGTGTTTGCTAATGTTTTTTTGCTTGCGTGCTTTTCTTTATAACGATTAATCAAATTTTAGCTGCCTATTAAGAACTCAACCTTTTTTTTTTTTTTCATATGATTCTGGGTTTATTTTTCTAAGCCTTGTCCGACAGCTTTGAACCAATGTAGTCAGCTCTTCATTTTGTTTACTCGCCAGATGTCACATGGTACAAGATAGTCGCCATGTCGTTCGCCACCCTGCCCTGCATCGCCGTCGTGTTCTCCCTGATACTGCTCCTGGCCAGGGAGCGGAGGTTCAAATCGGCCATGCGGAAAGGGGTGTCCGCCCTCAACCACTACAACGCCATGTACGTGGAGATCAAGGCCACCCTGCACTTCAAATTCGTCCGGAGTTTCGTCTGGCTCAGCCTGGCCTTCTTGTTCACCACGTCACCCATCGGCCTCTTCATCGTCTTCGGCCCTTGTAAGTATAAGCAAAGGCGGCTTTAGCAGTGCAAAGTGCCCAGGGCGAGTGTCATATCAGGTCTAAGAATTATTGTATGATGGGCCGATGTTGATTAAAGATTCTATTTATTGCTGTACCCCCACCCTAATTGCGCGGAGCCTGGGGCGGTTGTTGTGCTAGCCACCCCCGACGTCCGCCTATACAGTTAGAATGTAAAAGGAAAGTATCCCTTTAATGCCTTGCAACCTAAAGAACAAAGAATGTAAAGCTTGTCTGTTTCAAGGGTGTCGTGGCTAGAACAAAAACCAATCGCCTTAACATGAACGTATCCATCAGAATTGGCTGGACTCAAGGACGTCCTTAAAATCCCGAAATTGAAAAGCTCAATTTGTCTTTTTTTTTTTTTTTTTTTTCACTGAGATTCAAACCCCTAACTTCTCTGTTCAGAAGTCAAGCGCTTTACTATTCAGCCACCACGGCACGTTAGCAAGCTATCACACGCTTAAATATTAGGTTTTTAGACCTGCGTAACGTGTATAACTGGTGTGAGGTGGGAGGGTACGTTGGGGGGGGGGTTATGGCAAACGCTTCCATAAAAATATAATTATTAATCCCATATTAGTTAATCATTTAGCAAAAAAGGAGCTAAACCCTGTAATTTTCAGTGATAGGCAGTAGTTAACGGTTCTTTTCTTTAGAAAAAAAATTATTAAATTGAAAAAAAAAGCTAATCAATTAATCAATCGATTATTGGTAGTTAATTTTTTTGTTTGATATTGTAATGACTCTTGACTTGCGCACCATCATTCAGGCTAGTGCACAGGTGCGCACCTCTAGTGAACGGACTATAACAGGATATTGACATGTGAGAATAACGACTTCCGCCCAAGTTGAAAGTCAAGATGAAGAGACAGTGCTAAATGTAGATCTTGTTTTGTGTATCTGTGATGTCATGTAAATAAACATTGTTGTCCTCGTTGAGTTGCCTTCACTTGAAGTTATTACATTGGTGTCAGAAGTGAGGATTATAGGCAACTCAACGAGAGGAGGTAGGCTTTGATTACAATGACATATTCGAAGCTATTACATCAGCTCTCAATTACACAGCTGAGACAAGAGCTTCGGGACCGAGATTTAAAACCCTTCGGTGGCAAGGAAAGGATTACGGCTCGTCTGCGGCAAGCATTGATTGAGGAAGATGAAGATCCGGAGACCTACCAGTTCGAAGTTGAACCTGGGATTGTGGATGTCTTTGACAAGATCCAGGAGTGTGGGGATGAATTTACGGAACGATAAGGATCATGATGAAGAACATGAGCAGGGATATAATATTGAACGTAGATGAAAGTGTATTGGAAGTGGAAGAACAAATAGACCAAAGTGATCATATGGTGTCGCAACCGAAAGAAGGCATAAACTCGTTTGTGAAAGGGCAGCTGCCTGGTCAGGACTGTGGCTGCACAAACGGTGGTGATGTAGGCGCTGGGGATTGGAGCGCTGTCTGTGACTGTGTTGTGAGCAAGTCTGACGGGGGTGACTTTAAAGACGAGAAACGTGACAACGATTGCTGCGACGATCTCGAACGGAAAGAGAGAAATGAAGAAACTGACGCCTGTTATGTGCCCGAAACGTTTGTTCCTGTTGTACCTGTTACCAGTACCTCAATCAGCCGGACAGATCGAGACAACGTTGGGTCTGCGTCTAAGCCTATTGCTATAGACCTTAAAGACCTCTGCCTATCTGCCGGTGCTCACGAGAGAAATGTGAAGCTCGACAACTGCATCCAGAACTTGAGCATGAACTGTACGTGCAGCGAATCGCATAGGGAATGTGGATGCCAAGGAAACCATCAACAAGACATGTCTACTTCTACCATCATCATCGACATTGGCATGGATGAATGTCAGTCAACCCACTCTAAATCTGAGCTGTCAACTGGAAGACATCTTCCACTTGAACATGAGGAGACCTATATTCTGGACGTGAGACTGTTAGTTGTGGATGAATGCGGTACCGGTATATCGGACTTTGTTTGCAACGTGGTTGCATGTGAACCTGCAACTTCTATGAAAGGCGTCTGTCGGGAGGGTCTGCTGAAACGGCGTGTCCGATCAACGACTGTGCTGACGAAAACAGGGCTCGATACTATCTCTCTCTGCGTCAAACGGCCACGTCATCGTCTCAACAACAGCCTGGCCAACTGGAGAAAGAGAAAGCGGCACTGGAGGAAAACAATGCGGATGGCTTTGTGGGGAACACCCTACATGCCGACTGTGGCTCCCACTGATCGACCTCCACCTGAACTGTCAAACTTCAGCTGCAGTGTTTCTTTTCGGGACGAAAAGTGCTAAGACGGGGGCAATGTAATGACTCTTGACTTGCGCACCATCATTCAGGCTAGTGCACAGGTGCGCACCTCTAGTGAACGGACTATAACAGGATATTGACATGTGAGAATAACGACTTCCGCCCAAGTTGAAAGTCAAGATGAAGAGACAATGCTAAATGTAGATCTTGTTTTGTGTATCTGTGATGTCATGTAAATAAACATTGTTGTCCTCGTTGAGTTGCCTTCACTTGAAGTTATTACAATATCTAATAAGGGAAATAGCTTCTACATTATTAAGAGAAATAGTTTAAGGTGTTGGAGTTTCTACCCTTAGAAAAACTTTGTTTTCAAACAATAACATTTTACTTGTTTACTGATCAATTCAGTGCACTTGATCCTATATCCATGACATCATGTCACGTGTGTTCTGCAGATCTGCAGATAACCTTTGACAAGATCTACCCAGAGCCACGGCCTCGAAACGTGACCATCACGTGGGAGTTGGACGACGACCCTGAGAATGACACCAAGACGAGCACAACGCCCGAGTCTCCAGTGGTCAGGACGTACTCGTCCATCAGCCGGTCTGACGTAGAGACGTGTCTGTGGTTGGTCTACTACACCTATAGCCTGTTGGTCGTCCCGATACTACTTAAGACTGAGGTAAATCAGACGAACAGTGTGTCCATAGGATAGAAGAGTAGGACATCTCTCTCTTTCTTTTTCTTCTTTGTCTCTTTCTGTCTCTCTCTCTCTCTCCCTGTTTCTCTTTTTGACTATATCTCTTTATTTTCTCTGTCACTGTCTCCCTCTGTTACTCTCAGTCTCTCTCTGTCTTTCCCTTTGTCTCTCCCTCTGTTTCTCTCACTGTCTCCTCTGTCGCTTTCTCTATCTCACTGAGACAGCCACTCTGTCTCTCGACCTGTCTTTGTCTTTCTGTCTCTCTCTGAATTTCCCTTTTCCTTTTCTTTCGGTCTATTCTCTCCCCTCTCTCGCCTAGTATCCATCTGACTCTCCCTTTCACTCTGTGTCTATCTTACACTGCCTTTCTTACACCGCCTTTCTTACACAGCCTTTCTTACACCGCCTTTCTCTCTGTATCTCTCCTCTCTCCCTCTCTCCTTCTGGGTCTCTCCTCTCTGTCTTTCTTTAGCTCTATGTATCTCTACTTTCTCTGTTTGCCTCTCCCTCAGGTCTGTTTCTTTTCTTGATCTTGTTTTCTTCTTACATAAAAAACTCTAACTAACACTAGAGTGTGTACATAAAGAACTCTAGCTGACACTAGAGTGTGT
>JADKLZ010001913.1:11095205-11107076 GCA_021533235.1 Biomphalaria straminea
CCCCCCCCCCAAAACCCTCCCCGAAAAAAAATCCTGGCTACGCCCATGCATGAGAGGGTATATCCTATTTGTCTTAATCATGAGAGGGTATATCCTAACTGTCTTAATCATGAGAGGGTATATCCTAACTGTCTTAATGAAGAATGATACTATAAATGCCTAATTCTTCTGTCCACCCAGGCTGGCTTGCTCTCCTGATCACAGTCATAGCTCTAGTACTGACCTACCCGAAATGTCGCGAGGCACAAGAGCGGGACTGGTGGCAAAAGACTGTCATCTACAGGGTTTATGTTCGAAGCTTTTATGACTCTGAGAATGATGGGAACGGTGATATCAATGGTGAGTCATTTCATTCCTTAGACTTGTAGTGATATCAATGGTGAGTCATTTCATTCCTTAGACGTGTAGTGATATCAATGGTGAGTCATTTCATTCTTTAGACTTGTATTGATATCAATGGTGAGTCATTTCATTCCTTAGACGTGTAGTGATATCAATGGTGAGTCATTTCATTCCTTAGACTTGTAGAGTCTGTTTTTTTTTAATATTAGGAATCAAACTAAGTACAATTCTTATCACTCATTCTCTCTCCCACTCTCCTCAATTACTGTATTACCCCTTTTGACTTTTCCTACCATACCACTGAATGATGTTCCTATACCATACCACTAAATGATTTTCCCTTACCATACCATTGAATGATGTCCCCTTACCATACCACTAAATGATTTCCCCTTACCATACCACTGAATGATGTCCCCTTACCAAACCACTAAATGATTTCCCCTTACATTGTTTCAGTCGAAGCTGGTTAGTCTGACCAAATAGAGGCGCCATTGTTTTAAAACTTATAAGCGACTGACTCGATAACACGAGCGTGTCTTTTGCAGTTTTATACTTATTATTTCATTTGTTTATTCCACCTGTATTATGTTAAGCGAGCCAATGTACAAATAATAGTACTGAAGCTTATCAATTTTCTTCATAACTTACAATAATTTTGCAAACAATTTTTTCGAGGCGATCTACAGCACAGCTTATAAGTTCTCATCATGAGAAATATAAGTTTAAAAAATCATTTTTACATTCCAATCAGTGATTGAAGACCTTGTTTATTATGACATGTTCACTTGACTGCACTTAAAATCACCAAAACATCTAACGCAACGCAACAATGGGGCCTTCTTGTAACAAAGGGGCACCTTTCAATTCCCTCTTGTAACAATGGGGCAGCTTTCACTTCCATCTTGTAACAATGCCGGCTTTGTGTCATTGGAGTCCCTAGGTAAAGAGAATAGGGAAGCCCAAATGAAACCGAAAAAAAAAATAAGACTGAATTATAAACCTTCCTGTATCAATATTAACATTAACAAATAAGTTAAATTCATATGGAGTCGACAGCACTAATGGACGCTTCGTGATCACCAGATTAAAAATAAAATTATGACATTTCAAAGAAACAATAGAATTCTGAGGCTTAGATTGAGTGTTATATGAAAGTGTCATTATGTCATATGATTGACCGTAGAGTGTATGTTATTAAGCATCATTGTTATACTCTCATATATTGTAACATTACACTATCTAAGGTTTAAGACAGCAGCTAGATTATCTGAGTGAGCTTGGAGTCAACACCCTAGCCTTGAGTCCTATCTTCAGATTGGCTCCTAACGCCACCTCAGACACACAGATAGTGAACCATACTGACATAGACCCGATGTACGGCACCCTGGAGCAGTTTAAACAGCTGGTTAACGAAACTCATAGCAGAGGTAGGTTTTACACTTGAAAAATATAAACCTAGATTAAGTTAAATCCAATGTCTAGCCTCTTTCTTGGAACTGTTAAAAGGGCTGGTGAATGAAACCCAAAAGCAAAGGTCGGATTAAAAATAACTATAAACTGGACTTAAAATAAACATAAAACAAACCAGATTAGGGAAGAAAATTTCTTCTTGCTTCAGTATTAATGAGAATCTTTAATTTCAAAATCGTGTTTATTTTGTCAAGGTATTCTGTGTGGCTTATCATTACCATTTCTATTAGCTACCCTTGTTTTTAATTGTACTACAATATAGACGATCTTGTTTAATGAGCGCAATATAGTTCCAATTACAAATTTGTCTCTAGTTTTATGTAACATGCATAAATATTTCATGGAGGCTAAATTTTCAGTTGTCTTCAGTATCTACTCTGTATGGATACAAATGTAGAATGGAACTTGTCTAAAGTGAACTAAGGTTATGGAATGTTAAAAAAAGATCACAAACTAACTAGATCTAGTGGCTACACTTAAGAACAAGTAAAATACCTTTTTTTGATTTTTAAATCAATTCCTATACAATGAAGCTGACTTATTGTAAGAGAGATAACTTAGGATTCAATAACTAATCTAGGGTAGATCACTTGGGCTTCAATAACTTATTGTAACAACATGTGTTGTTATGCCGGGGATTGATTCAATCTTGAATTAAAATAGTTGAATTAAATGATGATCTAGGATTCACAATAAACGATTCTTTGTAGAATGCAAAACTCTGGAACATTTATATATTAATTAATATATATACATATATATATACATTAATATAAAACGTAAGTACAACTTATGTACAAGTTACAGATCAACAAGATGAGAATAACATAAAGGTTACTTTTTTATACAAAACTAGAGCACTTCCAAAACACGACAATTTATTACAAAATTCTTTCATCGACTGACGTTCTTTTTAACCTCGCCGATTCTCTGGCGCTCTTTTAAAAAAAATGTCTTTATTTATTTTCAAATTAACCAATAGATTTGAATTTCTAGAAGCACAAAGAAAAGCTATAAATAACTCCCGGGTAATACCAGTCTAGAGATGAACCCAGATTCTAGGTTTTTCTAAGTGGCCTTAATAAATTAAAAAAAACATAAATAAACCTAGAATGGCATATGTGACACTTAACTAGGATAGATCACTTGGGCTTCAATTGCTTATCTAGGATAGATCACTTGGGCTTCAATAGCTTATCTAGGATAGATCACTTGGGCTTCAATAACTTATCTAGAATACACTAAACAAAGGCAAGAAAAAGTACACTTCTTTTGTCCTTACATTGAACTTTCATTTGCCGTCCAGTATTTGTATCCACCAAGTGCGTAAAATTTATTCAAAGATTACATCAGTTTTTCTTAAGCCAATAAAAAAAAGTCCATAACACCCTCTTTCTTTTACTACGCCGTGCGTTGTACACAGGGTACCATTACAGCTAACCCGTAAAATAATGCAGTACGTCTTGGATCTCAGGTATGCTGGGTGGCAGCCCTGTCGTTCGGATTTGCCGATGGTCCCGGGTTGCTACCCTGCCAGCTGCCATCTCCCGTTCTCCTGCGGGAGGTTTCGATTACGAAGCAAATAATCCTAGTTCTGAAGGAACATCCGAAATATGTAAAACATTTTACAAACATTTTATACCAAATCACATGTCACTATGTCTTTGACCCCCAGGTATGCACATTACATTAGACTTTATACCCAATCACAGGTCACTATGTCTTTGACCCCCAGGTATGCACATTACATTAGACTTTATACCCAATCACACGTCAGACGAGCACCCCTGGTTCATCGAGAGCAAGAAAGAAAAGGACACGACACTCAACGTCTACAGGTCCTACTACGTCTGGAGCGAGGGCAGGGGAACTAATGGGTTGATTGAACCAAACAACTGGGTAATTATCTCCCTTTGACTAGATAGACTTTTTTATTGAGCAATTCTACTTAAGCTGTCAATAATCTATCACCGTGTTAGTATTATGGCAGTGGGGAACAATGTGGCCTGATATTTTAAATACACGTTTTGTAAGCATGCTAATGTTTTGTGATGTTCAATATTTATGTTATTACAAATTGGGAAACAAATTGTCGAGGGGTAAAAAAGGAGGGAAAACAAAAAAGAGAGTGAAATAGAGAGAGTAAGAGAGAGAGAGAGAATGAGAATAGAGCTAGATAGAGAAATAGAGAGAAAGAAAGAGAAGAAAAGAGATGGTAATGAAAACAAACATAAAAAAGGACTGGAAGAATTCGATGTAGCTATGTGTGTTAATTTAAAGTGTTTGGTGTAGTCTTTGGTTACTTGTCTAGCTAACAAACAATGAAATGGTTTATATCAGTGATTCCCAAAGTGGTCCCTGTGGACCCCCAGGGGTCCACGAGGACTTCCAAGGGGTCCACGAAAGTGAAAAAAATAATTGGGGGTCCATGACATGCAAATGGGGGTCCACGAGAGTGGATCTCATTTAAGAAGGAATTGAGTTTAATATAAATCTCACATTAAAAATAACACCTATTATATCATACAAATATACATTATTTATACTTTATCATAGCTAGGCCATGAAAGTTTTATTGTATAATTGGAATGAAAAACATATTTTAAATTTTAATACCTCATTCAAATAGCTTAATTTGGTCTAGAGATAAATAATATTTAACATGGCTGAATCTAAATATAAAATAGAAGATGGTGTTAATTTTCAATTTTTTTTTCTTATTTTGTAATCGAACTTATATTGCAATTGGCAAAAAAATAATAAACTATTTAGCCAGCCGCTGAAGTTTTTAAAACTACTTTGTACACAAACCTGCATATGAGATTTGCTAAGAATTCTTCTAAGCAACAAATTGTTGAAATGTCTATTTATGAACCGAGTTGTGCCTGTAATGAAGCATTTTTTGGGCACATGTTCGTTTATTTATGGATAAAGAAATTCACGACAAAATTTCGTTTTTTTTTAACTGATAATTGACAATAAAGTCGAATACACATTTGATGTTTTGAAGGAATCGTTCGAAGAAAAGGCAAAACCTGTAACTATTTTATCAGAAGTTGGGTCCTACTACGGATATTGTACCTTGGTGTTACTAATGCACTAAGTAACTAAAAAGTAGTAGATCTATATTGTAGGAATATCTTCAACTTGTTATCAATGCAGTTATGAGAAGCTAAATACGCAATTACATGCTCAAATGTGAAGAGAAAATTACAAGAACATTCATCAGTTGAATCACAAAGCACCAAATTACAGCAGAACTAATTCTCAGCATTAGGCGTTAAGTATTTGATAATTAACTTCATTACTTCCTTGTCAATCAAGAGAGTGTTAATGTGCCATTTTTTATGACGCTATGAGACCAATTAAGTTGGAGAATCATTTGATGCCACCCTAATAAAAGATAAAGGTTCGCAAAACTTTCCAACATTCAAAGATAAAGTTCAGAATACACCCACAAAATCTATCTTTGACCTGACATTGAGAAGTTGATGATAAATTATTGTTTCTCCATTGGGCCATTCAATGAGTATTCCAGCTCCTTCGTTTGTGGTGGCTTTCTGAGAACAATCCATGAAAACTCTGTTAGCGCAATGGTATTTTGTAGAAGAGTTCACTAAATTCAAGAGCTCTGTTGGAATAAAGCTAAATATTTATTTCTTCAAATGTAAGTCTGGTAATGATGTTTTTTTTTTATTCAAATTATTATGGCTCAAGAAATCCACGAAAAACAGCTCTTTGTGAAACCTTTTACTAAAACAACAAATCTCTATATGAAAAATAATCTCCGTAGCAATGGAAGTCGAGCTTGCAAACCTTTAATGCAAAAAAATGTCCAATGTGTTTAGTGATAGATAACGATAAATATTAACTGTCACATAATGGGTTTAAATTTCAATTCAATTCATAATTGTATTGTACAAAACATGAATTCAACTTAAAATGTAGTTCTAAATTACTTGTTCACTCCTCATGTCACTGGTGGGAAAGTATTTAAACAAAATGTGTAATTTGAAATCGATGAATTTTCAAAAAATCAATATAACTTAAGCAGGGGGTCCACGGAAGACCAGAAAACATGTCAAGGGGTCCACGGGACAAAAAAGTTTGGGAACCACTGGTTTATATTTATATGAATAATATTAAAGCGAATAACATTTGACCACTCTCGCAGACATCCGTCTACCAGTGTTCGGCTTGGAAAAAGTCTGATATCAATTTTTTCTATTTACATCAATTCGAACTCCACGAACCGGAACTAAATCTCAGAAGTGAAAAGGTCAGAGTGGAGCTCGAAAATATACTGCAATTTTGGTGAGTCTACAGAGAGTTTCAAATAACTTCTTTCAAGTTGGTAATGATAATAATAGTCTCATAATCGTTAATTGTAGTAAATGCTTAGGAGTACATTTCTCTGTTGCATAATTCGTGAGCTTAATGAACCCGCAGGGGTCGCCCGTTTGTAGCCCAAATTCCCTTTGTCATTTTTAAAAAAGTTTTTTTTTTCAATAGTTTATGCTGAAGTTCAAGGAACCAAATGTTAATGCTTATTAGTTCCCTTACAGAATCTTGCTGAGTTATGTAATAATTGGCACATTATGATTGTTATTTAATCAGGCTTGACCTAGGAGTCGATGGTTTCTACATAAGAGATGCAGACTATCTGTTCGAGGACTATGATCTGAGAGACGATATACTACTGGACAACACGACAGAAAAAGAGGTCAGAGTGGAACACATTTTCAAACCTTTCTTAGCTCTAGCCAGCAGCAGACTTAAGAGCTGCTCAAAGAACTGAATCAGTAACATTGTACCGTGCAACTAGACCACTACAAATAATCAAACAGATGACAGTAGTTCAATTTATTAGTAGAGTGAATCAGCAGTTCTCTTATCGTCCTATTACACTTGATCAAGTTTCTTTAGCAATGACAACAAACATTATCTGTTGCAATGTAGAACGTTTCATCCTCCGTTGAACTGATATTCTAAGTGCAAACTAATCACACTCGAGAAGTCACTAAATTGAACAGTTGAAGTTTCATCACGGACCATAGGCTAATATTTTGATAGAAAGAAGTTATGCCGCCTTTAAGGTCAAATGCGGAAAGGGATGTAGAGGTCAATCGTGTTTATTGAGTAGACTTTTTGTTAAAAGACATATGAATTCACAATTACATCCGAGTCACATAAACCTTTTCAAACAGCATAAAAAGTAAAGTTCCCCCCTTTCAGACCTTGAGATCCGTAGGCTATATGATGTATGTTTACTGTGGCTTATGGTTAACGTCGGTGTCACGTTGTTAGCACAACGACCTTTACATTTCCCCAACTAATGTCAGAGGCGCCCTGTAGATCCTGAATGTAAAAAATCACAGTCTTCACCAGCATTTGAACCCGCTATCCCCGGTTCCTTAAACACGCTTTACAAGTCAGTCACCTCTCCCTCTATCAGATGCAATGGTACATTGCAGTACATTTATATAACTTGTTGAGAATCAGAACGCTAAAGGTTGTATAGAGATTACTCTAGGTTTAGATTAGCTCCTTTAAAACATATGTTTATGAGTTAACATGGCTTTACTTTTTCCCCCCATGACTTTCCAGGCTTGTATCCCTCCAGTGTATAAATATGAGGTCTACGATCACGTTCATACTAAAGGGTTGGATGAAGTGTTTGATGTCCTAGCAAGGTGGAGGTCATTTCTGGATGACTACGGCAATAAGACTAACAAATATAGGTAGGTGCAAGTGACAAGTAGGTCCTGACTTTCTCCAGGTCCAGAAGTACCAAAGTCTTCATGTTCTACGTTTATACTTAGCCCGTCCCAGTGTAAGTGACAAGTAGTTCCTGACCATCTCCAGGTCCAGAAGTATCAAAGTCTTCATGTTGTACGTTCATACTTAGACCGTCCCAGTGTAAGACTAACAAATATAGGTAGGTGCAAGCAGTGGCGTAGCAAGGTACCCGTGGGCCCGGGTTCAAGAATATGTTGATGGGCCCCCTCCCCCCCCCCCCAAATATGACACATATTTTGTATGACAAAGAAATCCAGTAGTTTGTATGTATCAGTACACAGTGGCGTAGCAAGGTACCCGTGGGCCCGGGTTCAAGAATGTATTGAAGGGCCCCTCCCCCCCCATATGACAAATATTTAGTGTGACTAAGAAATTCAGTAGTTTGTATGTATCGGTACATTAACTAAAAGACAGTCCTATGCAAGTTCATGAGAGCAGCTGACAACAACAATTTAAGACCATGTGTAAGTACCATTTAGCACAGTGAATATAAAGCGTAAGCGGCAATTTTTTTTTTTAAACAATAAGGGCCTACCTGAGGGCACTAGCAAATCCAGAACTTTGGAGCGGCGGGGGGGGGGGACTTTTTTTATAACCCTCACGCGCAGTAAACCCTAACCCTAAGTATACACGCGCGTACAACATATCTATTAGAAATAAAAAATAAGCATTGTTTCTAAACCTTGTTTCTAAACCTTCGGCGAAAAAAAAAAGACGAACACACATACACATAAAAACAGCCATTTTGAGGCCTTTCTCTTCACAGCTAGTGGGTCTGGGAGAACGCTGAAAGCTCTCCAAGTGGAGTCCGACGCTAAATGCGTTTTCTTACATTCTTCACTGCAGAAATGCATTCTCCTGACATCTACAGCTCAGTAATCATCCTATTGAAAAAGAACCTTTTGAACAATTTTTTTACTTGAAAAATATTCTAATATGAATATACAGGGTCTTACTACATTGCAAATACAACTGATTAGGTCCCTGAAAAGATAAGATACCCTACATATTTAGATTAAAGCTTTGAGGATTTCCACCGAAAATAAAATATTCATGTTGAAGGCCTTTTTCTTGACAGCTAGGTGATCTGGGCGACATTTGTATGCCCTGCCAGTGGGGTCCGGGGCGAAGCCCCGACGCCTAAAGCGTTTTCTTGCCTTCATCACTGCAGAAACGTATTCTCCTAACATCTACAGCTCATTATTCACCCTATTAAAAAAGGACCTTTTGAATATTGTTTTACTTGAAAAATATTCTAATTGAATTTACAGGCCCTTACTGCAATGCAAATACAACCGATTTGATCCTTGAAAAGATAAGATGCCCTACATATTTAGATTAAGACTTCGAGGATCACGCATAAAAATATTCGAAAAATACATTTGTTTAAAAAAAAAGGTTATTTGTAAGTGGTACATTTTCTTCAATAGGCATGTTTGTTACTTTGTTTTGTTACAGAACTATAATTCAAAGCTCTAAACAAAATAAAAATCTAACGTGGGAGGAGAAATTAACCAATTGGATTTAAGTATATATTGTCAGTTATAATTGCAAATTTTTTTCATACAATACGTCCAAAGCAAAATATCATTATGAGTAAAGGTTGGGAAAAGGTGGCTAGGAAAAACATATTTGGGTTCAGAACTCTTCTCAATTGTTACCCTGTCTAAACATGGTTTAATGTTTTGAATTTAATATAAAGTTTGAGATTACGTTTAGGATATTTTAAGAAAATTTTATTTTTTAATAATTTTTTTTTTTACAAAATTGAAATGTAGGAAAGGCCATTAAAATACGTGCAATCCATTGACGTATTTTTAGAGTTCAATAGGCTTTCTGCTATTTGAGATATGGGGCCCCATCTGAGTCCAGATAGAGTATGTAACAACTTAATATGTCTTATAGGCCCTATGCTAGAGTTTATTTTGTCTTAGTCTTGAGGTAAATCGACCCTACCCCTTTGGTTGTTACACCATCGGGTGTGGGCCCCTAAATGGTCGTGGGCCCGGGTTCATTGAACCCCTTCGTGCCATGGATGCTACGCCACTGGGTGCAAGTGACAAGTAGTTCCTGACCTTCTCCAGGTCCAGAAGTACCAAAGTCTTCATGTTCTACGTTTATACTTGGCCCCTCCCAGGGTTAGCACATGTAGGATAATAACTGGATAAGGATTTGATAGCTCGTTTGTAACATTCGTTCTCCTTGACGTGTCAAGGGTGGGTGATAAATGCTACTTGGCCTGTCGTTCAGACTTATCAATGGCCCTGGGTTCAAACCCTGCCCGCTCCCATCCGCGTTGTCCTAAGCGAGGTTTGGACAAGGAAGTAGATATCTTCAACATGGTAAGAACATCCGAAACATGTAAAACATATAACAAACATTTCTACACTTTCCCCTCTCCTCATTAGAACTTGAACTTATCTTGGTTCATTAGTTCACGAGCATTATTCAATAATTTTGTAAACTTTTTTTTTATTGTAGCACTCGCTTATTTATTTTGTGTCTAATTTTATTATAACTTGTATACTTTGTATGTACTAGAAACGTCAACTTTTCCATTCTTGTAGAGTTCTGTTGGCCGATGTGGATGGTTCTTATAAGCACGTCATGAACTACTACGGACGCTTCCATCGTGACGGAGTCGACTTTCCCCTCAACAAGTTTAGCCTTGAGCTCAATTCCACATCAGACGGTCAAAGTATCGGGACAATGGTCATCGATTGGCTAGAGAATATGCCAGCTAAACGATGGGCTAATTGGATGGTAAATTATCCCTTATTTTAAACATATTTATTTTTAAAGTTTTTTTTTTATTTGAGACCCTTGTCATTTAAATAAAAACAAATAGTTCTCAAACTAAGGACTATTGGGGATACATGGCGATTTCACACATCTGCTTAAAGATTAATATTTTACATTTTTTAAAATTATAGAACCTTTAACGCTTAGGAAAACATTCTTTAAATCACTTAGTAAACGATAGTAAACATTTTAAAACTGTTCTTTCTACTGGTGTAAATATTGTTTGATAGAATGCAAGGGAAGATAAACAGTTAGTGTACTTCATTTCAAAACTACTATGACGTTGTGTGGAAAGACCAATGAGCAATTATACAAAAGTGTTGCTCACTTAATGAGTTCCACTGAAGAACAAGTGACAGAATAATTTTGTTGGAAAAACAGTTTTATGAAGCAACACTAAGAGTGGCACAGAGTTAATCGATTTGTGTATCTAATACTTTGCCTGGAGAGATTTTAGAAGAACAGAAACTGTCAATGAGTTTCAGTTTTATAAACACTATTTAGCATTGCGTAGGACCAATGTGGAGTACACTATCAAAATTCAACATATTTAATTTTAAGTTTTAAATTACCACTATTACATTGTTTAAGAAATTAAATAAGGTAACAGAAAAAAAGAAGAGAAAGCAATACGTAGAAGTGCATGCTGTGTGCGTGTGTGAAATATAGGGTAATCTAGTAGTGTAGATATGGACATATATCTATATTAGAAACGCGAAATACAACTTCATTTACGTATAAAAAAAGCTTAGCAAATGCTGAATGCATTTGCATGAAATGTTTTTACACAGGTTCGTTTTAACTCTAAGATGCTTGATAAGAAACCTCAAAAAAACGCAAGCGTTCCTTTAAAACTTTGTGTTTTTATTTTCGGTATTTTCTCAAAAGGTCGCATTTCATATAAAGCAAAAATACATATTAAAAAATCTTTAAACATATTTACCAAATTTTGTCCTCCAAAAAATAGCCACGAGAATGCTTTAAGTACAAGAGCTTAGAAATTTGATTTGACTGTGCTCTAAAGTGCACAAAAATTATCATTTACATAATTCATTTCCTATATTCTGTACAGGACATCATATGGGATAATAATCTCCAATATATTTTAAATTGTATTTTTGTGTCAAGGAAGCACCAATGGAATGTTAATCAGATACCCTGAAGTTTAAAAATGTTATACCTATAATATTTACTTAATGATATTCTATTCTACAAAAGAAATAGTTTTGCACAATGTTTCAGAGTGGAGATGACCGCAGTGATCGTCTGTTAGATCGTCTTGGTCATCAGTTGGCTGGACCTTATCTGATGCTGTCTATGTTGCTCCCTGGTACACCTTACATGTACTACGGGGATGAAATAGGTAAGGATAGTTTGTAGTTGAGCACGCATGCGCAGCACTGGCGGATCCAGAACTTTGGAGTGGGGGGGGGGGGGCGATTTTTTTCCAAACCC
>JADKLZ010001913.1:11127771-11140763 GCA_021533235.1 Biomphalaria straminea
GTGTGTGTGTGTGTGTGTGTGTTCTGTTCGATTGTGTGTACGATACTTAGAACTACTGGTCTATGTGTCTATTATGTACTTGAGTGCAGAAAAAAATATCGATTAGCTTTAACTAAACTCTATAAACCTGTTAGCCGAACTCAAAGGCCCTTAAATATGTTTCAGAAATGTGATTTCCGATCAAATAAATTCTGTTTATCTTCGTAAGCCTTAGTTGTATACATGGAGTTCCTCCCCCCCCCCCCGTCGATTCATACAGAACCATATTCTGGAGGCATCCTTGAATAGGCGTACATCTGTGTACTATATCCGGGTGGTATAAATCAGTGAAATAAATGACACTAGAGTGGGAAATTGTAGGATACCAGAAGAATTAGTCAAAGGGAAATGTCTCTTGTCTGATTGGTATCTAGCTGTCAAAGAGCAAGTAACTCAAGTGAACTAAGAGAGTTATGGAAAGTAGAAAGAGGAAGAAGAATTGATTTTATGGTCAAGAAATTAATATATTTGGATCTATAATTAGTTGACCTAAGTTTATAATGTGTCTGAAATTCATAAGTTGATTGAATTACTTAGGTTACACTGTATTTAATAATTTGGTTGAAGTTCATAAGCTGAATGAATCTTCATCCTAGTAGTATGTTTAACTCAATGAAGTTCGTAATTAAATATACAATAATCGAATGTAACAGTTTTTAAGTCAGTCATAACTGTATTACGTTTATAAATTGTCTGTTAAATATAAGTCAGATATAAACATAAATGTTTAACACCGATCCTTGTTTTAGTCACCATACACCCTCTTCACCCATTGACACTGATGAACTGTGAGTTTCAGTGGGCCTATAATTCATAAGGTCTCGAAGGAGACATACATCTTCTTTTCAAGTACCGACGCCGCAACGCCATATCGCGAGACTACAGAGTCAATTTCCTCAATCTTTTAACCAGCGATTTCTTAATAGAAAAAAAAAAAGAGTTTTGTTGACTTTGTTTATATTTTTAACGCGTCCCATAAAAGCAGGTTTAGTTTTCTTTTTGTAGTTTGTCTGTCTGTCCGTCCGTCTGCAACGTTTAAATCTCAATGTATCAATAACAAGAAAAGATAAAATTGAAAATCAAATTTTATATTTTCCAACCTTAAAAGTGCAAGGGCTACTTTTTATCTTCTGAAAAATAAGAAGTTTTGTTTTTTGAAATTAAATATGTAAGCATTTTATTTATATAATTTATATAATATATAATATAATACCTTTCTGAAAACTATACACTAATAAAATTAAAAAAGGAGAGGCTATATTAATAAAGGGACGTTGATATTGTTACATCTCCAGTGGCGAACTGAATGTGTATATGTGTGAGACCCACTGATACAGGCTTATGCGACGAAGGCGGGTCACTGGTCAACGTCTGGCCCTGGTGTGACCTGTACCTGTTCTCATGTGTTTTTGAGCTTGGACGGACTAGAGTGTGTGTAGGACAGTTAGAGACAGAGTCCTGCATATAGCAAGCGTGCAGTTAGAACTGTGGTGTTATGAACAGGCTTTGAAAATGTAGCATATAGATCTACGCGATAGAGAGACTGTTGTTTTAGTTAAGTTCCATTGTGTTTAAGCATTTGTAGTTAGTGGCGCCAATTGTGTCGTATTGGCTGTGTTGATGTGTTTGTAATTAAACCGCCACTGTGTTATTGAAGCTCTTGTCGTTAAGTTCTTGAGTTAGATGTGTTGTGTTGTTGTTAAGCAGTGTGAGCAGAAGGCCTGATTAGTGAAGTTCGTTACAATATCTATATATATAATTTTCCTCAATGTTCAACCATTCCTGACACCACGAAGAAGTCATTAAAAGATCACTCTTTTATTTCTGCAAGACGGACTAGAGTTACCCCACGGGGGGAGAACAAGTAGTATTCACCCGTCACTAAATAGCAGGGCCGGACTAAACCATTGTGGGGCCCTAGGCAAAACGGATTTTGCGGGGCTCAGTTTGGGTAGGGATACGGATAATAAGTGATATAATGTATGACTTCGCTACCCGCAAGGCTCGTAAAGTAATTCTGTACGTAGTAAAGAATTAGTAAATTGCAAAGACGTATTTATTTGTTTAATTCAAACTCTTAATTTTTATCCCCTTTGTCGGATAAACTGACACCAAATCAGTTCTTCATTATAATAAATTTATTGAATATTTAAGATTATTAACATTATACAACGTTAGAAGGCTACACAGTCATGCCTGCAGCACTTTCTTCCAACGAAAGAATATTATAATGCACAAAGCTAGAATTACGGTTTTCGATAGTTTGTATTTAACGGCTTTTAATATGCGTGATAAAATAAGCCTTTTAACCTGCATTTTAACCAAAAGATGACCTTTCGGCGGACAATTCCGTAACCGCTCCGAGTCTAGTCCGAGTTTGTGTGAAAACGAAAATTCACTTTGTAAATGTGCTTACTTTTTGTTTTACTGTCGTAATTATAACCTACATTGCTTACTTATTGATGACCAATGGGCTTACACGTCGAGGACGACCGCCCCCGAGTTTGTGTGAAAACGCAAACTCAGTTTAAAATCGCGATTTCTTTATTTCTCAATGTTGTAATTTTCAAAGCCAAAGAAATATAGTGAGACATAAGCAGCATTGTCGGCTCACATCCAATAGACAACATAATAGCCGCGCAGATAAAGCTAAACTCTTCATTTGTTCGTTGTTTATTAACCTTATACTTTTGTACAATGTTTATATCAATTTTATACCTTTCTATAATGTTAAATATCAACTTTATAACTGTCACCACCTCAAAGTTGGTGCCATTGAGTGGACACCCCAGTTAGTATATTGTGAATTAAATTCACTACCATGTTGTGAGAATGTGAACACTTTTAATCATGTGTGAACAGTCAGTTGAGAGAGAAACTTTGAAACAGTCACTAGAATGTAGTTGTTACAAGAAGTTGATTTGATAAAGTTGTTTAAGTTATTTGTAATAGACTAGAATTATTTACTATGAGTATTTTGTGAATCATTCGTTTATGGATATATTTAAATTATTCTGAAGTTTGTGTATCATTTTCTACAAGTGGTGTATATATTTGTACTTATTAAAGTATTATTTGTGTCTGCTATACAACGAGTCATTTCCTCATTTACGAGTGAAGTTAGTACGTATAGATTATATAGAGTATTGATCCTGACGAGTCTACAATCACCAAGTTTATGAATGAACCCGCATGTCACCTCCACGCCTACAGGGAACGCAGTACTACAGTAACATTCAACAATATATAAACCCATCGGTGACAATAACTTTATGCAATGTTTCATATCAACTTTATAACTTTATACAATGTTTCATATCAACTTTATGAATGGTATGGCGTTAGGGTTCCGAACAAGGCGTCTCTGGTTCGAATCTCGGAGAATGTTTCTTTTCATTCCGCTCAAAATTCTTTGTTGACAAAATATAAGAGCTAAGCTAAATTCTCTTGTAGCTAGCAGACGAATGAAATACATTTTGTAACACTACACATTTACACTAGATCTACAAGCTTTCTCAAAATTATTATTTTTTAAGTAAAAAGGGGAGGTAATGTCTACAATTTCTTAGTTATGCAGAGAGAGTTACTTCCCTTACCTCGTACACAATTGTATATATGTCAGTCAAGATCAACGCGAAGATCGAAGTTCGAAAGAAAACTCACACATTAACCCAAACGCACGTCTACACACATTAACAAGCATACACACGCTGACACACATACACACAAACCATTTCGACAAACAGTTTGTATACAATGTCTACACAACTTTGACCCTCCAACCCAACCCTCTATTCCACCCCCCCCCCTCACGATTGAGACACCCGAGTAAACACTACATTATTTATTTATAGAACTTTCTGGCCGAAGCTAGACAAATCTGATTGAAATAGAATCGATACCTGATTTACTGTATCGTTCGTCGTGCAGCAAGCATCGACAACCGCAATCCTTGAAGTGGTAGACTGGACAGAATCCTATATCGCTAACAGTGTGGCCCTAAAATAATCGATGTTCAGAAGAGTTGTGCAACTCTGAACAATTTGTATCAATATATGTTACTGGCGGACCTCCGTAGGGAAAAGTCGCAATGGTTTTTTAAACCGTCTGTTTGTCGTTTAAAGGTAGAGCGTGATAATTCTTAAATGTTTCTGTGATTTAGGGGTGAATTTGTTTTTAAACTTATGATAGAGTACGACTGACCAACAGAGGCTACATAGAGTTTGTGTTGGACATAAACTCCATTTATTATCTTGTTTTAATTGTTTTTTTTAAACAAATCTTCTCCCTTGTGATAGATGAGGAGCACAGCAAGAGAGAAATCTTACTTTCTATGCACACAAATAGGAACACAAATAGGAACACAAATAGGAACACAAATAGGAACACAATCTTATTTATTACAATACCTTCATTGAAGTCACATCCTCATGAACCATAGGCGAACTGCTGATCTCAAAAAAACGGCTCTAAAGATTTTCCCCAGAAATTTAACAGTTGATGTTTATCGCCGAGAAAGAATTACTACATGGTTGGCCTGACCGGGAAAACTTAAGTTTGACCATTTTAATTTTTTTCAAACTAAAAATAAATAAATGTAAATTTGGCTATAGGCTACTTCTAGGTCTAGATCCTACATTGGTTTCGAAAGGACTATCGCGCTCTTGAAAAGAATATCGCGTTTGAGGATTTCCAAATGTAAGGCTTCATTGATTCAGAAGTTTAATAAACTAATGTTCAGGAAAACTGTGCGTATAGTATTTAGTCTAGATCTAAATGTCTTATCATTGGAATATTAAAAGGTGTACTAGATCTATACATTCATAACCAGATTCTATATCTGGGAGAGGGTGGAGGGTGGAGGGGTAAAATGTTTTTAAATCTGATATTCATTAATTTGTAAGAGAAAAACAATCTCTCTATAAGTTGTATAAAGGAAGTTATTGTCTTTTTAAAAAAGTATTCGTAACATTTTCTTATGAAGACGAACACAATCTTATTAGTTTCTCCTTACAGACCTTGCGATCTGTAGGGCAGATGATGCGAAGGTCATCTGTTTAAATGGCCAACGGTTAACGAACAGGGTGTTATGTGGCCAGCACAACAACCAACCGTCTTAACTTTCCCCAACTAAAGTCCGGTACCCATTAGAGTTGGGTGTACTCAGGGGCGCCCTAAAAAACCCGAAATTCAAAATCCAAGTCTTCACTAGGATTAGAACCCAGTACCTCAGGTTCGGAACCCAGGCGCTTAACCATTCGACCACACACTCTTATTACTGCATAATATTACCACTTTAGTTGAACACGATTTTTATGCTTATAATTAATTTACATACATTATACAGGTTTCGTTTAAATGACCACAGATGTATTTAACTTTGCTTGCGTTATCTCTGGAACTCAAGAGGTTTTGGTTACGTGTCCCCGGAGCACGTTACCCTGCCTCAACGTGGCGCTCTCGTGGAAACGGCTCAATAGAGGAAGTGGCTAGGCGAAAGGGTAACAAACATAGGACTCCCGTGGGAGTGCCCACGGGTGGACGAGAGTCCACCTCTTGCACGGCGCGGAGTAGCACGAAAGCTTCCACAGCACAGTCGCGAATCCATGCGCTGTTCCTCAAGGGACCGTGTCACCAATGGCGGATCCTTCACAGTTAGCTTGGTACAACGAAGGTAAATGGTGGAGGCCCCCGGTACCACACAGTGGTATTGGAAACAGCAATGCCCTATAGACATTGACTCGGGTCGCTCCCAGACAGACCTGTGAGGTCCGTAGGTTTTTTTTTTTACTGTTTGTTTTTGTTCTCGGACGGATTTAGACAGGTTTTTTTTTTCTTCAAACTTGGAGCTCGAAGAGCCTTCGGCTCAGCTCTTAGACTATCCACACGGTTACGTGTCCAGCATAGTGTGAATATGGAATAGTGCGAATACGTTCAAAAAGAAAAAAGAAAAGGATGCTATAACATGAAGGGGTGTAAACAAAGTTGTTATTGACAAATTATTATTTGTTGAACCAAGATTAAGGTCCTCATCATCTACTATTTGTTTTCAAAGGCTATTCCGTAAAAAAAGAGGGGTGCTCAACATTAGAATTTGAGCTCATCACTCACAACTCCTCAAGCCGACGTACTAGCCTCTTTACTAGAGAGGCACCTATGCCTATAGAGGATTGTATAGTTGCGTATACTTATTTCAATTTTACAAAAGAGGACTAATAATAATAGGCTTGTCTTCGAGTCCGAAGATCAGTGAGGAATACAGTGGACTAATTCAGCTTATACCGTCATTTCCTTATTTCCTTATTTGAGGTACCAAACAAAATAATTTAGTCAATTGGTTAATTTAAAAAATTGAATCTTGTGTTGTCAGATCAAAGAAATAGTTATGCACAATTTCAGCTTGATCCGAAATTGGGTTTCCGAGAAATAACGTGTACAAAATTGTACCAAAGAGACACTTTTCTTTGTGTCTCGGTAAGTATTTACCAAAGAGACACTTTTCTTTGTGTCTCGGTAAGTATTTACCAAAGAGACACTTTTCTTTGTGTCTCGGTAAGTATTTACCAAAGAGACACTTTTCTTTGTGTCTCGGTAAGTGTCACCGGGATCTTCGAGCTTTCAAGGTGTCTTTCTCAGAATCTCCCAGCTCGAGGCGCGGTGGTTGATTGGTAAAGCGCCTGGGTTCAAATCCTGGTAAAGACGGATATTTTTAATTTCAACATTTTTAGGGCTCCTCCTGAGTCCACCCAGCTCTAATGGGTACATGACAATATTTGGAGAAAATGGAGGCGGCTGGTCCTTGTACTGACTCCATCCTATCCTCTTTGACCTTTGCATCATCTGCCCCACAGATTCTTATTCTGAAATTGGAATTTTACTTTAACAGGCAGACAGACAAAAAGGAGTTGATGTAGGCTTTGTAATAAGTAGTGGTTTTAACTATCCATAGACTGACAGATGTACGCGGACACTAGTGACCCACTCTCTTTTATGAGTCGCTTCGATGTGTCTCTGGCAAAGGTTACTATGCTCACTAAATTTTATCAAATTTTACTTAAAGCAAAATATAAGAATATATTTATAACAAAAATAAAGCTTATCTAAAGGGTAACAACTACGCCTTTACAACTATACCTGTCATAAATATTGGCGTTATTTCCCTTATTCGACATAAAATAAAATAATTTATTAACAATAATTAATAGACTAACCTTTTTTTTTTATTAATTCGTGTTATGTTAGGTACAATAAATAAAAGTTTCAAGTAACAGCTTGATCGGAGAATGAGTGTCAGAGAAATTACCATAACAATTATATAAAGGAACTAAACCCCACAGAAGTTGTTACATTTCATAGATTAATTTCCATTGATTGTATCTATGAGACTATAATTAGTATCCTATATTGATGATCAGAAGAAGTGTGCAACTCTGAACAATTGGTATCAATATATTGTTGTAACCCTGCCTTGCACCAGTGCATGTGGTGCACCCGAGCGCACTAGTGAACTATCGGGATAGATCCGGCTGCAGTGTTATTGTCTTGACTCGAGAACGTCCTTTATGCTATTATCTGTGTGGAGGACCAGGGGCGGCACTGGGAAGGGTGTCGGTGGTCTGAAGTAATGGTTTAGTGGCAAGTAGGACATTCTGGGACTTGATAGCTGGAGTCCATGCCTGTTAGTTTTGTAGTGTAAATAAACGCCTAGTTAATTGTTATATACAGCCTTTCGTTGAGTTGCCTACTTTAGAAATTATTACAATATGTTTCTGGCGGAGCTTCGTAGAGAATAGTCTCTATGGTTTTTATTCGCGTCTTTCGTTTAAAGGTACATTATGATAATCATTAAATATGTGATTTAGGAGTGAATTTGTGATTAAACTTATGATAGAGTACTAAGACCAACAGAGGCTACCATAGAGTGTGTGTCTGCCCCACTAAACAATTTTGCAAAGTTTCAACTTGATTCGACAATGGGTGTGTGAGAAATAACGAGTACACCCATTTTACCAGACAGACATGCAGACAGACAGACAGAGTGATTTGATATAAGCTTTGAACAAACTGACTCATTCAAATTCGAAGGTGAACTGAGTGTGTGCGTAACCAAGATTTGTCAGGACCAGGATACAAACCTTAAAGCCTCTACACCAGCCCCCCCCCCCCAGCGTATATTTTCTCAGCCCCCAAAAGAAGCCTCGCACTTTTCACATGTCAGCTGACACTTTATTTTCCACGAACCAGATGAACCGTCTATTTAAAATTATCGATTATTTTTATTTTTCGCTGTGAAGAAGCAATAACTAAAATGGCATCTTGTAGTCTCTAAAAGATTGAAAACAAGAACAGATAACTCTTCTTCACGTTCCAATCTTTGAAAAAAAAATACAAATACTTTCCTTTTCCATCTCCTAAATTTCCTCCTATGCTGAAGAGTTCCCTTTTTTTTAGGTAACGGAAATATCTGGCAAGATTTGATCGCTTGGGAGACAGAATAGTCTAGCTTTGACATCGTTACTAGAGATTTTTTGGGGGGGTTAAAGTGTGTAGATCTGTATTTTCTCTGAGTGTGACTGTGTATGAGTGCCCTTGCTTTCAAGATAGAGAGGCAAGGAAAGTAATAATGAAAAAGAGAAGCAGAAGAGAAATGACCACCACTGGCGGTCAAGTTTATCGATTACAGAAGGCAAGCACCGAGGAAAAAAAACAAGTTTCGCGCCAGAAAAGTTCACAGTCTGACCACTAGAAAAACACGCACTCACTTACAAGTCTGTTTCAAAAATTTTAAAATCTATATTCTCTATTAATAAAAAAAAACTAGATCTATTTCTGTTGTTTCAACTACATACATATTTTGCAGTATCCACCAATGTAGTATATTTTAAAAACCATAATGCCACTACAGTTGACGAGCTTCAATCCATTTTGATCCACTACAGTAAACGAGCTTCAATGCACTTTTGATCCACTACAGTAGACGAGCTTCAATCCACTTTTCATCCACTACAGTAGACGAGCTTCAATCCACTTTTGATCCATTACGGTAGACGAGCTTCAATCCACTTTTGATCCACTACAGTAGACGAGCTTCAATCCACTTTTGATCCATTACAGTAGACGAGCTTCAATCCACTTTTGATCCATTACAGTAGACGAGCTTCAATCCACTTTTGATCCACTACAGTAGACGAGCTTCAATCCACTTTTGATCCATTACAGTAGACGAGCTTTAATCCACTTTTGATCCATTACAGTAGACGAGCTTCAATCCACTTTTGATCCACTACAGTAGACGAGCTTCAATCCACTTTTGATCCACTACAGTAGACGAGCTTCAATCCTCCATTGATCTACTACAGTAGACGAGCTTCAATCCACTTTTGATCCACTACAGTAGACGAGTCCACCTAACAAAAGTTTGAGAATCACAAAACCAATTCATTGTTTTTGACTTTTCTAGATGTAATTCTTTTGTACGTCAGAAATGTAAACTAAATATAGAAAACTGTCATTAAAGGTAAACTACACCCTGTCCCCTTCCACTCTTAACATCTTCTACTTTAGTATCTATAGTAAGTTCATGTTGACTTTATTTTCAATATTATTTTATATTTTTATGTAATGAAGTCCAAGGGAATGTTGGTCAATGAGTGGTCAGCGGGCAAATTTGTTACGTCTCTACTTGCGTTACTCGATGGACAGATTTTTTAACGAAAGTTCAGTATCAATTTTTTTTTCTTTTTAGCGGCCCCGTAAGGGGAAAAGCCGCTATTAGGTTCGTGCAAAATGTCCGTCTGTCCGTCTGTCACACTCAATAAAACAGAAATTCTGAAACAATTACGTAAATTTAAGGGAGGAAATGTTACTAGAAAAAATGCTCTTGGCATGTAGATATCACGCACATTTTTTTAAATGAATTTCTGTCTGTCTATCCGTCTTTCAGACTCAGAGCGCCAAAACTAGAAGAGATACGAAAAATATTATTTCACCATTAAATGCGGCTTGAAAAGTTTAGGTGCAACGGCTACTTTTAGTTTTCTAAAAGCAAACCGTTTAGTTTATAAAATTAATTATGCAAGCGATATTTTAATAATAAAACACCAATTCTAAAACAATTACATAAATGTAAGGGAGGAAATGTTACTATAAGAAACACTCTAGACCTAGAGGCATAGATATCACGCAAATTTTTTTAAATGAACTTTTAGCAGCGGCTTTCGTGTACTAGCGTAAAGCCCGGAAATGACATGATTCTAAACTAATTTCTTAAATTAAAAAAAAAAATCAGATTTAAAAAAAAAAAAATTGTTTAGTGCCCCCATTAGAATGAAAGAAGCATATTTTTGTGCGTTTTGTCTGTTATTTGGTCTGTCCGTCACGGTTAGAAAAAAACGCTAAAGGCTTTTGAAAATATGATTTAACCTTTACTGTTCTTTGAGAAATATTGCGATAGTTTAAGGATGGGAGCATACAGGAATTAAGCCAGGGACCAACGATAAATCCGAACTAAAGTTTAGTGCGCAAACATCAAGATAAGGCAGGTTTATACCTGCTCGCCATCATCCGTCGTCCAGCGAGAAGTTAATTATTTTCAACTTAGAAGGAACATCCGAAACATCTTGCGAATAGGCGGATCTGACAACGATCCGACTCCGACGGGGGCCGCCTCTGAGTTTGTGTATCACACAAACTCTCTTTGTAATCTTGTTAATTTTAGTTTTAAGATAAGAAAGTGGCCTCTGCAGAATTGTATGTATGTATGCAACTCCTCATGTAACTAAAGAGTCAAATCATTGATAGATCCCTGTTGCACTTTTACCCTTCTTTCTGCCTCTGGTGTTTATGACATCTGCAATCCAAGACCCTTTCTTTAAGCTTGCTCTTCATGTTGATCTATCCTGAGATTCTCTTATTCCCAATTGTTAGCGTCGATTTCGAAGAGTTTGATGTCGCGTTTGCATTCTTGAGTATACCTTTAAAACGGGCCACTAGCGTCTCTCCAGCCTTCTCATAGATCACCTTACGGAATGTCTTGTGGAAGTCGACTTTGTGGCATTTTATGAACCTGAACAAGCCAGCCAGGGCGTTTAATGCTAATAACAACTTAGATATCCCAGCACCTTGATCTTCGAAGCACTTTCTTATTGTTTTATTTATCTTGTCACCTTAATTTAAAAAAATTGCCTTAAATATCGAGGTAGAGGATATTCTAATTCTTTTTCCAGTCAAGATTTGGTTGAAGTGTTTCACTGTCATATAGCAGAGTTCTCATCATACAGGTCCGGTAGACTGAGGCTTTGATACCGGTAGTCAGCAAGATAGCTGATAAGTAATCGATAGGAGACAATATACAAGAACACCATTCGTTAGATCTTTGAGAGATTTCAACAAAGAAATACCATTGTACTTGATCACTCCGTATGTCGCTCAGAGTGACCTACCCTTCATGGACTCAACGCTTCTAGCTTCTATTATTATTATTAATATCAGGCGGCCGAGCCTTGCTCGGTTAAATAATTTCTTTATGAGGGTTGTATACCTGAAGTCATTTTGGCAATATGTTTGAAATTTAGAAAATGAAAGATCGGACAAAAACTACTAATCTGGAAAGTTGCTTTAGTCTTCTGTTAGTTATACATGTAATTGTACATGGCGATTAAATTTTAAGTCTCGCAAGTCCGTCTTATAGCGTTACAATACATCATTAGCATAAACTATTGTATGCCTACTATTTTTGGCTTGGAAAAAAAGTCTTTGCAGTATAACTTCTAAGATGGTTACGTTCAGACATTAAATTTTGGAATTTTTTCTTAATGACTTAAATCATTGCATTAGTTTTCTAAAGAAAGTTTAGAGGGAAGTCCGAAAGTTACGCTGGGAAGGGCGCTATCCTTTAAAAGACCAGCTTAGGCGCCAACTTTCCTTAGCTGACATAGAAGAGAGCAACTGATTGCATGCGCTTCAGAACGAGACAGCTGGAGGTCACCAGCAAAATAGCACCAAAGAAAAAAGGCATCTACACTCAACGCAATGGGCCTCATTCAATAAACGTAAACAAACAACCATTTTCTCTATATGTTCTACACAAATTACGCAATACGTAAGGGTGTCACGTGATCCGTATTTTTCACTATTTTATCAATATTATGACGTGGCTAAATGTGTTTATTTACATTTGGTGAATGAGGTCCATTAAAGTGTAAACAATTTATTAAGCACCTATAACACATTAGCACATATCATTTCATTACTTCTTTTTCAAGGTTCCAAAATAAATAAATCCACAATATGATGGTGCGCAAATGTTTAATTAGGTCCATTGATTCTTTAAACCTTTTTCTTGTTTGCAAATAAATATTTTATTTTAGTATACTACGGTAAGCCTAGTGAAGTAAGCATTGGTTTTCCCGTTTTCGTCATGGAAAATTTTCATTCATAAAACCTTCAATTTTTTCGATAATGAGACATTTTTCAAACCGATATAACGGTCAAACTCGAGTTTTCCCGATGTGGCCAATGAGTTCAGAATTTTTTTCTCACTAATACGCACTTACCTTGAAATTTTAAAGAAAATCGTCAGAGCCGTTTTCGAAATAAAATTTATATATGTATAAATAAAACATTGGTTTTGAAAAGACTATTGTGTTTTTGAAAGGATTATCGCTTTTGAAAATGTCCGAATCCTATACTCTTAAGCGAGCAATTCGTGTATATATATTATAAATAATAAATATAAATAAATATAAATATATATATATATACATATATAAATATACATAATAAATATAAATAAATATAAATGAGTATTTTTTAATTAAAAATTAAATTGTATGCAAAAAATTGGAGCCCCAAAGAGTCAGGGCCCCCCCCCCCCCGGCCTCCCAAACGATGGGAAATTTCTAGTTACGCCCCTGCCTAACATGTCTAGAATGTACTGTCCAACTTCTTCCCAT
>JADKLZ010001913.1:11170529-11182382 GCA_021533235.1 Biomphalaria straminea
ATGGATAGATAGATAGATAGATAGATAAATAGATAGATAGATAGATAGATAGATAAATAGATAGATAGATAGATAGATAGATAGATAGATAGATAGATAGATAGATAGGTAGATAGATAGATAGATAGATTGATACTTAAAGGGCCAGATTTAAGGCAGGGCAGGGAAGCTACTGCACGGAGACTCCTTAACAAAGAAGCCTCTACATTTAAGATTCTAATGGTCTTAAAATTTTGATGTTTCTGCAACTTTTATTTTGTTGTTTTTGTTTAAAAAAAATATTTTCTCATTTTTTAAAGACAAAACTTTCAATCTTACGATTCACAAGATTATGCGCTTGTAGAGATGCAGTTCGGAATCTAGGACAGTCGTTCAAACCAGGGTCCTAACCTGCTCAAACTAAACAAATATAGGAAAAGTACATTTTTTTTTTTAAGTTGAAAAAATGCTTTTTTCTTTTTAAATAGGAAAATATATAAAATGTAGAAGTACTCTAGTTCTTCTAAAACATGGCCCTTGCTTTTAGATATTTTCCCTTTTTATTAATAAGTGGGTTTTATTAAAGCTTTAAAAAAGTGTATTGGCCTCCTCAACAATTCTGACCCGTAATCTACACATATTTAAATCCTGCCCTGTGTAGATAAAGAGACAGACAGATGGACGGACGGACAGACAGACAGAGATACAATTCTTTGATCATGAATCAAATAAAGGAGTGATCTCATGTTCTCTGCTAGAAACGTGAGTCCGCCATCTTGTTATGGCTGTCCTGACATTTTTCTTGTTTAGAATTTTGTTTTTATTCTATGAAACCGCCAAGTTTATTTGCTAGAGAAGATATTTCCCATTAGCGTATTGAGCAAACGTGTAACATATGGCACTTCAATATTCAATTGACCTGTTCCGCCACTCCTCTCTATGTGCGCTTGCCTTGAGTTTCATTTTTTTTTTTTGCCATTATTAATGACTGTAAAAAAAAATTGATTTATATATCTAATATAATCGGCCACATTTGTAAATTTTACTCTTTAGTACTCAATGAATGATATAACAAAGCCATAAGTAAGTAATTTTTAACATACGGACTTGAACACTAATTATATATTTTTTCATCTAAAAACTAAATTTTTGAATATTTTTTTTTACGTTTCAATTTTTTTAATATAAAAAATATGAGTAAGATCTTTGAAACAATGATTTAATTTTTTTTATCGGCCCTCGAAAGTTGAAAAGACGTTTGGTTTGTCTGTCTGTCCGTCCGTTCGTCTGTCCGTCCGTCCCGTTTTGATCTCAGAAACTAGAAGAGAAACAAAATCGGACATCGTAATATTTTAGATCATTCAAAGTTTGAAGTAATTATCTTCAACTATGAAGGAACATCCGAAACATGTGAAACAAACAAACATAAAATATATTTATCACTGATTCAAATGTTTTAAAAAATAAACTTCGTTTTTGTTATAAGCTTAAAAAATAACGAAATCTAGTTGTAGATCTAAACTTAGATCTTGAATCTAGATTTAGATGTAGACATGGGCGCACGCAGGGGGGTGCAAGTGCAAGGGGGCGCACTTGCACCCCCCTGGATTCTGAGTAGCCAAATTTTAGCCATTTTTTTCGCACCATCAAAGCACTTAATTTCTAATTAGCAACTGAACAAATAGTGCTTCCACTGGTTAATGTAGTAGTAGAAATAAGTAGATAAGGCGTGTGGAATGGATGGCCACCCATGTATGTGCGCGCCTCTGAATTCCGAGTAACCACATTTTAGCCATTTTTTTAAATAATGAAATACATCTTCCAGATCTTTTTTTTATTACGTATATGCAGATTCAGTCCAGAATCCAAGGGGGGGGGGAGGTGCAAGTGCACTATCGTGTACCCACCTACGGGTGCCCGTGCATTATAAATGCAAGTGTTTAATAATTAATATTGAGGAAAATTTGGACATCTAAATCTATATCTAAATTCCTATCATTAGAATATTATAAAATGCAGTAACGGCATTGTACAGTCTAGACATGGACAAACTACCGGCCAAGGCTGCACCGTGATGGTTAGAAATTATCTTCCGTATCAGTCCCTAGAAATAGCGTTGGTGCTAAATTTACCTTTTGTGTGAGACACAATGAACTGAAAAATACGAATCTATTCATGCTTAAAGTCTCAACTTAGAGATCTTTGACTGTTTGGCGGATCTTAAAATTACAACTGCAAGTGAACCAGATAAACTGCACATGTTTAGTAAATGTCTCCTCTTCTTGTCCTCTTGTGTTTCTGATTTGTCTTTTCATTGTCGTCAATTCTTCACCTGTTCTTGAACCAGTTTCTATGGTGTTGAACTTTCCAACTTAACATAGCGGCCGCTCAACAGCAGCTTAGCAGTAACATTAACGGCATAATCAAAAAACATCTTGACCATCCTGAGGAGAACGTCAGAGATGTCATCTTGAGGAAGGAGAGACTACTGGCAGAAAAACAGGATATTGGATATTAAGTTGTTACCTCCGAGAAAAAAACACGTTTGGATTTTGGGAGTTATTACAGAATACGGCTTTACATTACATATCTTAATTCTTAAGTTTCTTCATTACTTCTCGAGGTGGGGATGGGTCGGCCGAGTGGGTGGGGGTGATCACTCCTACCGCCCCACCGGATCCGCCAGTGCTTGTACCCCAACCCCTGCAAAGAATCGTGCGGGCGCCCATGAATCAAGAACTAGGGCTAGATCTAGCTAGATCTATATTTAGTTTATATGACAAACGAAAATGAAGATACAAATTTTTATTTGCGAGAGGAAGTCTTGGAAAGTCTTTTCTTGCTCACTACCTAAAGTAGGTCAAGAATTATTTGTTTCGTTTTGCCATTTTATCTAATTTTGTAAGAAGAATAAATCTTTTTTATATTTCTTTATTACATGTTATTAATTTTGAATGTATGGCTAAGGTTAGGAATTACTATTTAAAAAATACAACTGTACGCTAAATAAATATATGGAGATGCTGTGTCTGAGGGGTGAAGAACTTGGAACCATGTTCGAATCCTGGTGAAGACTCTCGGTGGACCACTTCTGGTTCCGATTTTCAGTTTGTGTTCCCACACAAACTGTCTTTGTAACCTTTTTATTTTTAGTTTTCTTTGTAACAGTTTAAAATTAAATAGACATTGTTACAAGTAAGTTTTTGTATACACCTGAATTTTTGCTAATATTCCTCTGGCTAAACATGTAAACAAGCCCCCGTGTAGATCACTATTACAAACTGCTTCAAAATCTCATCAGCTCATAGTTTACTTAGGAGGCGCGATGGCTGAGCGTGTTCGAATCCTGGTGAAGACTGGGATTTTTAATTTCGGAATCTTCGGGCGCCTCTGAGTGCACCCAGCTCTTATGGGTACCTAACATTAGTTATGGAAAAGTAAAGGCGGTTGATCGTGGTGCTGGCCACATGTGTAGGTAACAGAAACAGATGACCTTTACATCATCTGCCCTATAGATCTGAAAAGGGAAACTATATGCTATTACTCATAGTTGACTTAGCTAATATTAACTACTAAATATGCGACTTGTATAAAGTAAATGAATCCAATATTTCGAACCTGATGTCACCGTGCGATTTTTATGAACGAGCCCCCGCAACTGTCAATAACTGCATCAGATTCCCCTCAAGTAACCAACACATTGTCAGGATGCTTGTAAACAGAGGGACTCTGTAATCACGTGTTTGTAAATACCAGTCGTTTTGTCGCGGTGCCGGCTTTGCGCATACAAAAAAAATCAAAGCTCGAGGCAGATCGCGAGACAGTTTTGGCAGCTTCACATTCCGAATCTAAACATTTCTCTTATTTGTTAATTAACAATTTTAAACTCTCCCTCCTATTTTTTTTGTTTTTTTGTTTGACGGTTAGCTTGACTTGACTGAAATGTTGACTTTGAAAATCTAGAAATTACATTGTTGTAAGTGCATTTCTCTCAGATCTAAAATTGTAAGCACTCTACTAAACTATAAGAAAGTGTTCCATAATTAGTAGCCAGCGAAAGGGGAAAAGCAATATTACTTTTGTGTTTTATGTTTGTCCGTTCGTCCGTCACATTTAGATCTGGAAAAAAAATGAATATTCGATTTCAAGATAGTGTAATATTTCCATATTTTATTATTATTATTATAATAGCTTTTATATAGCGCTACTTTCATGCTTATAGCATGCTCAGAGCGCTTTGGTCCGATCTCATTTGTGGACCAGTGGGGGGAGGGGGTATCTAGGAGTTGGTCTCCCGTGCTGCCTTTGGGCGCTCAGTAAACACAACTCTGCCCGAGTCGGGTGTCGAACCTCGAGCCCCCTTCTAGGTAGCCAAGCAAGCTAAGCTCAAGCCGCACTTAGCCTCTCGACCACGCTTCCCACAATTATAGAATTTATTTTAGAATTAAGAAAACAATGTTACATATGTTTAAATTACGAGAAGGTTTAGGGTGGGGGAGGTAAAATATTTTATTGGAGATTTTTATCTAACAATATCTACTGGGATTTATATATCTGATTCCCCATACAAATTAGGATTTTTGACTTAAGCATTCTTCATTTGATACCGGAAACTGTCATATTATCATATAACGTTTTTAGACAATTTACTGTATGAAATAATTATATTATCTTTTAGGAAAAAATATCTTTTGTCAGTTTTTGGTTTAATAATAATAAAAAAAGTTTTATTCGCATAACGAAACGTTTATCATTTCTTATCTTCTAACCAAATTATCGCCTTGCTTATCTTAAATCATCACCAATTCATATCTTAAAAGCAAATCATCATCAGCTCCAGGTCTTTACAAATCAATATATACAATTTCTTTGAATCGCCCTGTCGTCTGTTACCGCAACCGAACATCCTAAACCAAATACAAACAGAACCCGCCTCCCAGTTCACGTCGGATAAAACGCTAAGCAAGCTAAGACGTTAGTGAAGGAGTATCTGGGAGGGGGGTCTGCGTTTAATGCCAGAGGGTGGGGAATTAGTTTATCAACAGTCCCAACCAAAGAAGTCTCCATTCTCTTTGAATGCTTTCCCGCCTATTACTCCTACCAACTCACTACTGTCATTTTATCAGAAAGATTTATCTCCCTTTCTAACCCACAAATCTATCCACCCCCAAATCCTGATTACTCCAGATGAACCCTGACCCTGATCGCTATATTCAAATCCCGCGTACTATTTAGAAAAAAAAAACTAAGGGAAAAAAATAAAACTAAACTAACATAGCATAAATAATTTAGAACATGGCGTTTTGTTCGTGCAATGTAGCCGCGCGGTCTGTGGCTAAATATAGAAAGAAGGGTGATCACTTCGTTTACTTGTTTGATTGTCTTTTTTTTTTTTGGTTAGAATATTTTGATTTCTATTGGTTGAGTTCAAAAGACGTGTACTGCCTGTGAGTCTGATTCCCAGAACGAGGCCATTGGCTGTTCAAACCCTCTCAGTGCGCAGGAGAACTAAACGCTACAAGAGAGCTTTTTATGATGGCTAGTTAAAGTTTGATGAAGGTTTGGCGCCAGTTTTGTTTGCCCTTGCTTTGACCTACGAGTTAATTCTGACCGGTTTTCAATTAAGTGTATTCAGTGTTAAGGTCAGGACCTGTAGGATCAGACTAGAGATTAGAGAAATACATAGAAAGATCAATACAATAAATACATATTAATTATGTATTGTAATGTAATAATTGAAGGGAGGCAACCCAACAAGATAATGATGTTTATTTACATGGAGACATGACAAACACATAGGACATCTGCCATGAGTACAGCATCTTCATATCGGTTCTACACTAGGGCGGAAATTGTTCTCTCTCTCTCTAATGTCTACATCCTTCCAAGTATAGTCACTAATAGTGCGCACCTTCTGTACTATCTCGGATGGCGGTGTGCATGGCGGGGTTATAGCAGTATGTTACCGCCAATCGTTTCACACTATGCGAAATTAGTCACACGCCTCGGCCATTTATCAAAATGGTTGGCTAATTCATTCTTCTATCTATCTATCTATCTATCTATCTATCTATCTATCTATCTATCTATCTATCTATCTATCTATCTATCTATCTGTCTATTCATCTATCTGTCTATCTATCCATCTATCTATCTATCTATCTACCTATCTATCTATCTATCTATCTGTCTATCTATCTATCTATCTATCTATCTATTTATCTATCTATCTATCTATCTATCTATCTAATCACAGAACGATGACTTTGTGTTAACTAACCAACATAAAACATTTTTCTATGCTTTGTATAATTTGATATCTAAATCCTAACTCAGACAATGTACAGTTACAACATGTTGTTTGGTTACAGATATTGTACAGTTACAGTTACAGTTATTGTTAAGGCTTTTTTTTTAAATGAATAATACAACAAGCGAGATATGATAAACCTGGCATCCTAAAATTGGCACCCGATCTGCATAGATGCTAAAACAAACAACGGTCTTTAATTGGATAGACTTAAAGAGACAATGCAGGATAGCTTATACAATTTAAAATATTACGTAGGATTACAGCGGCTGATTAAGAACATTGTTTGGGTAACATCAGATCAATGTTTTCTGAATTGTTGAAACTTTATATTTTGTAGGCTTACGCAGCAATGCTTAATCTATTTAACAGACTCGAAAGGCTTGGTCACGTGATTAGGAGTACAAACATGGACGAGACTACAGTTCAATAATGGGACACAGAGTAACAATTGTCATTTATTTGTTCTTGTCTGAAGAGTGATTATTTATTCTTCATTTACTACACCCTATAGCATGTACCTACTTATTATTATACATCTTTTAGTGAACTTTTGACTCAAAATGGCGGTTTCAGTGTTAGAGAAAGAGAGAGGTGAGAGATAGAGAGAACAGGTAAAAGTTATTAAAAGTTTTTTTTTTTCAAACACAAACCTTATCTTAAGTGAAACTGAATCAAATACTTTGAATCAATCATGTAATACATTTTAATTGTTTTTGTTAGACTCAACGTTCATACTTACAGCATGTTTAGTTCGCCATGGTCCTTTCCCTTATTTGTTGACCAGTCGGTTTAGAGCCAGTTTTGTTGACCAGTCGGGTTAGGGCCGGAGTGGAAGGTTGGGCTATCTAAAAGAAGGTTTCCGTGCTGCTATAAAAAAAATGCTTGAGTCGGAATTCAAACTTGAGCCTCCATGATGGAAAGCTGACTTGTTAGCCACTGAGCTTATCAAGTACTTATAAAATTAGAAGGTTATATAGTCTATTGTTTTTTTTTTATTTTAGCAAACTATCTAATTCTCTAAACAAGGCTTATCTCCCCTTAACTTATTAGGTCCTGCTGTCTTTATATAAAAACAAATTAATTAATTGCAACTCGTTAACTATCATTTCTTTTTTTATTCATCTGTTGTCATTGGCAATGAATTATTGTGCAACGTTTTAACGCTGATGTTGTCAATTGTAATCAAACTGAATTTCCATTAGATTGGATCAATAAAATTATCTTATCTTATCTTATCTTAACTTGATCCAAGACTGGGAAGTGGGAGAATAAGTTGTACGCAGTTCCACCCAGACAGAGTGAATATTTTGTAAAATGAAAGACAAAAGAAGGAGGGAAAGAGATAGAAATAAAAAGAAATAAACAGAGGAGAGAGAGAGAGAGAGAGAGAGAGGAAAGAGAAAATAAAGGGAGAAAGGGAGAGAAGGAAAGACAAGCAGAGAGACAAAGGGAGATATCTTATCTTTTATAATACGTTACTTTAAAATAGAAGATGATTACGTCCTACGCATCATGCATTTTTGAGTCATGCATATTAACCAATGACTTAAATTCTGCCAAGTCACTGGTTTTCCAGGCAACCCATTCCATGCTCTAATAGCGCTAGGGAAGAAAGAGCATTTGTACGAATTTGTCCTAGCATATGGAAAAAGGAATGTGCCTTTAAGATAAAAAGAGAGTGAAAGACAATGAAAAGATAGAGAAAGAGAGAGAGAAAGACAATGAAATTGACAGAGAAAGAGATATAGAGAGAAAGAAAGAGAGAAACAAAGAAAGAGAGAGAGAGAAAGATAGAGATATATATTGATTTCAATTGAAAGAGAAACAAAATTCAAAATTCAAACACTAAAATTCAAGTTTGCTAGATGTTTTAGAAAAAACGAAAGTAAATGCATGCTTCCGGCATGGTATCACAACGAGGCATGTAATACACTCAGCGCTATAATCGAAATTCTTGAACCCACTTCCATTTATCCATTTAAGCCACACCACAAAGTAGAGAAAGTACTCTAACTCAATCAAAGTACTCTAACTCAATCAGAAATGTCTCTCTTCAAAAAAAAAGAAAAAAAAAACATACATCGTCTATTCCAACACAGTACCACCAAAAGAATAAGTCTCTAATTGAATTCAGCGGGCCAGGTGTTGAAAAAGACTCAAGAAACCGTTGCGTCTGATTGCTATGCTAATTTTCTTTCTTGTATCTTCACTTTTTCTTTTTTTGTCTTGACACAAGAGTTCCGCTAGTTCTCTCTATTGTCTCTAACGTGAACTAACGTCTTAGTACGTGGGGGGTGGAGCTAGGAAGGTACAGTTTAAAACTATGGCGTTAATCAGCTGAAAAGAAAATAGTCCATTCGCGTGACTGGAACGTTTATTTTTAGCTCTGTTTTGACGATGGAAGCGTTGTGGCCAAGTGATAGAGCGCATAGCATGCGATCCAAGAGTTTTGGATTCAAATCACAAGGGGGGATGGGATTTTAAATTTTGGGATCTTTAGGACGCCCCTGAATCCAGCCAACCCAAATGGGTACCTTTGTTGTTTCAGGTCGTTGTCCAAACTGCTGGTAGACAAGTAAACTGTTGTAGACGTAATATATCTAACTAAAAAACTTGAATAACTTCCATGTGAAGAAGAAGAATTATAACTTTATTATAATATAGAAACAATGAAGTTCATATAAGATAAAATAAATGTAGTAGACTTTAGTAATACTATTTCTTAACAAAATTCTACCTTACTACAAAACACAATCTTTCAGTCTCACGTTCTCTAGTCGTCACTCATAACTGAGACCAAATGACGACAATGCCATCTATGTTGCATCATTCACAACCAATCGCTAACCTCTTCCCACCGTCACCATAGAAACACACGCACACACACACACACACACATTCAGCCGGAAATAGTTGACATTTGTTCTTTGTGCTAGCCCAATGAAACATTCGTTAACAGGTGATCTTTACATCATTTGCCTAAAAGATCACAAGATCTTTTGTAAAGAAGTGTAGATATTGGTCAAGAATTGAAGATATTGGTCAAGAGTTAAAGATATTGGTCAAGAGTTGAAGATATTGGTCAAGAGTTGAAGATATTGGTCAAGACTGGAAGATATTTGTCAAAAAGAAATTATTATAGAGAATTAATACGTAACTCGCTGTGTAATGTTAAGGCAGTCAGTATAAACTAGTTCATCTCTCATCCACTGTATTTTGTTCATGATTAGATTTATCTTGTACGATTTTTACTTTTTCGTTGTCTGTATACTATTGTCAGAGGCCATCCGCTGCCAGAAAAAAAGAATGTAAATAGACCGCAAAATCACAACGGCTTTGTCTGCCCGAGATACAGGAAAATATGTAGGTCGCAATTGGAATTACGTAGTCATGTAAAACACTGCTTTCTTCCTTAATCTTTGAAATCGAAGACATGTTATTATTATTATTTTATTATTGTCAATAACCTTCGTATACCGTACTAAGGATTTATCATATTATTTTTGACGCCTGCCAAGTAGTATCTAGAGTTGTAGTTAAGTTTCTGAACAGCACGCTACACAAATGCAACACGCTACACGCATGCTAGAAATGGCGACCATATCCTTCTAATAATAATATGTCAATTATTCCATTAACACTTACAATGTTCTATATACATATCTATACTATAGAGTAGAAAGTAAGGCGTATGCATGTCCCGCATAGAAATCAAAACCGTTTCACCAATCTTGATAAAACTTAGTATAAATGTTCCTTGGGTACTAACTGGAACCGTAACGTATGTACTGTAGCCCTAAAGCAAACTTAAGACTCTCAAAAAAAAAGTTTACCAACTCTATGAAAGTATTACTATTTCATGGATCTAGGCCATGTTTACATGATACAAGATCGAAAGGATCTAAATGTAAATCTAATTTAAAAAACGACACTTTGCATAGATAGTTGTTTTTTTTACTTCGACATATGAAAATACAAAATATAGTCTATTGATTTCATTATTTAATCAAATTAATCTTCAAATGTGTGTTTGAAGAGCATTGGTACATAAATGTGTTCCTTATATCTGCGAATTTAGACGTCCTGACATACTTTAGAATCCAACTAGACATGTTTACATGAGACAAGAGGGAAATGTCACGCAAGCGCAGAGCGAAGGCTCCTCGCTTGCACACAAACATCCGATGCCTAGGTCTAACTCTAACTCTTGATCTAATTCTAAGATGACTGATCTACTTTATACTTTAACACATGAACATACAATATATAATCCATTCATTTCATCTTTAAAGCAAATTAACCTTCAAAATGTGTGTTTCTAAAACAATGTTACATACATTCATTCGCCATAGTTGCAACTCTAATTCATGATATCGCGCGCTTCTAACTATAGATCTATACAAGCCAATGTTTTCATTTAAAAATGTTGTATTTTAGCTCTTTCAATTTTTTTCATATTCATGAACTCATTCGCTTTACTTATAACATTATTATTTTCTTTAATTGTTTCTAATGCATTATGTCAGCGACTCGCGACCTCCACTATAACTGGCTAGAATGTAGATAGATAGATAGATATTGTAAATGTGGCTTAGGTTTTATTTTTATGGGGAAATGACTTATTAAAAAAATGTAATTTCAATAGATGTAAAACATCTTTTAGAATAACTTGACATTTCAATCAAACGAAATGATTTCCTTTTACTGTATTTAGCGAAACAAAAGTTGTATAGTGTTTCCTAGGCCAACATTATAAGTTTACACTCTCTTACGTCAATGAATAGAAGATATATCAAAATAGCTGTCTTGAAAGAAACGAAAGAATGTATTGTTTATAGTTGATCTCGGGTTCAGTTTTAACGTTGTTTGAAATCTCAGAAACATAAACGAGTTAAAGATGTAGAACAAAATAATTCAAGACGTCTTGACTGTATGCAAGAAAGGTATATCACGTATAGATCGTTAATGTTACTTTTATTTTCAGTTTCCAAATATGATATTCACTGTGGATACAGTCCATCAGACATAATATCGTATGACTTTCAAAATCCTTCTATACATATTGTTAGATGAGGCTGCATTGAGATACTTTGTGTTGTTGGTTTTAAATTAAGCTCCAAGTTTGAGCTGAGCTTAACTTTTTTCGTGAGAAAACTGGGAGAGTTTAAGGCTGGGCATAAATAACTCTCGAGTTGGTTTAATGATAAACAAACTAGGTTAAAGATCAGGTAGGATACCGTGTCAAAGAAAATTGGTGAAATAGAATTTCAATCAAAAGAAACAAATTGAAAGTCTAAGATCGTAGACTCTTTATTTCATATCATAATAAGGTTTGTCTTCGAGTCTAATGTTTAATGAGTAGTGCAGTATTTCATGTGACTACGCAGCCCCAGCTGCGACCTATATATTTTGCCACAACTAACCCATACATAACTATTGTCCGCTGGTGGTCGATTTAGATTTTTTTCACTGTCTACGTCTGTCCTTAGCAGTGGATGTTTGGTCTTATATATATATATATATATATATATATATATATATATATATATATATATATATAT
>JADKLZ010001913.1:11203041-11215791 GCA_021533235.1 Biomphalaria straminea
AGAAGTCTTGGTCTCTGGCAGAGGTTTGAAGACGTTACAAGATGTCTAGGCCTCTGGAAGAGGTTTGAAGACGTTACAAGAAGTCTTGGTCTCTGGAAGAGGTTTGAAGACGTTACAACATTAACATATCTTTATTTTTGTGTGAGAGAATTACAATTTTAATACAATTTTTGAGCCAGACAGACAGACATGCAAACAGAGTGAGTTTATATAAGCTTTGTAAAAATATTAAATTTTCGTGATCTGCCTTTAAGTTGTCTGTCTTTTGGTTTTTCTATGTTCCTCAGTTGTTTTTTTGTTTTTTTATATCCCGTCACTATCGGCGGGTCTTCATACAACTGGAATAGCTCATCCACTATACATTTTTCTAAGTATTTTCCCGTTCCCAAATATTAAGCAGGGGGCGCGGTGGTCAAATGGCTAAGCGCTTGGCTTCCGAACATGAGGTCCTGGGTTCGAATCCCGTTGAAGACTAGGATTTTAAATTTCGGGATTTTTAGGTCGCCCCTGGGTCTACCCAACTTTAATGGGTACCTGACTTTAGTTGCTGGCCACATAACACTCTGCTCGCCGTTGGCCAAAGAAACAGATGACCTTAACATTATCTGCCCCATAGATCGCAAGCAGAGCCGGTCTTAGTCCACTGCAACCTATGCGGTCACAGTGGGCCCCGCGCTAATTCTAGGTGAAATTATTAAATTGCAAAACACATACCGGTACGAAAAATTCCTGGAAATCTCCTGCAACCTCATAAAAATCTCATGAAAAAAAAAGACAAAATTGTCATGTGTGGGTGTCATTCATTGCGGAATCGCCAATCCTAAGCGCGATAAAAGAAAAAAAAAAAGGCACTCTCTACTTTCAATTAATAAAATGTAGTAATCGGGCTAATTTTCACATTAATCACCTTTTATAGTCACTAGTATATAAATATGCTATAGGTTGCAACGCTCGTAAAGTAAAGTTAATTTGATCGCAATTTGTACTTACTAAAGAATGAATAAAATTCAAAGTCGAATTTTTGTCTTATACAACATCATGATTTTCACTTATCCTTATTCCCACCCAGACTAGGCCCCGCGCAATCAGTTTTACATAGGCCCCACAATTGTTAGGACCGGCCCTGATCGCAAGATCACTTTACACTTTACTTTAAATATTTAGCAGTTGCCCATTGTCCCCCTTTGTTGTATAAAACGTGTCAAAATTTAAATGTTTCAAAGTGAATCTCTGCATAAAATGCAAGATTAGAATGTAGGCGTGAATGTGAGAAGTAGCTGCTAAGGTGTCAGCCGTATCACGGTTGGTGTAGGATTGGCTCAAGTTTCCGTGTCCCGGATAGATTGCTCTATGTATTAGTAATTAGCAATGAGTAGCAAATGAGCCGGGGGTAATAAAACTATTTGGTAAGATGAATTTCTACACAGTACATGGTGATCAATAAGATATAGGCCTTTGCAATGCATGGTGGGCATTGGTCCCGTCAGTGATCTGACCTATTTACATGCATAATTCAGAGTACATTTTTGTATCCTATGTCAATGTGCACACTTACTAATAACTATCCCCAAACCTACAGGGCCCGCGTTACTCCGTAAAGTTTCCCTTTCAGACTTTTTAATCTATAGGGCAGATGATCTAAAGGCCATCTGTTTCTGTGGCCTAAAGTTATACGAGGGTGTCATGTGGCCAGCACAACGACCAATCGCCTTAACTTTTGTCCAACTAATGTCTGGTACCTATTAGAGCTGAGTGGACTCAGAGGCGCCAAAAGATCCCGAAAATGAAAACCCCAGTCCTCACCAGGATTTACCCTGGACCACCTGGTCAGAAGCCAAGTGTTTGACCTCTCAGTCACCGCTCCTTTAACTCTGCAAAGAGGCCATGTCTTTACATCGTCGATCTCAATGATAACTCAGCAATCCATCCATCCCAGTGGCGCTACAGCCCGTGAAGGGCTCTGATCTGCTTGCACACATCCTTCCATTCAGATCTCTCCTGGGCCTCAGCAGTAGATACCTACTATCTGAATTGCAACCTAGCTCTCTGTAGACACGCAAAGGTCATTGTCATTGTCACGCCATTGTGTGACTAGGACGAGATGATGTCTGATAAACTCTCACCAAGGACTGGCACTAACAATGGACAGAGAAAAACAAAAAAATCTCAGCAGAACAACACACACAAATCATGGGACTAATGCCTAGCGGGGAAAGCAACCCGAACACTTAATGACATAAGCACAGACAACTAAGGTACACCCTAAAATGTGTACACAAAAAGAATTCATGTACTAATAAGACAATGACATTACTTGAGTCGTGTTAGTAGCTCATCAGGTCTCTGCTCCATAAAGTAGTGTTGGCTTAACAATGGTGTTAAAGAGCATGATCTTGGTGGTGGTGCTTATTTCCCTAGATTCCCAGGTGTTCTTCAGCTGATGGAATGTCTGCTCGAGCTTGACCAATGCGGGTTCTGACATATGAATCCGTTCCTCCATGGTGGTCCAGGATACTGCCGAGACAGTGGACGCTTTCCAGCTCTTCCAGCGTCTCACATTGGACTTTAATGGATGTGTTGTTGGATGCCTATGGACACCTTGCTCTACCAGCGTCTCACATTAGACATTAATGGATGTGTTAATGGATGCCTTTGGACACCTTGCTCTACCCACAACGACGCCTCTCTTTTCCTGCGTCTGCTGTTGAGTATGAGAAAAAAGAGCATAAGTCAGCTGTTTCCACAGTGTCCACTGTATACCGTTCCGCTTCTGATCTTTTGCTGTCTTCATGACCCAATCTATAAGAACTATAAGTCTGCTCTATGTAAATTAAGTTTAAAGGAATAAAGTTTTGACAATCATAAAATACACAATAATACAACCTTAGCTTTTGTACTTGTGTACAAAGAAATATAAAAAATAAAAGCAAGGGAAAAAAAAAAAAGAATTGAGTCAGTAAAGTCAAGCAAAGCTTATATCAACTCACTCTGTCTGTATGGTAAAAAGTTTGCACAGGTTATTTTCTGTTTGGTAATTGGAACAAGGGAAAAAACTCGTACTTGACAGATGTGTGGTATAAGTTGAATTAGTCCCCTTGCAAAATCCTTAACTTTAAAAAAAAATGCATTTATAAAATGATCATCAAGAAACCACTTTCTTCTCTCCCAGTTTGATAATAACTGGTCCAGTCACGTGATAGGATCATAGCGAATTACGAAAGCTAAAAGCAAAACAAACAAAAAATGGTTAGTATATTTCTATCGCACAGCCGAGTTATATGTCTAGCTGAATTGAAAACATAATTACATGACTGATCCAATAGATACAATTACAATTAATATAAGCTTTGTTTTTTTTTTTTTTTTTTTTTTTTTTTTTTTGTATTTAATCTCTTAAAATACCCTTTTATTTTAATTTAGACCACTAATTGGAACAATATTATTTTTGTTTTTATATCTTCATTAAGATTATTTGTAAAATAATCTAACCACCTCAGCTATTCCGTGGTCTGTTGAATCACTTGGGTACCACACACGATCTGTCGACTGTCTTTGTCTATTCCTCATTCTTTTTTGTCGAGGATAAATGAAATTTAGATCTTACATGTTTTCTTGGAGGTTCAGTGAGTACCGATTTAAATTATTCCGACATCGAATTCCAGCGGTGGTTGATTTTGAAACCAATACGATGCCAATGCCCACACATTCTCGTCGTATGACCTCTAAACCTTCCATTCAAAGTTTGTTTTCTTTTCTTCTTTTTTTTTTTTTTTTTTTGTGTTTTTTTTTTCTTCTTTTTTTTTCTTTATTTGTTTATATTATTATTATTTCTTTTTTTTTCTACTGTGGTTGATTTTGAAACCAATGCGATGCCAATGCCCATTCTCGTCGTATGACCTCAAAACCATCCACTCGAAATTTTTTTTTTGTGTTTTGATAGAAAATCTATTTTCATCTTTTTATTTTTGCCTGGCATTTTTTTCTTGTGGCCAATACGTCATGTTCTGTCACACTATACATTAGTCTTATTTGGGGGAGGGGGCCTACCAAGATATTCTTGAACCCGGGCCCATGGATACCTTTCTACGCCCCTGTACTTGACTAATGTCTAGACATAATGATCAGGAGTCATTTAGCACTCTAGAGATTCTCTTGAAATACTACACTTTCTAAACTATGGAAGTATAACACACCGGTACATGGAGGTTAAAAGATTACGGTAATAAAAAAAAGGTCTCATCTGGTTAAGCCCAGTTTAAAGATGATCTATGTTTACTTATTTATACACCTACACAAGGTCAAGTGTAGAACTCATAACAATGTTAAAACTGAACAAATCAATAGCACCACAAACAGACGGGACGTTAGAGCTGATTATAAGACATTCTTTTTTAAACAACTTCCTCGTCGGCAATTACGTAATATCTATTAATAGAGTTAAAGAGAATGTTCAAGGAAATCTAATATACACTTGAGGGTCGAGTCGGTTCAATTTTCTGCTCTAATTTAATACAACGTAAACATCGAATGATTCTTACCATATAAAAACACATTCTTTCATTTTTTTATGTTTTTTAGTTCAATATGAGAGTGGATCTTATTTAAGAAGGAATTGAGTTTAATATAAATCTCACATTAATGGAATCACCTAGATCATACAAATATACATATCCCAAACCGCAACATTTTTAATAATTAAATATCTCAAATGATATATCAGCCATTTATGTGCATAAAATACAACTATGTAAATCGACTTCATAAATGTAATTATTTGTAATATATATTTGATTATGAATATGTGGATGTTTTGTTTAATATTTTTCTTTGTTGTATTTTTTAAAACTTCTATTATAAATTGTTCAAGTCTTAAGTAAACTTGTAACCATGTGCCAATAAAAAGGCATGAAATATAACCAAAAAAAGTGTTTTTCTTATTTTTTTGAGGGTCTTAAGTTTGTTTTAGGGCTACAATACATAAACACAGGTGTCAAGGCTCTGGTTTCTTCTCCTCTATACTTATGGGTACTTCAGTGCTAATTACTAAAAAGTACTCAAGCACTAGGCAATATCGTAACGACACATATGAAGACACAATAAGGATTCGGAATGCCGATTCTCAAACATATAACAAGTTTATTATATATACAGTAGTATAATACAGGCTCCGTTCTGCAAAATGAAATATCCAACAAGTATTAAAATATAATAGATCACCACCCCGTAGACTGCATAATAACTACACAGGAGAAATAACTAGAGTCCACTCTTTAACTCTAAAATAACCAAAGTCCAACTGTCCTGGACTAGGAACAAAACCACTCTGCCCTCTTTAGTTTATTGTCACTGACATTCCATTCACAAAAGACATCTCACCAAAATAAACAATCCAAAACATAAACAGTTTTGAAGTCAACAACCTGATTTCCCCCTTCTCCTCAACAGTTAACAGGAGACCCAGGCTGACCAGAACTCAGTCCTGACAACAGGTCTAAGTTAGTACCCAAGGAACATTTATGTCAAGTTTTGTCAAGATCGGTGATGTTGATTTCTATACGGTGACATACATACATACATACATACATACGCTTCACATTCAACTTTATAGAATAGATATATATACATTTATTCAAATTAACAAAAATATATATTTGAATGCAGGGGCAGACTGGCTAAACTGGCATTCGGGCAAATTCCCGGCGGGCCGGTATCCGAATTGACCGGTAGGGCCACAGAAAAAAACGCATGAATGCCAATATATTATAGTTAAAGGTTTTATAATATTCTTTTACAAAATGTGCTCTCTGAACACCGTGTTTAAAAGAAATCTCTCTTCAGTGTAATACTAATTTAATCTATCAAATTTTCCGAAATAATGTAATTGCCTTCATCCGTAGACAGTGCTCCTAGTTAATGGCTTCGTCCTTTTAGGGGCTACGCACTGAGCGATTAAAAAGCAACATAAGGCCTATGTCTTTTGTTAGAAATATAGAGCTCAATGTATGCTTCGATAGATATCGATACTGAAACTAATGCTATGTTTTTGAGGACAGGTATGCCAATAATTGGATGTCCATCAAGTAATATGCAATTTATGGGCCGGATCGTTTAGAAATGCCCGAGCCGATTTAGTCATCCAGTCCGCCCCTGTTATAATGGATTCATTTATCCAATAGACGCACATTGAATGTCAGTACCACACAATGTTGACTTGACATGAGATCATTACTTTGAACTTATTACAGAGTCTCATTATTTGAACTAATTATGTCATTACGATGAAGACTTCTTGTCTCTCTTGTGCATCTTCAACTGCCCCCCTCTCGCCAGATAATGTTCTTCGAGTGAGACGAATTAGACCGAATGTTGTGTCCAAGTCATGACTTTCTCTATCACTCACACACACACACACACACACCTTAACTCACATACCCATGCTAATGACCACAGGTGTGTCGCAGAAATCCCATCATTCTCAGAAGTACCTGTTTCTTTTTAGTTTTTGCCTCCCCTATTTATGCACATGAACTGTGATGTAATAGCCTTGGGGTGGTTTCACCTCCTTGAGGTAATGACTGCTTAGAGGAGAGCTTTGCAAACGTGACATAAGCGGATGGGAATTACCACACAGGTGAAACAAGCTCGAGCTTAGAGGGCACTGTGGCTCTCTATGTCCCTCTCTATCGGTTCTGTCTCTCTGTCTCTCTCTGTCTCTCTCGCACATTTTCGTTACTTGTCCAAGTCGCTAAAACCAACCCAACTATATTTTGAGCTGTGTCAAAATTCACCTCTTTCTATAACAAATTTATTTTATTGGAAATTGCCTCCCTTATTTAAGGAAGGAGAAGGTGATCAAACAATTAGTCCATTGACTTCTGGGAAATAAATAAGTGATATAGCTGTAAATTTGTTCTAGCTGGGAAATACAAATAGTTGATAAAGATGGAGACAACACCGGATTATAATATTTTAATCCTGTACAGGATTATTGTTTGGGTCTTTTACCCTCAATCAAAGAAAAGAAGAAAAATTGCTTTGGATTATATAAAAAATTTTATACAGCAGTATTTAATATAAAAAAGGTCAGCTCCGGTATTTAGAAAGACAGGTTTCAATATTTTCAGAAAGAATATCAGAAACTATGACCTACAAACTATCAACAACTACAATAAAGATGCATAAAGAAGCGAGGTGCACGTGGCGAAAGTATTACCAATACTGTTGTATTGTTCGACTAACGACTTGATACCACTGGATACGGAGATTTATTAATGTTATTATTATTGCATTGGTTATATTCATATATATTCAATGAACTGATAGTTATGAAGATATAGTTAAATCCTAGGTTTCACTTACAAAGACCGCATCACAAATGAACAGATTAGAAACAGTATTAATACAGCTATTGGACCCCCATGATGACCTGCTAACCACTGTCAAAAAACCGTAAACTCAAACTCATCAAAAGGTCCTCAGGGCTCGCAAAGACCCTCCTTCAGGGAACAATACCAGGAAGAAGATGAAGAGGAAGACAAGAGAATTCGACGGGAAGACACCATCAAAGAACTGACAGGCCTGTCAGTGAATAAAATTATATCAAAGGCAAAGGACAGAGTGAAATGGAGAAAGACGGTAGACAGATCCTGTGTGGTGTCCCCATGGTCCAACAGACAAAAGGATAGGTGAAGATGAAGTTAAATGTGAAACTGGCCTAACTACGGTATTGAAGGATTATTCCATTATTTTGTGTAGGAAATGTGTCTATTTATAATATTTTAATAAAAAAATGTTTTCGTTAGTAAAGTATATCGGTTATATGGTCCAGTGCTATAGTTTACGCCTATAATACGAAACGCTGGTTTTTAATTGTTGTTTTAAATTATGTTCAATTTATATGTATATTAAATAGATTTTTCTCTCTAGAAATAAGAGTTAATATTTTTTTAATATAGAAAATTTATAAGTCTGAGATTAACTAACTTAGTATTACTATTTTGGAAAATTTTGTTTTCAAAACAACTAAAACCATTTGCATCAATTTTTTTTAAAATTTGGTAACTGGTTATCTCCCTTACTAAATAGTTCAATATGATTGTTACTATTAAAAGTGATTAATAGTAATAGTGGTGTATTTTATAGAAATAGCTACACTTACATAGTTGATTAAAAAAAATTTTTTTTTCGTTTTTAGAAAATAAAAAATTAGCCGTTGGATCAGAACTTTGAATTGGCTAAAACGTCATGATGTTGGGTTTTCAATATCTTTTCTAGTCTACGAGATCTAAATGGGACGGACGGACGGACAGACCACACAAAACTAATAGCGTCTATTCTACTTTCTGAAAACATATATCTACATCAACTTACTTAAAGTCATTTGCAAACAAAAGTTTTAAGAAGTGAAGTTGTTGTTTTTTAAGTATGCACATTTAACAAAGCTAAGGACTCTAGAGCTTGACAGTTGCCAACTAAATGAAAACAATTGAGCAAAAAGTACACAATATTTTCCTATAACTTTACAAAAAACACCTAGCTTATCAACATTTCCTTTACTTTGTACACCGGGTAGGCCTATACCAAAAATTTACTTGATATAACTAGGATGTCAGCACTGTGCTTTAATAGCTTTTTTTTTCGTCCTACGCAGCCTCCAGCACCAGGTAGCCCGGTCAGAGCAAGTCATATGATCGAGGGCTTTAGATTTGGACTTGCACTGAGACCATTTTCCAATTTTTATCACTTGGATTGTAGCCAGAGCGAGATTCATTTTTCTAATAGACTTTACAATTTTATTTTGGATAATAATATTTGAATCAGTAGCCCTCATGATTTATTCCTATTGTTTACTCTTGTAATTCACACTCACAATAGCGTTATACAATTAAATTTAGCCGTATCTGTGAATACTGAAGTATTGGTTTCCTTTGTTGCTATTATATTAAACATAAAAAATATAACCAGTAATTAATAGTCTAATTGTTGTTGTTGTAGTATTTGTTGATTAATGTCTTGTCTATGTCAATGCATAATACTCGGAAGTTTGAACTTGATCCGAGAATGGTTGTGAGTATGTCCATTCGTTATGTTGCCTTCCTAATGTTTTCTCCATCGGCCTCTTCTTCTTTTCACTGGTACAGTTCCATGAAGGAAGGTCTTTGCCAGCCAAAAGCACCTTGTGATATGGTTACACAGTTACAGATTGTGCTTTTGACAGTAGTTAGCAGGCCGTGTTGGGAAATGACCATTATAATCCTGTCTACCATTTCTTCTTGATGCCGTCTATGTAAGCGATGCATAGGATCTTTCTGTAGCATCTCATGTTCATTGTTAGGAACATGCTCTCTAGCTATGCAGTCAGAGTCCGAGATTTGCAAGGATGTAGGGATGTGACCCTGACCAAGGAACGTATCAGTCTGATTTTATCTTCGCAGTCTTCACTTTTTTCTTTTCAGATTGTTTTGAGTTTTGAAAATGCTGCTGCAGTAGTTTATGTGAAGGGATGTTGTCTTTTACTTGTGGCTTAAAACTTCTTTATTGCTGTTTTCTTTTTCTTTTAAGTTAGTACCAAGTAAATGACTTCATTCCAGAGAAAGGGACAAAATACAAAGAAATACAATTAATAACTAATAGATGGACAATATTTTTTTAATTTATTTCCTTGCCTCTTCCCATTTCCTTTCAATAAAACAAGGCTGTATTGATTATCATGTCATATGATCAATATATGAAAATGTTATAAAAAACAAATGTTAAAAATAAAAATAAAAATCCTCTTTCAGACCTTGCGATCTATAGGGCAGATGACGTTAACGTCGTTCGTTTCTTTGGACAATGGTTAACGAGCAGGGAGTCATGTGACCAACAAAATTCCAACCGATTTTTCTTTCCTCAACTAACGTCAGATACTCATTAGAGTTGGCCCTTAAAGTCCCGAAAATCAAAATTCCAGTCTTCACCGATAGTCAACCTAGGACTTTAGGTTTGGAAGCCAAGAGCTTAATCACTCAACCACCATGCCCCCCAGGTCAGTCAGTTTGTATTAAAGTAATCCCAGCTACCCAACAGTCAATTTGTCTTTTTTTTTTAGACACAGAGAACTTGAACAACGACAGTTAAACGGTTTTATCTGCCATGGATGTGACAAAATATGTGGGTCACAGTAAGGACCTGCACTCCTCAATCATCTCTTAACTCACAAAAAAATAGTGTGATTGGTTAACGCCTATACTATTTTCCTTTGACATGGATTAATATCTTCTAACACTACTTAGTGTCCTTTATTGCCAGAAACTTCGCCGAAATAGCTAGTCACTGAGACTAAAATTTTGCACTTGATAATTAGTTTTATTTGGAATCTATAAATGCTTAAGTAGAAAAAATAAGTATGGTAAAGCTATCCCCATTCAGATTTTGCAATCCAAAGGTCATCTGTTTCTTTGGCCAATGGTTAAATATTACCTTGACCTATACCTTAGTCTGTTGGACCGTTGGGGCACCACGCAAGATTCGTCGACCTTCTTCTCCATCCCTATCTGTCCTAAGCCTTAGTTAGAACCTCATTCAATGGCAGGCCCTTCCATTCTTTTATGTTTTCCTGCCATCGCTTTCTCTGACTGCCTCTTCTTCTTTTTCTTGGTATTGCTCCCTGAGAGAGAGTCTTAGCAAACCCCGAAGATCTTGTGATATTTAGCTTGCTTTTTTTTACGATTGTTAACAGGTCATCATGGGGTCCAATCGCTGCAGCAAACCTGTCTCTAATATCTTGGTTTGTGGTGCGAATGTGACACCTAAGATTCTTATGTAGCATCTCAATTCCATTGCTAGGATCCTCCTCTCTAGCTCTGCAGTCACACGCACTTGGTTAAATATAACTAGCCCAATAACTAACAGCCTTTACTTTCCCCGGCTAATATTAGATATGCATTAGAGTTGGGCTGAGTCAGGAGCGTCCCAAAAAAATACAAATTTTGGAAATCCAAGTCTTTACTGGAGATTCGAACCCTAAACCGTTCGGTTTAGAAGCCAAGTTCTTTACCCCTCAGCCACCACGACTACGTGCCCAGTTTTGTTGTTACAGAAAACATTGAGTCATGCAAAGCTTGTCCAGAACTTTTTTTCTTTTAATGTTTTTTTATTGTTTTTGTATGCTGTCATTGTTAACATTTTTACATTTTTTTTATATCCAATATGTTAATATTGTTTTCATGGTTGCTTCCCTTTGTTTTAATCATTTTTGTGTGAAGTGCGGGAAATGACAGGGGTATGGCAGGTATTATCTTACTGTCTATAGAAGAAACAATCTACAGCCTACGTCCCAGTCTGGTTTGTAAAGGATTAAACGGGTGTTAGGTATGGCGACAGACTCGGGATAGAACATGTCACATTGAAGGGCGCCTGGAACGAAGATGGGAGACAGAAGAAATCCTCTGGAGAAAATATAAGGCGAAAATGTTCCCCCCTCCCTTTTCGCCCCCATCCTCAGCACTGTTGTTTATGTCTGTTGCATATAAAGCCCCAAGGCAGCGGTGCCCTGCGGGAGTCCATCACACCCGTTTCCTCTATGATACATCATCTATATTATTAAAAGTGCGAATTTCACTTTTTGTTAAGCACCGGATGTGACGTTATGGAGCTGGTTTAGATTGAAGTTGGAGGAGATGTACTCTAGACCAATTGAAACGAGATGTCAACGAGTATCACTAAACGCGTGTCGAGTAATTGTTTGATGTTTTATAGGGGCAGAGTAGCCTAGAAAATTATACTATATGTATTTGTCTCCGACATCCGATCTTCCAAAAAAGGTGAAACGTGTACACAATTATTTCTTTTACCTGACAACACAAGAATGAATTTAAAAAAAACTAATTAGTTAATTAACTGTTTGTAGTTTATTATTTTGTTTGACATTTCGAACAAGAGACAGGAATTACACTTGACTCAAGTTGTAATATAAGCTGAATTAGTCCCCTTTATTGGTCGCCGCATAAAAGTAAGTTTTCTGTTCTTTAAGGATCTGTTTTCATACACGGCTAGCAGAGTGGTTTGAATGTTAGATTGAAGAAGCTTGAGTCAAGAGCTTATACTCAGGTCGGACTTCTTTTTTTTTTTTATAAAACCTTTTAAACACGATTACGGTAAAATTCAACCAGTTACCATTTTCTTTTTATAAACCCCCTCCCCCCCCCGACCCTCATTGTCCCAACTAATCCGAATACGTAATAAGATCATGGAGTCTAGAGAAAGCTATACGCATGAAATAGCGCTAAATAAAAACATAGATTTATTGTTGTTGCTCTAGAACTCTAGATCTATTACAAACTTAATCACATGACTGGTGCAAACTAATTGCTAAAAATACACTTTCAATAATCTTTTTTTAAAAATATTTTTAAATTTTTTTTCTGCGTTGTTGTTCATTGTCTCCCTGTACATGATTTGTATAAATAGTGGTTTCATTTCATTTGATGAACACGAAAGAAATGATAAGCATTATCTTATCTTATCTTATATAATATAGACGTTATAAAAATATATCACAATTTAGTTTCACTTTTCAGCACTGCGGAACCAGATGTCTTAACTCTTTCAAGTTTAGGTTAACATAAAGGTTATTGTTTAGTTGGCAGAAGTGAACTTTTGGTATAGCGTCTTTGACCTTGTTTTCTTCCATTTTTTTATTTATTTTAATCTCTCCAGATTTTCTTCTTTTCATTTTCTTTCACTTTTCTTTAGGTTCACCTACCCCCC
>JADKLZ010001913.1:11215801-11226373 GCA_021533235.1 Biomphalaria straminea
AAAAAAAAAAAAAAAATCAAAATTTAATTGGATCATACTAATGTGTTGACGTCACTGTAGGGGTCGAAGATCAATTTATTTTCGTTTCAGCTAAGCTTCATATAAAGAAAGCCTATCTTTGTGGGAGAAGAACGAACAAACTAGAGAAATAATTTGCAAGAATAAAAAGGGTGAGGCTTAGTGTTTAGGTTGACTTTTATTTTTTTTTTTTTCTTTATTTTATATAAAAATTATTTTAATGCTTAACCTAAATTTCTGATGATGACGTAGTCAGTCACGAGAGAAGTTCAGAAGATGGTTGACCAACTGTTATGGACTGTGTGGGTGTTTCTTATTGATATAGTTACGAGAGAAGGCTGGCGGATGGTAAAGTTACGTAGAGGTGGACTGTCGTACTTCAAGTTGATATAAAGGGTGTGAGTGTTGAACCGCGACCACTCGTCATAGTAGGCTTTAACACAGACATGTGACGTGGCAACCTAAAACCAGTGGAGACCAATGATTCATTGTCAAGTATTGTGTTTATGCCTATTATGACGATTGGTCTTAATCCAGGCCTACTATAGCGATTGGTCTTAATCCAGACCCACTATAACGATTGGGCTTAATCCAGGCCAACTGTAAAGGATGGTCTTAATCCAAACCTATTATAACGGCTGGTCTTTATCTAGGCCTACTATAACGCTGGTCTTAATCCAGGCCTGCTATAACGGCTGGTCTTAATCCGAACCTACTATAACGGCTGGTCTTTATCCAGGCCTACTATAACTGCTGGTCTTAATCCAGGCCTACTATAACGGCTGGTCTTAATCCAGGCCTACTATAACGGCTGGTCTTAATCCAGGCCTACTATAACGGCTGGTCTTAATTCAGGCCTACTATAAAAATTGGTCTTAATCCAGGCCCAACATGCAGGAACAGATGCAGGTGTCATAACTCGCATTGGTAAAGCTCGAGCAGCCTTCCATCAGCTGAAGAACACCTGGGGATCTAAAGAAATAAGCACCACCATCAAGTTTAGGCTTCTTAAAACTATCGTTAAACTAATACTGCTTTATGGAGCACAGACCTGGAGAATGACCATTACCACCATGAAACAAATCCAGGTATTCATCACTACCTGCCAGAGGAGAAGACTTATGATCCGCTGGCCAGACAAGATCTCGAATGAGGAACTGTGGTAAAGAACAAAGCATCAGCCCGTTGAAGTAGATATCCTTCAGAGACGCTGGAGATGGATAGGTTACACCTTTCGCAAGCCTGCATCTAACATAAGAATATTAGTTAGTTATTAAGTTAACAACACTGCCTGGTCGCGTGGTTAGCGAGCTGAACTGATTATCTCGACTGTCCCGTGTTCATACCCTGCTCGCTGCCATCCCCCGTCGACTAGCGTGAGGTTTGGATAAGGAAATAAATTATCTTTAACTTTGAAGGAAGGTCCGAAACATGTAAAATATTTTACAGAAAAAAATATTTACAACTCCAAATATATCTTTTAAACATTATTACTTTTGACAATGAAAACAAAATCACGTCTTCAATAGGAGGATCCGGCACTGCTCTGACTTCAACGGGGGCCGCCTCTGAGTTTGTTTTGTAACACAATATTGTTTTTTTTCTCTGACGATTTACTTCTGTCAGCGCTGCTCTCTTGTCCTCTGCATTTTGTATGCTAGTTTCGACAATCGACGCCATGATTCTCTGTCATGTGCTTCTGTCTCCCGCGTGGCTGGGTCAATGCTGAAGGTTTTCCGAGAACCTTTGAGGGTGTCCCTGAAGTGTTTTCTTTGTCTATTTTGTGAGCGCTTCCCTTCCCATATACAAGATTCGCTTAAGGATTGTGTGGATGCTTTGTAGGCTCACTCGCTCTTTGAAGGACTTTAGTATCTGGTATTTTTTCTTGCCGTTTGACATTGTGGTGACTCTTTCGCCGTGGTAAATAAGAAATATCAAACGAACTGAACAGGAGGTAATCTCATCCACAGACGAAATTCCAAACAAGCAATAGATTAAGCCGACCAGCGTTTTAAATATAAAACACGTTTTAATACTCAATAAGGGATCCGTCTGTGTCTTTATGTACTTGCCGTCCTCAGTAACAATAATACGCGTCTTGTTCTTTGGGTCTACTCAAAGCGTTCTGTTTTTTAATCTAACTCTTCGTCATTTCCGTAACTAAGTGAAAACTTATCCCTTTATTATTCCCGAAATAAACCTACGTTCTAATCCTGTCATAACAACATTCAGTATTTTTCTGAGACAGGCCATGTGGAAGTGTCTCAGTTTGTTTTTGTTTTCCGCCTGTTTTCAATATACTATCCACGTTTCTGAGTAATGTAGGAAGGAATACAACTCAATACATCCCTAGCTTTTTGTTCATGCTGATTTCCCATCTTCAGTTTGAAACATAACAAACTTAACTTGATCATTTCGATAAATAATTGAAGCTTTTAATATCAATGTGCCTCTATGTAGAAATGCAAGCAAAATAACAAAATGCCAAACAATTTAAAACTAAAGACTAAATAAAACTCGTTTTAAAACTATTGCGTCCGCCACTCATCATGAATTCTACTTAAACATTGCATCAAAATCCATCAGCCAATAGTAACACGCACAGACTCCGCAACACCCCCACCCCTTTTGTGTTTTCAAAGAGTTATTTCCACTTCGTCACCTGAAAATCTAATCGACTAAAATTTATTTAGATCATTTTATTATATTAATATAATTAGACAGTTGATATAAACCAGGCTGTAGTAGGCTAATGTCACGGTCAAATATGATCTTGGTATAACTTTCATTGAAGTGCCTTGTCTATGCTGTAGTACTTGAAACAAGACCATACAGACCGTGTTCCGGGGATTGTGTTTTGAATATAATAATATTGAACAATTACGATCTAGGATTCAATAGAGTAAATGCCTTGATGAAACAATACAGGAACCTTTATTTAAACTCAACATAAGTACAGCTATGTACAAATAATATTAATAAAACTTCTGAGTCCATAGAGACATACTTTTTCTTAAATAAACATCCTAGATCTAACTATGCGACTCTTCTAGACAGCATCTAAGCCTGGACTGATTTGGGCGCCCTTTGTAAACGCGCCTCCTTTCAAAATGTCTTTTTATTCAAACTAACCAATAGATTTGAATTCCAGAAGTCTTCAGACAAGATATAAATAGATCCCGGGTTAAACCCGTATAGTAAAAAACCCAGATTCTAGGTTTTGATAAGTGGCCTTACCAGATAATGAAATACATAAATAAACCTAGAATTGCATATCTGACAGCTAATAACACTGAGTTTATCAATCATTTTTGCATCCCTTTTATTTTTTAGTGATGACTTTCAATGGGATGTCACTGAAGAAACAGAAATATAAAGCAGTTCTTCATTTTATTGATTTTGTTTTGATTTAGATAAAAATATGTTACTCTTTTTTTTAAATTGTAGCCCTCAAGTCATAGTATGAGAACCACTTTGAGCAACTTGAGATAACAGATTTGAAAAGGAAAGAAACAAAAAACGCACGTAAAGAAGGGGTCGGATGGTAGACAACTCTTGCTGCTCATTGGTCGAAATTCTTCTCGTCTGCTACACATTGCACACGTACTGCTTGAATTCTGTAGTGAGCGTGGCGGGAACGCCAATGAAACGGAGAGATTAAAGGTTTAAAATATTCACGCCACTTTTCGAACCTCAACAGAACTACTCCCGCTGTACAGGTAACAGTACTCGCGCTGAAAGGAGTTTGGTGTTTCACGCGAACTCAATACACCGTGCCACGGCTGTGTGACGCCAAGCTCATTCTGAAATCAGACGTGTGTTAAAATGCAGCGTTCTGGTTATGCCGCTTGGCAGTGGTTCTCAAATCTATTTACATTCTGATGTATCCAAAAAGTTTAGGTTCTATACGCCTCCTTTCGTAACAAACAAAAAAAAAACATGCCTTAGTGTGGTAGCAGTTGAGTTGCCAAACCTCGTTCTTAAGTGTAATAATGACTTTTTAGTACAAGATCAAATGGAGGAAAGGCCCAACGCTGTCTGAGAGAAAGAAGCCCCATACCTTTTTTTTGGCTTTTGGCTGTTTTTGGCTGTTCTGGATGATTTTGGCTAATTTGGTTGTTTTGGCTGTTTTGGATGATTTTGGCTATTTTGGCTAATTTGGTTGTTTTGGCTGTTCTGGAAGATTTTGGCTATTTTGGCTAATTTCGTTGTTTTGACTGTTTTGTTACATTTGCGTAATAAGCTGTCCTTCTGATGGTTCTTAGATCAAACCCCGCCCTCCGCCACCCCTGCTGTCTTACAAGAAGTTTGGGCCAGTAGAGAGTAGTCTTTAGTAGTTGTCACATATGTCATTCTAGATTTATTTGTATATTTAAGAGCTTGTGTGCAAATAGAAATCTAAATCCTTGACTGTGCCTCAGGATTTACCCTACGAGCCTGTGTGCAAATAAAAAAAATCTAGATCCTTGACAGTGCCTCAGGATTTATCCGAGACCTAATTGTAGCTTGGCGACATAGTTGATGTTTTCAAATCTATTGGTTGATTTAAAAGAGAGGGATTGTTTTTATAGGTGGCGCTCGTTAAAAGGCGCTAGAATCAGTCTGGAGAGAGTCGTCCTCATGAAAGGTTGTGTTTCTAATAGTTCTGATTTTACATAAGAAAGAAGCTTTATATTGTATTTCATTTTTATTAATATGTACCTTGTACATAAGCTGTACTTACGTTCTATTTGAATAAAGTTCCAGAGTTTTGTTTTCAACAAAGAATTATTTATTGTGAATCCAAGATCGTCATTTGTTCAACTGTTTTAATTTAAGATAAAATCCCCGGCACCACAATAACAACCATATTGTGACAGTAGTAAACATTTCCTTTTATCTAAAAAAAAATCAATGCCAAACTCTTATCTGTTACCTCTGCTGTAGAATCTTGATATTTGACCTCCTACAGGAGGCAGGGGCGTTGCCAAGAATTATCCATCTTTTGGGGGCACGTTGCTCTTGACCTCATGGGGGGGGGGCTGTATTTAGCGTAATATTTGATACTTAATATAAAAAACACTCATTTGGAGGCCCCCTTCAAGAGTGGCCCGGGGGGCTTTTCAAATTGTCCCTTCTCATCCGCCCACCCTAGCTACGCCACTGACGGGAATTTCGTGCCAGTAGGGGGTTTTATTATTTTTTTTGTAAATGTCCAACTCATCTGTGATCTCTGCTGCAAAACCTGACATTTCACGTCCTAGGAGAGGTTTGTGCTAGTAAGGAGTTGTATATGGTAGTCAACATTTCTTTAAATTTTATACAGATGTCTACAATTTTCTTAAGCTTACTTTAAAACCTTGATCCTTGTTTCATTTAGTAAGTAAGTAAGTAAAGTGTTCCCTTTAGACCTTGCGATCTATGGGGCAGATGATGTTCAGGTCATATGTTTCTTTGGCCAACGGTTAACGAGCAGGGTGTCATGTGGCCAGCACAACGACCAACCGCCTTTACTTTCCCCAACTAAAGTCAGGTACCCTTTAGAATTGGGTGGCCTCAGGGGCGCCCTAAAAATCGCGAAATACAAAATCCTAGTCTTCACCGGGATTCGAACCCAGGACCTCAGGTTCGAAAGCCATGCGCTTAACCATTCGACCACAGCGCCCCCTTGTCTCATTTAGGTAAATTAAAACAAAATACCACCTCTAGGACTCTCTCTTCCAATGCACGAGCCCTTGCCTGGAAAAAAGTAAAACAAAACTTTTTAGATCTAAGGGCTGAGACGTCACCAAACAACAACACAATCATAGCTCTTTTTATCTAACCTAAAAACACATCGTACGTGAACAGTTCCACGGCGACCTCAACTCTCATTTCGAAGAACCTCCAGTGGAAGCCAGAATTGTTTGATGTTGTTGAAGTGACAAAAAACCTACCCTGGATTGGCAGGATTTAATTGACGCTTTGAAACCATTGTCTCTTTCAAGAAAGAAAAACGTCAAACTTCATCTCCTGCTGTTCTGTGCTTGAGATGATTGTTTTCAACCGAGATCTAAGTGTCTATAAACTTAGTTCATCTTTTGTTTTTCAGAAGCTAAGGTCATTATTAAAGAAACATTAAATTGGCGTTTTTCCTACCGCCCAGCTTGTAACTCTAGATAAATAAACCATGCCCCCCCAAACAAAAAAAATTAAAGGTAAAAATAGTAAATTGATCTTACTTTTAGATAACTGGAAGACGACTGCAAAAAATAATCAAAGTAAATATTTAGAACTAAAGTTTTAATAGAGACCTGATCGAGGACTACCAACTGAGATCAAAGCTCACGTCACACTCAAATAAAAACACAAAATTTACAGTAGGTTGAAAACAAGAACAAAGAAGGTTTAGTCTGTTCAATAGATCAATGAGTTACGTAGAGACTGATAGCAAAATAGAAAAAAAAATTCTTTAAAAAAAAAAAACTTATTTAAGAGGAAGAACCGCCAAATAATTGCTCATAGTTTTTTTTGTTTAGCTCTATTTCGTATATTTAGCTTTATGAATTTACTAAGATCCTATCACTTATCTGGACCAGCTGGAGAAATGGTATGGGGGGTAGAAAGAAAGGGTTATCAATGTTGATTTCACCTTCATTGGTTTTTAAAAGCGTTTACACAATAAAGGGAACGACCTAAATTTGATATCGTGGCTCATCTCTTCTCTGGCCGACCTGCTAACCACTCTGATAGTGAGGTGTTCATGATTTAGAAGATTGTATAATTATATATTTCTTATTACAATTTAAAGCGGCGACCTACAAAAGCTAATACCAATACTTCAGTCAATTACCATTTCTTTCCCTTGTTCGACATACCAAGCAAACAAACAAAATTACTAATAGTTAATTAACTTTTTTGTATCGATTCTTGTGTTGTCAAGTAAAATAAATAAATCTGCAGCTTTCACCTTTGTCCGAGATAAGGTGCGGAGAAATAACGTGTACAAACTTTTTACCAGACAGAAAGAGTGTTTTGATCTAACCTTTGTAAAAATATACATTAGGTGTCAAACTTCTAGAAAAATTGTGACAACCATTTTCAAGGTCCGTAAACAGGTTCCAGGTTGCAGGTTTTTGGCATCACGGAAGAGGTTTCAGGTAGGGACCTGTGAATATTCGATATTCGATTCGAATTCGATTCGAAATTATTTTTAAAGTAATGCTTTTTTGTGGATAATTCAAGCTCTGTTTTGGTGCGTAAATTGGTGTGTAAAATGTTACTTAACTGGTTTATAAAGCAGCTTCTGAAACCAGTATCAGCTGAAAGTTCTACAGTTACTCAAACAAGATTTTTCTTGCTTTCAATTCGGAATTTCCGAAAATACTTTATATTTGTTCTTAAACAAATAGTCTGAATATTTCATTCATTGAACAATCTTGGATCATACTGGGCCAACTTCGGATCAAACACACGACACGAATTCCTATACTCTTTTCCCCAATTTTTTTTTTGAGGTATGTTCATATTAGGAATTTATAATTTAATTTTAATTTTTAATCTTGAGTTTCTGGTTAATTCAGTTGGAGGACAAATTATTACTGACCATCGTCACAATCTCTCGGAAAATAATGCTGAAACTTTGATTTGGGCCAAAATAAATAAAGATCTACTTTTTTAAAAGGCCTGCTTTGCAATTTAATTATTGCTAACTTTTTGTGTTTCAGTATCAAATAGATATAATATAATAAAAAATTTGAATTTGAAGTTATATTTTACACTTGTTGGTTGTCAAGTTTTTTCAAGAATATTCGATTCGAATTCGATTCGAAATTCGAATATTTTCTGATATTCGATTCGATATTCGATTCGAACAAAAAATTCCTGATTCGCAGGTCCCTAGTTTCAGGCTAATAGTAATACCATGAATTGTAAACAAAAATGTTCGGACTTGGAACGTTATTTTAAAAGGCTAATCACTTATCTAAGTAACAAATTTTATTTGGGGTTATCCACCTTTTATTAAACTATTTTCATTCAATTTAGCCAATGACCTCGAAAATCATATTCTAGACATCAATGTAAGCACTATAAAGACTATCCCCCTTCTAAAGATCTAAAGACTTTCTCCTCCTGCCAAACGGCCTCTCACTCACATCATTTTTGTTGACAATCACACGAACAGAAAGTTTTGTAAAAGTCTCTGATTAAAAAATTAAAACTTTGATTTTTTAAAATTAAAATGTCTGTTTATTAAAATTTTATGTCAGATTTCATATCTGTTCGTTTTAAAGCTGTCTGGGTGAGTTAAGGCTTAGAACAGAACATACTGGAGAAGAGAATGTGCCAATATGTTCGATTTATACGGGGATGTGTTTCATTTTCTTTTCGAAAAGAAATCTCTATCAAACATGTCATCCAGTGCAAGATTTGTAGCAAGCAGATCATCTAGCGCAAGATTTGTAGCAAGCAGATCATCTAGAGCAGTGATTCCCAAAGTGGTCCATATGGACCCCCAGGGGCCCACGAGGACTTCCAGGGGGTCCACGAAAGTGAAAAAAAGAATTGGGGGTCCATGACATCTAAACGGGGGCCCACGAGAGTGGATCTCATTTAAGAAGGAATTGAGTTTAATATAAATCTCACATTAATGGAATCACCTATTATATCATACAAATATACATTATTTATACTTTATTATAGCTAGGCCATTAAATAGAACACACACTATTGGAATGAAAAACATATTTTAAAATACCTCACTTAAATAGCTCAATTAGGTTTAGAAATAACTAATATTTAACATGGCTGAATCTAAATATAAAATATGTTAATTTTCAATTTTTTTTTCTTATTTTCTCGTCGAACTTATATTGCCTATGTGTCTTTTATTTAACATTTTATGTAATAACACCATGAAACCACCTAAGCTGGAGGATCATTGGATACAAAGCCACCCTGATAAGATTTGAAAAACTATTGAACACTACATGTAAATTGAGAAAAGATCTACAATTGACAAAATATTTGTTTTCAAATTTTAAGGAAAATATAATGGTTTGCTGTGTCTTAAAATATCTTGCAAAATTATGAAAATGAGATACAATTGGCGACAAAAATGAATGGTTTTAGCCAGTCGCTGAAGTTTTAAAATCTATATTGTACACATACCTGCATCTGATAGTTGCTAAGAATTCTTCTAAGCAACAAATAGTTCAAAGGTCTACATATGAACCGAGTTGTGCCTGTCATGAAGCATTTTTTGGGCACATGTTCGTTTATTTATGGATAAAGAAATTCACGACAAAATTTCGTTTTGTGAAAACTGATAAATGACAATAAAGTCGAACACATTTGATGTTTTGAAGGAACAGTTCGAAGAAAAAGCAAACCCTGTAACTATTATGTCAGTAGCAACAAATAGAGCAGTAGTAGATCTTGATTGCATGAATAGGCCTATCTTCAATTTGTTATCAACGCAGTTATGAGAAACTAAATACGCAATTACTTGCTCAAATGTGAAGAGAAAATGACAAGAACATTCATCAGTTGAATCACAAAGCACCAGGAGAGGACCAAATTACAGCAAAACTAATTCTCAGCACAAAGAAGTGCATGATGTATGTGTGAAAAATTGATTTATTTAATTTAATAACTATATTTGCATAGTTTAGTTTTGTCTAGTTATAACTTTAACAAAAATAAATGTAGACTGTACAGCGTTAAGTATTTGAAATTGAACATCATTACTTCCTTGTCTAACAAGAGAGAACAATCCATGAAAACTCTGTTAGGGCAATGGTATTGTAGAAGAGTTCACTAAATTCTTTAGCTCTGTTGGAATATAGCTAAATATTTCTTTCTTCTAATGTAAGTCTTTGCAAACAATATATTTCTGTATACAGCTGGCCGAGTCAACCTTGTCTGGTAATGATATTTTTTTTTTTTATTCAAATATTTATGGCTAAAGAAATCCACGAAAAACAGCTCTTTGTGAAACCTTTTACTAAAACAACAAATCTCAATATGGAGAATAATCTCCGTAGCAATGGAAGGCGAGCTTGCAAACCTTTAAAAATAAAAAGTTTCCAATCTGTTTAGTGATAGTAAACGATACATATAAACTGTAACATACTGGGTTTAAATTTCAGTTTTATGAATAAATTTATTGTAAAAAAAAAAAAATTAATTTAACTTAAAATGTAGTTTTAAATGATTTTTTCACTCCTCATGTCACTGGTTGGAAAATATTTAAACAAAATGTGTAATTTGAAATTGATGAATTTTAAAAAATTCAATATAACTTAAACATGGGGTCCATGGATAATCAGAAAACATGTCAAGGGGTCCACGAGACAAAAAAGTTTGGGAACCACTGATCTAGAGAAAGATCATCTAGAGCAAGTGTTCTCAACCTATGGGTCTTGACTCCCTTGGGGGTCGATTGGCGATTTCCCAGGGGTCGCATAAGACCATCGAAAAAATACAGGTAAGTTGGATGAAGATATGTACCAAACATGTCAAATAGTGCAAGATCTTTAACAAACATGTCAGATAGTGAAAGTTCTATACCAATTAGGTCAGATAGTGAAAGTT
>JADKLZ010001913.1:11307078-11317219 GCA_021533235.1 Biomphalaria straminea
GATTGTGTAAGATTGTTTCAGATTGTGTAAGAATGTCTCAGGTTGTGTAAGATTGTTTCTCATTGTGTAAGATTGTTTCAGATTGTGTAAGATTGTTTCAGATTGTGTAAGATTATTTTAGATTGTGTAAGATGTTTTAGATTGTGTAAGATTGTTTCAGATTGTGTAAGATGTTTTAGATTGTTTCAGTTTGTGTAAGATTGTTTTAGATTGTGTAAGTTTGTTTAAGATTGTGTATGATTAAGTACAGGGCCGGTCCTACGAATTGCGGGTTCCTATGCGTCATGGATTGTGCGGGGTCCAGTCTGGGTAGGGATAAGGATAAAAAATAAAAATTAAGATTTTGTATTAGGAAATAAATTTGTCTTTTCATTTTAATCATACCTTACTAAGTAAAAAATTAATGTCAAATTAACGTTTCAGTAGATAGTAGTTTTTCAACAAAAAAGCCGATAAATATTCAGATCTGCTTTTTAGATTTACTATCGACTAGCTAAATATCGCTTTTAGTGCTTTTAAGAGGTCGAGATAGATTTAGATATATATTAGTATGCCAGTGACTATTAAAAGAAATTTAGTATTTGAAGTTCTTGTTTTGGTTACATTTCGCTTTATCATTACATTTGTATTAAATGAAAGCTGACAATGTCGTTGTTTTTAATCTCGAGTAGGATTGGTGTTTTCCATATTGAATGACACCCCGAAATAAACATTTTGACTGATTTAAGGAGATATGCATCAGTTTTCAGAAGATTTAGATATTGTCATTAGATTTTCATTATTTTTCTTGTATTCTATAATATCAGGAGAATTACAGCAACCTTTTAATAATAAGTTAAAATGGTTTAATTTAAAATTTTACACCTAGAAGTCTCAACGCATGGGCCCTATGAAAGTGCGGGGCCCACTGCGGCCGTATAGATTGCAGTGGCCTAAGACCGCTCTGATTGAGTATGACAGTGGATTATAGGAATCCGATACTCAATTATTCTTTTAAAATCTTAATAGTTTGTTTCTGTTGAAAAATAAATCAGTCTGACAAGTGGTGTTTGGTTCTGATACTCTAGGACACTTGGACTCTAGGAATGTACTCTAGGAATCTAGGACTCTACTTTAGGACTCTAGGACTCTACTCTAGAACTCTGGGACTCTAGGACATTGTTCCCCAAACTTGTTCTCTAACGTAACAATTCACTCATTCTGAGTAGTTATCGGAAGTCATTGTTTAATTTTTAGAGAGATTAATATTCTACTAGTTCAACTAGTTAATATTTTCATTAGTTTGAGAATCACCAATTCTGGTTGCAGAACACGACGGTTCCGCGGAACACATTTTGGGAAGCACTGCCCTAGGATATGTCTTCCGGGGTCGTCTCCTTCGTTCTGCAGCCATTAGAATAAGATTGGACAATGTCCGGCTTACAGTTTTACACTATTAATAAATATATTTCATCAATCTCATTCAGTTGAACATATCTTCTGATTCAAACGCAGAAACTTTAGAAATTTAGGGTTAGGGTTAGGGTCAGGGTTCTAAAAAATTTAGAATAGAGGAAAGAAAAGCTGAATATTTCTCCGGTGCTCGACGATTGAAGGCAGTTTTAAAAACAAATTTTACACCGAGCTTCTATTACGAGATCTGGATATTTACAAAGTTTATATCAACTCACTCTGTCTGGTAAAAATTTGTACAAGTAATTTCTCCCGCACCTAATCTTGGATCAAGTTGAAATTTTTAAAAATTATTTCTTTTTCTTGACAGCACTAGATTCTGGTTAGTTTCGATGTAACTAGGTTATAGTTAACCCTATATGGCGAACATTTTGAAATAGATGTTCAAAAAATTTTTTTTTATGATTAATGTCATCCTATGGGGTCTATAAGATACATTGTACCACTTTTTTTGACAATTTTAGAGTAATTTAGACTTTACAGCTTTGTAGCAAAGTTGCAACATTACGCACAAGTGGTTAAATTTTTCCATTGTTGCAAAACTGCTACATACCAATAAAAACATTACAAAATATATATTTTAAAACATATTTTAAAATGTCTTTTATGGTATATATTTAAATTCATTTATTTAGTGACAATAAAATCAGCAGAAGTATATACATTTTGTACAAAATAATTAAAAAAAAAATTTTTAAAGACATTCATCTTGTATGTAACATTTATTAAAAGGTATTTGGATATGATATGTTATATATATACATATATATATATATATATATATTTAATGGTTGATTTAATATTATTTAAATGTTGCAAGTAATGTACTAAATAAAAAAAATTATTATAATAATTCCAATAATTAATGAAAATAGAATTTCAAAAATATTATTTTACAATTTATAGACAAAAAATTTTTTTTTTAGAAACCAAATAATTATAGTCACAAAACCTAGAATAATGAAATATTAAATTTCTTGGAAAAAATATAACAGTAGCATTCTCTATTTTAATACATACACACACATGTATAGCTTTAAATGAGATTTCCTTTTAATCTGGTAATTAGCCATGGCCTCGGCTGTTACAAAGTGTTGGATATTGTTTAACATTTCTGTTGATAAATGAAGTCTAGGGATAATAACTGGGATAATAACTGGATGCAGAGTATCAAATGTACTCACCAGAGTTACATAGTTTTAATAATTTCAGTTATGTCCAAACTTTATTTCGATGCTGGCTTGATCAATGTATGTATTCAGTGGTGGTCGCGACATAGGGCAATATGAAATTCCAAAATGTGTACCACAGGCCACAATGAATTTGATGAACAGAGTGTATATATGGCTTCATTATACAGCACAGGCAAGAGTTTTGAGAGACCAGATACTAACCCATTAAAAGCCTGGTAAATGGCATGCGAGATGTAGATCATGCGTCACCGATGAATCTGCCTGCATGAAAAAAATATTTTTTAAAAGCCCCTTCAATAATCAATAGAAGATCTTACTGGCCAGGTTGATTTTGAGTGTTTATGTAAAACAAATCTCTTTTATAAGCATAATTCTGAAGTTTTTCCAGAAATTATTATTCGATCAAGCTCAAACTTCCAGCAGGTTGACAGAGGATATTGATAGGATGGTTCGAACTTGCGCCATCGCAATGGCACTCCGAAGCACATAACATGACCAGGCAGCCAGCATTTTGTTTTTTTGTCCAGGTGTTCTCTCTCCCAAAGATATCTTTTATCCATAGGTAGGTCCTGATGGCTCATCTACATCCGCAAAAGATTCATTTGAAGTTACCTAAAATAAAAAAAAAAATTCAATGAATATTCCTTTAATTAATTATTAAAAATATTCATAAATGTTGAAATATGTTGTATATGCATCTATAATTCTTTAGTCAATATTTTATTTTTACCTGAGTGGTCTTAGTAATCTTTAATGTCTGCATCTTTGACGCTACTTGAGAGACTTGAGAGCTCGTTGTCATCTCACGCTCAGGATTCATCTATACAAGATTTATTTGGATTCAGAGAACCTATAGACAATCTTTAGATCTGAAAATTAAAAATATAAATTAGTGATTAGATCTATAAGGCATTGTTATAAAACAAACAACCAAAATGACAAAAGACTGAAAAGATTAGAGGATCTAGAGTCTAGTCTAAGTCTAGGTCTAGTGAAAATGTATGATTTGTTTTTAATTTTTTTTTAGATCTATTCAGATAATCTGAATGTAAAAATGTTAGAACTATACATTTAAACTGTCCATTGAAGTGATTAAACACTATTCTAAATTATTTGACAGCAAATAGTACAATAAAAAAAAGCTAGATCTTTATTTGTAATGTAGCATATTTACAACATACCGTTAAATGCATCGAAAAATTATGGTCTTTATGCGTAATGTAGCATATTTACAACATACCGTTAAATGCGTTAGAAATAACAACGTTGATAATAACAGTAATAATTTTTAGCTTAATTATTAATTTAATATCATTACATTATGAAAATATTTTTTTAATAATGTTTTTAGGTTATAATATTAAATGGTGACGTAATATATCTTACCTCTAGAGGAAATCCAAATTAGCACAATTTAATTCACTTCTGATGCAAAAAAACATGTCATGTTGATTAAAGAAACGGGAAACGGAAGTTGCCTATGGTTTAATTCGCCTTAAAGTTACGGAAACCACCAATTTTATTACAAAAGAGTTCTAAATAAATAATTAATTCGACTTTTTTGGGTTTGTATCAAATATGCTACATTACGCCATATAGGGTTAAGCTGTGTAAATATACATGTGACAATGTTCAATTCAACTTATTAGATAAAACAATGATGCCAAACTATAGTCAGACTCGGGGCCATTTTAATTTCCGGCACTCGCGTTGGACACATAACAGAAAAGAAATAAAAAAAAAAAAGCACTTTTATTAGACACCCGTTGATATAATACTCAACCCTAATTCATATGGGATGTAGGAAGTTTATCCAAAACCAGCTTCTGAAAAATCCCGCTGCATTGATGAGACAAGAAGTTTAAGCACTAAATCTAGATGTTTGTCTTTGAGACGATTACGCAACATTTCATCCTTCTCCAACGAAATGAATGATGACTTATAGTTAGGTCAATTTTTACATGCGAATTGAAGTCAACTTGTCCTTCTATTATTTTGATATTGATCTAATTTAGATATGATATGATGTCCCTTAAAAAAGACAAACCTAAAACCTTGGAGGTCGTTAAGTTGAGACATTTACTTTCATTTTTCCGTCATACTAATTTATGTTTCATGACATGTAAAAAACAAGGCTTAAGTATTTTTACTCTGCTTGACCAGCGCAATTCAAGGTTTAAGTATCTCTCCACTGCTTGACCAGCGCAATTCAAGGTTTAAGTATCTATCTCTCTACTGCTTGACCAGCGCAATACAAGGTTTAAGTATCTTTCCTCTGCTTGACCACCCGATTCGCTGTCAAATAAACGTCTTCATATTCGAACTCTCTGTCAGAAAATTCTTAGACGTTTTGTGGTTCAACGTTTGAAATTTTATATAATTGAAAGTGCTGAACACATCACTATATGCTCTTGGTTCAACACCTTTCAGCAGAGATTCCGTTTGACTTGAAAATGTTTCCATTAACTCTTGCTGCCAGTCGCTATGAAATGGAACCAAACTTCCGGCGGTATCAGGAGTCACCCCAACTAATTACTTCTAAAGAAGAGAAACATCATCCATGATGTCTGAAACTTCTTTGAACAAGTCTTTGTCAGAGGTGGTCCATTGCACGCTTCTCATCGTAGTTATTTCTTCTGGGATTTTAAAGTTTTGATTTTCGTGCCAAGATTTGTGTGGTATCTGATATTTCGGCGGCAAAAGAAAACATTTCAAACTCTGCTGCTGTATCTCTACGTTCAAACTTGAGATTTCTAATTGTCATGCAAAAAATAAATACGGCTTCAACTGCTTTTAAAATAACAAATTTCTTTTATTTCTGATAGTGACCCAAGTTTACACATTCAAGAAAAAATCTTAATTTCACTATTGAACTCTTTCTCTCTGCTATTATGCTCACAAGTTTCAGAGGAATTCTTCATTTTGCTCAGTACTATTTCACTCACTTGTTATGATTAAGCTTCAATAACTTCTTTGTATGTTTTTAGAAAATATTTTATTAGGGATAGAAGGAAAGGAAAATCTATGCTCTTTTTATATAAACACAAAGTTATGTTTAAAAAATCAAAAAAAGTTATTTACTTTGATGAGGTCAAATCAACGATAGTATTGTTGATTAGGAAAGAAAGAGTTAAATGTAAGCGACTCTGAAGCATGCCCTCACACCCGACTCATCTTATTGCCCCTCAATATTCTCGTAGATCTCTAGGCTTTATTAAGAAATGTTTTCTTGCATTCCTCACTGCAGAAACGCATTCTCCTGACATCTGCAACTCATTATTCATCAGTAGATTTCACGCCAAAAGCGTTTTCTTGCATACTTAACTGCAGAAACGCATTCTCCTGACATCTACATCTCGTTATTCATCAGTAGATTTCGGGGCGAAGCCCGACGCCAAAAGCGTTTTCTTGCATACTTCACTGCAGTAACGCATTCTCCTGACATTGACAATTCATTTTTTATCAATGGTTTTCGGGGCGAAGCCCCGACGCCAAAAGCGTTATCTTGCATTCGTCACTGCAGAAACGGTCGGCCGAGTGGGGGGGGGGGGGGGCCCCCCCCCCCCCCCCCCCCCCGGATCCGCCAGTGGGACACAACCAGCTCAGCAAGGCAGCGAAATTTTCAAAGAATTAAAAAAACTGTCAACATAAAAACTATTTTTATTTCTTAAAATAAATTGCAAAATCTAGTTTTAGTTCGGTAAGGACTATTGGTTACACTTAGTTTTAATGTTTGGGTTCGGTTTGGTTGGGTCGTGAGGTTCAGGTTAAGGTTTGGTTGGGTCGTGAGGTTCAGGTCAAGGTTTGGTTGGGTCGTGAGGTTCAGGTCAAGGTTTGGTTGGGTCGTGAGGTGTAGGTAAAAGTTTGGTTGGGTCATGAGGTTCAGGTCAAGTTTGGTTTGGTCATGAGGTTCAGGTACGGTTCCTTTCTGTATTGTGAAGTCAATGGTCCCTTCCTCCATTGCGAGGGTCATACGCAGACCAGTCAGCCTTGGTGTAGCTCCATTTTCGCGGCAATGGTTATCTCAATGGGTCTATGATCACTTCCGATGACTTAATTTAGTTCTGTCCGTATAGTCTGCTGATATAAGAGTGAGATCTAGTCTTGATAAAGACCAGTTACTAAAGTGTCAGAAAATAGGCGGGGTATATTTATTTTGTAAGCAGAGTAAATTAGTAGATTTTAATAAATAATGGACATTTGGTCCTGAAGAATCAGTTATGCCATAGACCCAGGCAGATGTATTGGCAATTAGCTTCCCCAATAGAAGTGTTTTAGTGAGGATATTCTATTGTAAAAATCGAGGGCGATTTCGCAGTTTGTAGCAGTTAGTACCAGTGGGGATTTGGCCATTTATTGTATATGAAAACGTTGAAGGCGCGAGACCATTTCATACAGACAGCCTGGACAACAAATTGCGACATCGCGTCCACTGCCAACAGGTTGGTTCTTGGGACGATGTTGATCAGTATTCAGGTCTTCTTTGGCAATTGGTCTCAGATAACGCTAGTTCCGTGCTTCTTGTAAAATCTACTTTGATAATTTAAAGTTAATTTATTTTTTTCTTATGGAAAATGTTTAGTGATAAGTTTCATCAGGTCAAGCTAGATCTAAAACCAATTATTCAATATTTTTATGATTTTATTAGAAAGATTAAAGTATTTTGTTTGGTTAATAGGTCTTCTATTATTGTTCCCCTAACCAAGGGATACAGCTAGATATTGAATCAAAAGATTTATTTTCTGTAAACATGACTATAATTGCATACTTCCTAAAGCTACTGAATCACAGTGCGATGGTGTGTACTGTGTCGATGTTTAAATTGTATCTTGTAGGCATATTATAATTTAAGTTGAAATTTTATAATTTATATTTATGAAGGGAATGACCTAGTTTCCGTTGAAACATGAATTACAATTGAGTAAAAAAAATTCAGTGAAAACATGATTATAGAAGACGGTATAAAAGTGTGTAGGTCTAGTGTAGGTGATATTAATACTGTATCTGTATATTGTCAGAGGCTATTTGAGACGCATGCCATTGGAAGCATTTTATAGGTAATGATGGGCTTAAGCTCATTACCACTTCCGGCGTTAACAACCTTGTCAAATAGCCTCTGACAACCAGTCCAACTCCTGGCCTTCACGTATGGTTCAGATATTGAGCCTGGCGGAACCGTTATCACAGACGGGAGAAGGGGCAAAGGCGAGTAACTGGCGCCTAAACCAGTAAGCTTCGGGCAGAAGAGGCTCGTTAGCCTTGGTTGGCTACCCATCTAGGAGAAGGTAAACTCTGAATCCAAACCTTTGCTGCCTTGCGGCTAAACCCAAACGCGGGAAAGGCTTCGAGAGACAACCTTGAAGAAAAATCAGGAGCTGGTGACCCTTAGGCAGATTGTGGCACAATGTGCTACAGCCTGGCAGAGCCTGCGGCGTTACTGATCCCAAAATGTATCGGATATTCCGTTCCTTTGGCCACATCAGCTGCGCGGAGAGGGGGGAACTGCTGTGTGGGCGACATCGTTCCGACCATAAACAATGCCCAGGCTTTCATCTCACTTCATCTCATCTGTATATTACTTGCAGGTGTGTGGATAGTGATGAAAGGGACACATTTTGTTTAAAAAAAAATTAAAATGAGCTTCTTCACGCTTCTTAAAAAATATACGTCATAGTGGTCATGTATTTTGGGAAGGGATTAAGTCAGGAGGTGGCTCTTTGAGGTAACCAGAGTTGGTTACAGGGATACTAGTGATGTCCTTATGTAGTCTTTTTACCCTGAGCCATGGCGTGTTCATATAATGTCTCTGCGATAAATACTGAGAGTTATTAAGTCAAAGGAAACATGGTCAGATTTTAATGTCACGATGAGGAGGGAGAATGGGCTGAGCGGTTACTTAAGTAGACACCTTTCTGAACCACTGTACTTTATTATCTCATATAAAGCTACATTAAGAAGGTCAGATCATATTTCTGTCTAAACGCGGGTAGAATGAGATAAGAAATTAAAGGAACAAAGTCCCATTGACAGCATCACACAGTTCAATCAATGTTCACACATTTAAATGGACTCACGGACATTACGTCATGATTAACCTTCAACTTCACCTATCACTAAGTATGTTGGATTGTTGGGGCGCCACATACGATTTATTAACCGTCTTTTTCCATTCTGAAGTCTCAAGTTGTCTACACTTCCATGTAATAAAGCAGAGTTAACTACAATATTCTGCTACCCCTGACATAATTTTGTTGGAAAAACAGTAAGGGAACCTAGGCTTGGATATTAAGCGTTTATGGAAGTTATCTGAAATAACAATATACCCCATTGTCATATCGACCAAGGGGATAATAACAACTGACCTCACGGATACCTTCAAGGCTCTTGGCAGTCCTAGGAACATTCTCGTTGCCTGTCAGAGGGTGGTACTGCTGCAGACCTGCCACATCACCAGAAAATTCCTCAGTGGAAACTGATAAAGGGACTACAATGAATTTTGTTTCCCTTTAACGAAACTCGACCCTGGCTGCGTCAGAGAAAGAATACTCGTTCTTTTATAATAATAATAATAATAATTTAAGAAAAACTGAGTTGGAAAAACAGTAAGGGAACCTAGGCTTGGAGATTAAGCGTTTATGGAAGTTATCTGAAAGAATACTCGTTCTTTTATCATTATAATAATAATAATCGTTATTGTCCGTATAGAAATTCGTCTTACAATTTGTGCATCACACCAAACAAGAAAAAACATTATAACTATAAGAAACCAAATTCACACCAGACTCACTCATAATTTACATGTAAAAATTTTTTATCAGATTGTTTCTATTTAATGATTTTATTGTCGAGGGAACCAGCAGCATTGAGGATTCTATAAAGTTTATATTTATTTTTAATTGCCATTCTAAGCAGTTATACTAAAACTCAAAATATTGCAGATGTGAGCTTGAAAAAACATAGCCAAGGCCCTTTCGCTAACATTAAACGAGGACATGTTTCTTAGTAATCGTAATCTTTGCTGCCCTTTTTTGCTGATATAATTAGTATTCGTAGTAAAATTTAGTTTATTGTCTATGATAGTACCAATGTATTTAAACGTTTACACTATTTCAATGGTCTCTCCAGCTACAGAAACAATATCATTTGAGGTCCCTGAGGCTTGACCTATATTGGGGATTTTGCGTAATATCTAATATTTAATGTAATAAAAACACTCATCCCCCCCCCTTCAAGTGAGGGTCCTGAGGGATTTTCGAATTCTCCCCACCCCTCCAGTCACCATAGCTACGCCACTGATGTATAGGACAATTTAATTAAATAAAAACTGTAAATGTGAAAAATAGTGATAATATTATAACTAATATTATTATTTTTTAAATCAATAGCTGACATAGAAAGCCCAGGGGTTGACGTAAACTAGACTTTGTCTAAAACCTTGTCCAAACAATTCCAGATGTCCAAACAATACCGGATGTGCAAACAATACTAGATGTCCA
>JADKLZ010001913.1:11407221-11418223 GCA_021533235.1 Biomphalaria straminea
TTGTGATGCGAGTTTTCAGAAAGTACTGCTTGTGATGCGAGTTTTCAAAAAGTACTGCTAGTGATGCGAGTTTTCAAAAAGTACTGCTTGTGATGCGAGTTTTCAAAAAGCATTGCAGAAAGTGCATGATCTTTAAAAGTGAGATTTTGAGGTTCGCAATTGGGTATTGAATGTTTTACACTCGAGTTTGGGAGTAAACTCAACATTTGAACACACACACACACAAATATGAGATGTAAAGGACATAGATTTTAATCTTCAACTAATAAGATCGTGGATGAAAATAGATACACCAACATCTTTTATTTTTACTTTTTTTTTTAATTCAATTGAACATTGGAGTACAGTACAATTAACATCTGATACGCTAAAAAAACTGAATCTAGAATATTGTATAGCGACATTCATTCTCTGTAAATGGTATTCAGTTGTTGTTGTTGTTTTGTGTATAATATTTCGAGCTGATCTTTGTTTTGTTTGGTTTTTAAATTAAATTTGTCTCTTTTTAATGTGTTTACCAAAACAGTGGATGTACGCCATTCATAGTCTCTTTCCATTTGATCCTAATTAGTTTTCTCTATCTAAGAATGTATATCTCTTAGGCTTAGATGAATATGGTCATCTTAGAACTAGACCAACCAAGGTATGCTAGGAAATCTATAACTGGTGTCTGTCCTTACACTACCAGCAGCAACATTCTGAAAGCATCCGTTGGAGTTAAAATCGAACCTTTCGGGACTTATACATTTTGCCTCATTCATTCAATATTATTGAACTATTTGTAAACATTAAAATACTTCCACTTCACAGACAAAAGTCATTCAGATTAGGTCTGGTTTTAATTTTAAAAAGCTTATATCACCTCAGTCTGTCAGTCAGTCTGTCTGTCAGTCTGGTAAAACGTTTGTACACGTCATTTCTCCCACACCCAATCTCGGATCAAGATGAAATTTCGCTCAATAATTTCTTTTACCTGAAAACACAAGAATAAAAAAAAATTAGTTAATTAACTGTTGGTAGTTAACTATTTTGTTTGGTATCTCGATCAAGGGAAAGAAATAGTACTTGACTGGAGTGATGGTATAAGCTGAATTAATCCCCTTTATAAGAGGCTGCTCTAAATTGAAATAAATAACTTTAGAATCTTCTCTGATCATAAGTACCTTACTAGCAGAGTGGTTAGTAGGTCGGCCCGAGGAGGTGTGAACCACCAGTTCCAATTAAGGACTTTCGATTTTGTTTGTTTTTTGTAACTCTTTTAAAGACTAATTGCCGGTAGAGTAAATCCACCCAGATATCCCTTTCTTTGCCCAACCATATTTAGGGTCATAGCGTTTTGAGAAAGCTAAAAAACTCGAAACATGTGTTAGAAATATTTCTAATCGCAGATTTATTATCGGTCTAGATTTATTACAAATTTTAATTCAATAACTGATCCAAACTAATTGATACAATTACACTTCGTGCAGGTATAGCCTTATTATATATTTTTTTTTTTTGTTGTTCCTCCTCTAATATTAAACAGTTCAAAATAATCTCAAAGTTTGAAATGCGATAGAATACAAAAAAAAAATCTGGCAATAATTTTGGTATTCGCAAACTCCAAAGAAAATATTCGATTTCAGAAGGTCGACTCCGGCTGCAATCGAATCATTCTTACAACAACTCGGCCTCATCTTATTGAGTGAAATGGAGTGAAGGGGGGCGAAAGGGAAGAGAGAGAGAGAGAGGAGGGAGAGGGAGGAGGGAGAGAGAGAGGAGGGAGAGAAAAAGAGGGGGGTGACAAAGAAAGGGGGTAGACGAAAACTGGCTATGGGGCCAGTATGGGCTAAAATAGGGAAAAAAAGAAGGCTGGGGGGGGGGAGGGGATATGTCGCTGCGGTGTTGCTATTTTGCTCCTTCGTCTGAGTGTGTGGGGGGTAACAGTGTCGGCCGAGACAAGGGGTAAATAAGATTGGCTGGACGGTGTCCAGTGATAAGCCTGATAGAGGCTGGACTCAAAGGTAAATTAGCTGGACTTGCCATCCTTGGCGTCAGAAGTCTGAGGTTAGAGACAAGAGACTTAAGTGGGAAGGGGGGTGGGCAACTAGTAAACATGGCGATTATTTTTGGTCGATACCCGGTATTCGGTCAATACCGTGTATTCGTTGATACCCGGTATTCGGTCGAAACCGTGTATTCGGTTGATACCCGGTATTCGGTCGATACCCGGTATTCGGTCGATACTCAGTATTTGGTCATCTGTAGAACTTCACTCTTAATTAAACATTTTTTAATTATCACAAAATAGTGTTAATTTATCATGCTTGAATTTCGCTTGAAAAGAAAAGGCTTTTTATAAAAAATCTTGTTTAATTGAAAATTGGACGAATGTTGGGTTCCATTAATGAATACGTTTACAACCCGATTGATGGATCGTGATGTTTGAATCTTTTATAATTCTCAGTCTAACGTAATCCTCTCATTATCTTAGCTTTTTGGGGGGCTTTTCAAAATGTATTGATTAAAGTGTTATGTTGAGTAGCTTTAATGTCTTTGTTCCTACGTACGTACTTTAAATGGTTGCTTAATAACAAACTCACTAATTCTCGTATTTGTTATGAGTGTTCATTAGTTTGACAAAAAAGTGACCTCCCTTGTACACACACACACGCACACATCCATTTTGTAAATAAAAGGGGGTGGGGTGCATGGTTGTAGATTGTAAAGGGCTTCGCTTTCGAACTGAGAGGTCACGGGTTCGAATCTCGATGAAGACTGGATTTTGAGTTTCGGGATTTTTAGGACGCCTCTGAGTCAACACTGAGAGGAGCCTGGCATTAGTTAGGAGAATGTAAAGGCGTTTGACCATAGGACACCCTCGTAAGGCTTCATCTAAAGAAACAGATGACCTTAACATCCCCTGCCTTATAGATAGCAAGGTCTGAAGGGAGAACTTCACTTCTTTCTTTTATTTTGTCCACAGGAGATTTGATGTATTTTGTATTACCTTCATAACTTTGTTATGTTATAAAATAATTAAAGTTGACATTTTATTGTGACTTAGTTTTACGTAGAGCTGCGTACATTGTGAAAACTATAAAATTGATGTTTGATCAACCTGTTCACGAACATAATGACCTCCATCGTTGCGGTGGTATCGTAATTAATCTCCCCAGTTCGCAGACTAATTTCAATTCAATTCAATTGGTGATTACAATCGGCTTCAAATTTATTCACATTTCTTAAAAGTGAGAAATGTTAGGGTAAAACTTTGATAAATGGTTTGTATTGAATGACTTCGTTCATTTATAGTACTCAAAAGTAGCGGTTTTATTACTGAAATACTAAATTCGATCTGTTTTGAATTCATCAGGTAAATATTGCTAGTTTCTAGAAATATTCGCAGGACTACGCCTTTAACTCTTTCTCTCCGTTATTAGTTTTTCCACATTTCGAATGAATTCTTCATTTTGCTCATTACTCTTTCACTAACCTGTTTCGATTAAGCTTCAATAGCTTTGTTGTTTGTTATCAGAAAATGTTGTATGTAGTATAGAATTAAAGGGAAATGCATGCTCTTTTTATATAGTACAAAGTCAAGTTTATAAGATAATTTTAATCGTCGATTAGGAGTCAAAGAGTTAAACCGAGCACAACAGACAACGCCTTTGCAAAAAACGCCGTTTTCTAATATTTCTAATTTCTCATTTCTAATATTTCGATTTTTTAATCACGTTTTGACCAGCTTGAAAGGAGGAGCTCAGCTGTCATATATGTTGCTTACATTTGTCCTTTGTCACTTAAAAAACGCCAGAGAAACTATCATTGTATAGTTTATTTTTATGCTTTTTTTTTCTTATTATTTACATATTTACATCAAATAATGCAATGATATTCTTTTTTTTCAGAACTGAAGTCAGCCAAAACGTGTTAGGTCGACCTTGAAGTTGACCTTGTCAGAATGTCTGTGGCCACGCCGCAGTCGTGGGAAAAAAGCACTACCAATTTTAGCGCCATCGTTGCAGAACTGACGCAGATGATGGCCATCGATAACACCACGCTCTTCACTTCCGGCTTCATGGACAACATGAGCTCCTCCTACATCACCGACATGTGCAACGGCACGTGCTCAGGCAACGGTTCCAACAACGGGACTTCCGGCAAAGCGGACGAGCCCGGGCAGGTCTATTCCATCGGGGTGACGGTCATTCTGGGCTTGCTGGTCGGCATTGTTAGCCTGGTGACTGTCCTGGGTAATATCACGGTGTTGCTGGCCTTCGGGTTGGAGCGCACCATCCGACAGCCAACAAACTACTATTTAGCCTCGTTGGCCGTGTCGGACCTTCTCATTGGGACGTTCTCCATGCCACTGTACACGCAGTACTTGCTCATCGGGAGGTGGCCCTTGGGGCCTTGGCTGTGTGACCTCTGGCTGTCGCTTGACTGGACGGTGTGCTTGACGTCTCAGTACACCGTGTTTCTCATTACAATGGACAGGTTCCTCAGCGTGAAGATCCCGGCCAAATATCGCAACTGGAGGACGGAGAGAAAGGTCATGGTCATGATTTCGGTCACGTGGATCCTCCCCGCGTGCGTTTTCTTCACCACCATCATCGGCTGGCAGTTCTTCGTAGGGATACCGGAAAAGAAAGAAGGAAACTGCGAGGTCCAGTTTATGAGTGACCCATTGTTCACCTTTCTCCTGACAATCGGTTACTATTGGATAACTCTTTTTATCATGATCGGCCTCTACGCAGGCATCTACAAAGTGGCTTTAGACCTGCAGAGGAAATCGGACGAGAAGCATAAGAAGATGCAGTCCACCATGGAGTTGGCGGGCGACAACCCGAACGCCGCCGTGCGAAGCTTCACTCACGAGCACGATGGCGCCAGCAACAACAACAGCAGCGGGGCGGGCGACAGCCAGGCGCCCCAGCTCAAAGCAAACAAGAAGAGCAAGAAGAAAGTTCTGGAGCACAGTAACTCTAGAAAGTCGGTCAAAGCGGGGCTGCCCGTGCCGCCCGGCACCCAAGCAGTGAACACCACCAGCTTCAGCACTGCTAAACCGGAGGACAAAGATGAGGACAGGTCTAGCAGCCCCGCATTCGCATCTGATGACGACAACAGCAGTAGCGGGGGAGCGGTGGGCACGGCGAAGTCGCCCCAGAGCCCCGCCGTTTACTCCGGGAAACCTCACCCTACCGGTGGAATAGTCAACAGCGTGTTGTACGCCAACACTGGGGGTCTAGTTCGCTCCCTGCACGGGGATTTATTCTTCGGGCAAAACTCGGACGCTCCTGGAACTCAAAATCTTCTGCAGCCCCCTCCTCCGTATTCGACTCTCGACGTGAAGAACGTCAGCGACACCGGATCGGACGTGGAGGGAAGTCAGCTGTTGGAGTTTGACAGCGTCTACTCTTCTTCCGCCTCTGATCGCCTTGAGAAACAAACCACGCCCCTGCTACAGAACGAGATTCTAAAAGGCTGTCGGTTTATAGACGAGAAAAGCTTCATGGCCACACTTAGTTCCGAGAGTGCCGCCTTGCTTCCGGTCATCACTGGAGAGTCCGAGCTGGACGACTCGGACGTCAATGACCTTCACGCCTCCTCTCCCATATGGAAAAGGAGAACCTCTCTGCCTCCTCTTGCCACGGATGTATTTGATCTGGATGACGACGCTAGCGACTGCCTGATCAGCACCGATTTCCCCACCACGACAAGCAACATGAACGCCAGCAACGTAACTCCTGTGTACTCCAACAGCAAAAACAATCACAGAGGGCAGAGGCCCCGCGCCGACACTGCTAACACTCTCACCTCCACAACCACAGGGGCCGACACTTGCACCGACGACAGCAGCGGGAACAAATCCAGTGAGGCGCCCCACGGGGCGCACTCGGACGGCCAAGGAAACAACTGCTCCAAACAGCAACTGTCTGACACCAACGAGGACAGCGGCCGCTCGGACACCAACTGTCTCTCCGCTGTCCGGCGACGCCAAAACAAAGACACCAGACTTCACACCTTCGTCAAATCCGTCAGGTCAAGAAACAGCCGAAGACGTAACCGGCGGGAGAGGAAGTCAAAATCAGAGAACAGGGCGCGCAAGGCCTTGCGGACTATCTCTTTCATCTTAGGCGCTTTCTTACTGTGTTGGACGCCCTATCATGTAGCCATCTTGATACAGGCCATAGACAGTAACTGGGTAAACCCTGTCTTCTATTCATTTAGTTACTGGCTTTGCTACCTAAACAGTCCTATTAACCCCTTTTGTTACGCGTTCGCTAACGTTCAGTTTAAGAGGACATTCCTTCGTATCATGAGATTCAACTGGCACAGGACATGAGAATGGCTAGTTCGTAGCACGTGTAACTTACTCTATATTTAGAAACAATTATCTGAACTATGCTGACCGTTTGAATGACGACATATTTATTAGATCACCATAGATCAGCGGTTCCCTACCTAAATGACCACTCTCAGAATCTGAGATGTGGGGGTCTATGATTACTATATACGTGAAACTAGCGATGATTCACCACACACACACATATATATATACTGCTCATACTAGAATTCACTGAAATAAGATGGCTACTATACAATCAGTTAAGTATACTCCTTAGAAAGAAAGATGTCGTCTTTATCAAAATTCTTCTCTACCATCATGTCAATTCGTTACAACAATTGCGTCATCAATTTGTGTTGTACTAAACACTTATGCTATTAAGACTTAATTTTCATTACTGAATACTCAATAAGTTAGTAGTTCTGAATCATACAAGGTGGAAACTGATAACTGTGACAACACTCAGTGTAGATGTAAAAAACAGTCACCATCACGTTTGAATGCATTCAACCAATGGCTATAAGCCAATTTAATGAGTGGCTTATATTTTTGTACTATAAATGAACATAAGTAGACCTATACTTATAGCGATTATAGTCTTGTTAAAGCTTGTACATGTACATGTGAAGGGCCTGAGCTCGTATCTTGCTCGTCTTCATGAATAATTTTGGTGCCAGGATATAGTTATGTTTATTTCTAAAAGCTAATCAGAAATAGGACATTTTACATGTATATAATTTTGGATTCATTGAATTGTATAGTATATATTGCCCTAAAAGATTTTTAAATGCTAAAAAAATGTCATTAATAATTACTTTTCTCAAAACTACGATACCTTACACGTAGACAACAGGATGGGAACCGCTGTCATTTCTATAGATCCGTTGGTTGTTGTTTTGTTGTTTGACCTTGCTAAATTTGTGTATAGTTGTTATTAGCCATTTCGCTCATTCATCTAACTGCAATGGAACGAAGCTTCTCAAACATGTGGGCTCAGAATCTCATTGCATCCGCGCAACGCTTAAGTATATAGAGCCCTAACCCACTGACGCGTTATTAATATGCACTTCAGTGAAGGGGGCCCCCTACTGCTTCATTCCCGTCCCAGCTTAAGGTGGGGAAGATAGAGGGTGTCCTCATGGTTGCGATGCAACGGATTGAGTGGCCCGTGAATGTAAGTGGGGGGGGGCTCTTGATATTGATTTGATACAATGAATCAAAGCCTTGTTCTGGGACTTTGACCATTGTGCTGATACAAGCTCGCCTGTGATGTCTCACTGAATGTTTCTTTTTGTTCTCCTTTTGTTTCTAATGAATTGACCCTTAACCTTTCATGTGTATCTTAGCAGTTGTTGTTTTTTTTTTATAACACCACTTCCCTCCACAACCCAACGCCGTTTGCGTTTTTAAATTATTTCTCCTAAAATCGTGTTCACTCAAGCTGTATGTGTCAGAATCTATTGTTAAATGCTCGGCTCAATGAGCACATTTCTTAAACGATCAGGAATATTTCTTTTAAGTTACCTTACATCAAAGTATGCATTAAAACCGATCCATTCGATAAGCAAATCTTGCGATTAAATAAAAATATAAAACCTAGTGACAAGATACTTTACATTTCTCAGAGTCTACACCACAAATGCACTCTGGCGTCACAAATGCACTCTGACGTCACAAATGCACTCTGGCGTCACAAATGCACTCTGACGTCACAAATGCACTCTGACGTCACAAATGCACTCTGACGTCACAAATACACTCTGACGTCAGAAGTACACTCTGAGTCTGACGTCACAAATGCACTCTTACGTGCTGTTTAGTGAGAAGCTCTAATAAAACTGAAACGGTAGATACTTATAATTTAAATTCATGTAAGATTGTGGCTCGAAAACATGTAGCATCTATAAGACAGCATATCGTCTCAAACCAACGTATTATATCGCATGACTGTTAATGCCAAAAAAAAAATCAAACAATTAAATTAAAAGAGCGGCCGTTTTCATTATAGAAATGATAACACGTAGGATCGAACTCGTCCCTAGTCCTCGTGACATGACCGTCACATGACCGTGTGGTCAGATTGATAGACTGCGAGGCTAGAGACTTCTGGTCGTTGTTGATATTGCTGAGAAAACAAGACGGCCAGTTTGAATGCGCCTTGATAGCTTTGAACTTGCCAAATCAACATGCTAATTTATCTTTGACTAGAGAGAGCGAGAGAGAGCAAATGAGTGACTTAGTGAGTGTTTATGTGTGTATGCATGTTTATATGTATGAGAGAGAGAGAGCAAATGAGTGACTTAGTGAGTGTTTATGTGTGTATAAGAGAGAGAGAGAGAAAGAGAGAGAGCAAATGAGTTACTTAGTGAGTGTTTATGTATGTTTGTAAGTATGAGAGAGAGAGAGAGAGAAAGAGAGTGAGAGAGAGAGAGAGTGAGAGAGGGGGAGAGATGCAATATTGTTAACTGGGCAAAGTATCAGTAATGGTTTAACCGACTGCGTCTCTAACAATACAATGCGTTATTTCTACTAGGTCGTAAACTTACGCCTGGTATCTGCACGGCTCGCAAATAGTCTGTTGAAATAAATTTGTAAACTCTTCACTCTAAAATCTATCGACCTGGGATCTTTATTTTAACCAAGTTGTTTTATTCAGACATTGTTTGGTCTCTCCATTAAGACAATTCAAATTAGTCGTTAAGAATATCGTATTTATCTGTTGATTTAGTCTACCCCGCGATCTATTGATCGTTGTATGACATATTCTCAGTCTAGAAACAGAATCGACTAAAGAAGATTATGACTTTACAAAGAAGCTCTAACAATAACTCTAATACTCCTACAGTACAGAGGCTTTCTTTGACATATCTGTGACTAATTTTAAACAAAAAAGATCAAAACGATAGTACAAAAAGATAATGGTATGTACACATTTTTTTATAGACTAAAATATTACGTTATAAAATATTTAAACTCTATATGCATCTATATTTACGAAAAAGAACAGTAAATATAGATAGATCTAGTTTTGTGTAGAATAGCAATGATGAGTGTCCACTTTGTTCTAGTGTACTGGAATGTGCTAAGCATTTCCGAATTAAGCATCGTTCCCCATTCAGACCTAGAGATCTATGAGGCTGATGATGTAAAGGGTTTCCTTTTCTATGGCCCACCGGTTACGAGGTTGTCGTGTGACCTGCACAGCGACCTACCATCTTTACTTTTTCTCCGATTAATGTCAGAGAAACTATTAAAGCTGGGGTGGACTTAAAGGCGCCTTAATGATCCCGAAATTAAAAATCCAGGTCTTTACTAGCGTTTTACCTCTGGGTCACCATGACATCGCATGTCCAAGGACGCTAGCAAAAGGTGGCATTCGACCTTGTCCTTGACATATGTGACCGGTGATAGGTCGCGTATAAACAAGATTTTTTTTAATGAACTAGTTCATTCAGAAGCTTTACATATGAACATGATGTGAAACCTACATCTCAGCGAGCATCACGCAATCAGGGATACTGGTGGAGATTACATTGACATCTTTGATCTAGGTATAAAGAGTAGAAACTAAGCATTACTTTACCTGTCTTCATCAATTCGCTTTCACTGCGGCGACTTCCTGTGGTCAGCGTGTTAGTGCCGGAAACGTTGACGCAACTCGCGTGGGTCTACTAACAGGTTTATAATTACTGGAATGTCGCTAATGGAATGTCGCGCCAGGGTCAAGGACAGTTACTAAACAGTATCCTTTAAGACCAAACTGACGTAACCTTGACAGCGCCATGTTGAACGCTAGACACAATTTGTTATGAATTACCTTTTTGAGACCTTTTTTAATCAACATTAAACTTTAAGAGATTAACTTAATCAATTCACTTTTGTTGGACATAAAGACTCGGAGAACTGCTAATTCGAAAAAAAAACTGAAAAGAAAACACAGACCAATGAGAGTTCGCCTTTGCGCCGCACGATCTCAAGGTAACGCACTACTTTTTGTATACGAAGTACAAACGTTGATGTGTGAATCCGCGAATGTTTAACCTTTCTTGTGTGTTGTTCTCATTTCTCTAGAACGCTGAAACTCATCAGCACTCACGGATAACCACTCTTTCAATAATTTCATATTACAAAGTAAAATATATCAGTATCGCATCGTCCTTTATCAACTATGACAAGCTCCTTTCATATCACGTGTACAACTCTTCAACTAACGGATGTTACCATAAAAATATGCATAAATGTATGTGCTATGAATATACTTAACGTATATAATGTACAAATGTACACACCTTTTTTAACAGTTTGTGTAGTTAGGCATTACTACTATTAGTCGAATATGTCAGCTATGAACATTAACATTATATTAATGTACGTGTATTTAGTATGTGCAATTGTGTAAATATATTCTAATAAAGATTAGCTGAAACTGTGAACTAGCGGAAATCATAAACACCATTTACAATATTTACATTGATCCGTTCGTGTATTTTCTCTTTACAATAGACTCTCGCTGCAATTACTACATATATAACGTCTATAACGACCTTAGATAACTTGCAATGATGAGCTGAAATTTCGACTATGGAAACACCTAGGAGCCATTGTGAAAGGTCTCTATTGAAAGGTAGCCACAGTTTAGTACTCCCGCCTCGTGGCAACCATATAGCACTG
>JADKLZ010001913.1:11439241-11453350 GCA_021533235.1 Biomphalaria straminea
TAAAGAATGGGGTCGAGACTCGAGAGGGTTAAAGAATGGGGTCGAGAATCGAGAGGGTTAAAGAATGGGAAACTACAGGGACAATTCAACTTTTAGGTCTTTGAAGGCGCCGGCAAAATTACTTTGCCTCACCGTGGCGCCGGCGTGAAAACTGCCCACTAGGGGAGGTGGGCAAGGCTAAAAAGTAACAAACAGGACCCCCGTGGAGGAGCCTACGGGCAGACGAGAGTCCGCCCATTGCACTGTAGCGGGGTTGTAAGAAAGCTCCCACAAACCGTCACCTAATCCATACGCCGTTCCCCAATGGAGCGTTACATAAATGGCGTATCCCGCACGGTTAGTGTGGTAAAGTGAAGGAAAATGAAAGCGGCCCCCGGTGTCGCTTGGCCTTCGGCCATGATTCTAGTCCATGAGCCCGGTAGTGTCAACGGTATTGGAAATAGCAATGCCCCATAAGCATTGACTCGGGTCACTCTCAGACAGGCCTGTGTCCAGACAGGTTTTTTTTTTTTACTGTTTGATCTTTTGTTCTCGGATGAGAGTCAGACAGGTTTTTTTTCAAACTTAGAGCTCGAAGAGCCTTCGGCTCAGCTCTTAGACTATCCAGCTGTCTTTGAAGGCTTTTCCATTTGCTCTTCGTGTAAAATGCACTGTGGCTATAAATAGATTAAAGGGTTACACACTTTTTAAAACTTGGCATCGGGAAATACCGATCCTACGGGAAGAAATAACGAATGTTCTAAATCTCTACACCAAAAGTTGTATCTAAAAATAGTTTCAATTGCACTAAAAAAATGGCGTCTGCTAAGCCGAAGGAAACAGATTATTCCCAATGGCCTGTCATTGTTCACTCTGAACTAACGAATTCGCCTGTTTCAAAACTACTGATACAGAAAAGAATAAAATTGCGAAGTATGTTTTAGATCTAGGTCTAATTCTTTATATAGATCTAGAGCAGTTAGACTTAATTTCTTATGAAATAGATTTAGATCTAGATATTAATCTAGATCTAGATAATCATAATGTATATTAGGCCTATATGATATATAAGATCTATATATATTATAATATATAGAATCTAGATCTACTACTACTAGCCAGTAATCAGCATCACAGTATTTGAGCATTAGTATTAATAATAGAGTAAAGTATAGCGTCTGCTAGAATATCGATGAATCTATTATTTTTAACTTTAGCAATTTGCAATAGATCTAGATCTAGACTAGTCTCTATACTCTAGATGTAGGCTAACATATTGATAGGCTATAGGCTACAATACATCTAAATGTAAATCTAGAGTCTAGGTATCTTAAATCATAAATATCTAGATCTACAGATCTAGCAGATTCAATATCATCCAGACTATACTAGACTATAGACTCTATAGATAATGATATAACTATAAGAAGATAAGATCTAGATTCAAGATGTTAATATGATATATATAAATCTATAGCCTAGAGCTTTATATTCTGTATATAGGCGTAACGGCCCACCGGCATTTTGATTTGCCCAAATGCTCCTAACATATAAGCCAGTGGCGTAGCTAGGGTGGGGGGAAGAGGGGGGGGAGAATTTGTAAATCCCCCCGGGCCCCCCACTTGAGGAGGGCCCCCCACTTGAGGAGGGCCCCCAAATGAGTGTTTTTTACATTAAAAATTAGATAATAAGCAACTGCAGAGGCCCCCAAAAAAGTCAAGCCCCCCGGGCCCCCAAACAATGGAAAATTCCTAGCTACGCCACTGATATAAGCGCTACTTAGCCAATCCACCACTGGCACCCCTGCTATAATCTAGATCTAGTCTCTAGATCTACTTTAGGCTAGATATATCTAGATATAGATCCAGTCAACTATTTTTAGATTCTATGACTAATCTTCTTTAATGACTTTATCTGTCAGAGTCTAACAGTCTATATTTAGATCTACCAAGTCTATCTAGATTTCATCCTTTATCTAGATTTAAGTCCACTAATTTTGTTTTGCTATGTAAATCTACAAGAACTATAGTATTTTTATATTTATATAGTGCCAAATTATACTTAGATCTAGACTATAATAATCTCGGATTCTACCAGTTCTTGGAGGTAGATTTCTCATTGAACATGTCAGCAGATGTGCTCATTCACAACCTATATCTGTGTCCTAACTACATTGCTTTAATTCAAAGATCTAGATTCATTAAAACTCAAACAATCCATTCAAAAAAAAAATAATTATATATTAGTTTGGATCTGTCACATAATTCAATTTGTAATAGATCTAAACTAGCAATAAAGAAGCATTTTTTTTAAAAAAAAGGGGTTGTGTGACCTGAATTCGAAAACATTGCTCAAGCCTTCTCAGGCGTCTCAAGCCAACACGTTAATAACTGTGCCAGTCGAGAGCTTATGAACATGGAAGATATGTTATTAAATTGTTTCTATAGTCTCGCCCTTCCTGTCCACTAGGGGTGCTACTAGTCCCAGATACCCCATACATACAGATTTGACGGAGGCCTATTCAACCCGAGGCGGCTCAAAGCAAAATTAAAAACAAATTCAGTGGTAATTAGAGACTTGCTATTTGCTGACGACTGTGCCCTAAATGCCTGCTCTGAAGATGATCTGCAGAACATCGTCAGTGCCTTCTCAAGAACATGCTCAGACTTTGGCCTTACCATCAACACAAATAAGATTGAAGTCTTATATTTACCTGCCCCTGGGAAAGCCTAATCCGATCCAAGGATCAAGATAAATGACATGATATAAACGCCGTGGACAGATTCACATATCTTGGCAGCACACTCTCCAGAAACGGAAAGGTCGATAATTAAATCGACCTGCGTATCGCCAAGGCCAGTGCATCCTATGGCAGACTGTCTAAAATGTCTGGAACAGACGTAATATCAACACAAATACAAAGCTAGGGGTCTATCGAGCCATCATCCTCCCTACATTGCTATGTGCCCCAGAAACGTGGACAGTGGACAGAAAACATGCAAAGAAACTGAATCAGTTCCACATGACAAGTCTAAGAAAAATACTGAATGTCAAATGGCAAAACAAAATACCAGATACTGAAGTCCTTTGAAGAGCGGGTCTGCAAAGCATCCACACAATTATGATGCAGTCCCAGCTGCGTTGGGCAGGACACGTCTGCAGAATGGAAGATCACCGCATCCCTAAACGACTCTTGTATGGCCAACTAAGCAAAGAAAAGCGCTCGCAAGGTGGCCAAAGAAAGCGCTTTAGGGACACCCTCAAAGCTTCTCTGAAAGCGTTCTGCATAGACCCAGCAACCTGGGAGACAGAGGCACACAAAAGAGCATCATGGCTTCGCGTTGTGAAGACTGGCGCACAGGTTGCTGAGGACAAAAGAAAAATGCTGGCAGAAGAAAAACGCCAGAGAAGAAAAGCAAGGCCAATGACTCTAGCTCCAGCTGGAATAACCTGCCCAGTGTGCAGCCGAACATTCCGGGCTCACATAGGTCTCACCAGCCACATGAGGAGGCACAAAACCCCAGTGCAAAGCTTTCAGCCCTCTGGATGACAAAGTGGTCATCATCGAAGCACGATGGACGAACTCTATATATAGTCTCGCCCTTTCAAGTTTGGGTTCACTAAGACGACGATCTATAAAGGGAACTTATTCAGCTTACACCACCACTTTAGCCAATAACGAAACAAAATGATTGATTACCAATTGTTAATTAACTAATTGGCTGTATCTATGTTATTAATTCTTGTGTTGTCAGGTAAAAGAAAATATTGTGCAAAATGTTCAGCTTAATGCGAGATTGAGTGAAGGAGAAATACACAATTTTTACCCAGACAGTCGGACAGAGTGATTTGATAGAAGCTTTGTTAAAAAAAATCCAGAAATAATTATTGTTTCCCTCAATGGGATTTCAACCTAAAACCTTTAGTTTTTGGCTTTCAAAAGCATTAACACTGCCCTTCCACCTCACTTTTTTTAATAAGTATCTAAACGATAATTAAACACATCAAAGAGTATTCATTTAAACGATAATTAAACACATCAAAGAGTATTCATTTAAAGAAACCATCGTAACTGAAGCTATAGTATCATTAGTATCCTCCCATTCCGTCTCCCCCCCCCCTTAAATCGCTCGTTCCTTTTCAACGTTTTTGTAGGCGTTTGATTATCCAGACTAATAATTGTGAGATACATCTGAATGGTGCTGTGTATCCAAATATATTGCAGACTTTTCACTCAGCAATGGCAACATTTTGAAAAAAAAAAATTTTTGTGCTCAATTTTTTTTTTTTAATCTACCAATTTCTTTGGCTAACGACAGAGAATTGAAATCTATTTGCCGACGCAGATATAATCCCACGACGGAAGCTCCGTAATATCAACAGTCAAAGAAGTACGGCCCGCGGACTACATTTGAAATCGATATCTAATTTGTAGTTAGGACGTATTCATCTTTTTCACTTGGGAATTTGCAATTCGCTACGCATGGACACTAAACATTAAAAGTAAACAAACTCTATAAGAAGGATCTTATTTTTTTATTTTTATTTTTGTGTATGTATCGACTAAGTGGATTAGATGTTTTAGTACTGATAATACTGTGTGGTCATCGAAACAAAAGGCGAATACTGTATTGACCTTATAGTCCACTTTTTGGTTTGGTATTTGAAGTCTTATATTACATCCGTATTGAATACATTATTGTTGGCCGACTTCATTCGTAGGACGGCTATGCTTCATCTCAAACTGCAGGGATGCCGGAACTGGCACGAGGACCAGATCCCGCACGCGAGGCATTGCTTTCCGGCCCATCTGTATCGTGCCAAAGAGTATATATTGTTAAAGGTGTTTGTATTTGAAGGTTTCTTGTTGTGCTGGTGAAATTACGAGTTCGAACACACAATAACAGATAGAGTAAATGACTTGATAAGGCTTGTTTAACTTCAAACAATTTAATACGTAAAATAAGGACACAGTCAGAAATCGTGTTGCTAGTTCTAGGCGTCACGTCCGTCTCTATCTTTCGTCATTATGTAATCCTAGTTTTTAATCCCTACGTCACGTCATTCTATAGATACCCGATTTTCCCAATACTTCTACGCGTCAAGTCATTACATATTTCCTCCCCCCTTTATCAAAAAAAAATTGTCAATCAATTTTTTTTTTTCAGTCCACAAGTCCAAAACTCTACCTCCTACTGTCATATGTCTTACAATTTACATGGCCATTAATTGGGAAAAAAGACAACAACATATATCTTGCTCTTGAGTCTTGATAGACACCTTGACACCTTGAATTTATGAATACAAGTCCACATATGTACAGTTCTACTATAGTTTATGGTAGAAAATAAAATACTGTTCCAATCATCACTACTGTCGTTAATGATGATAAAGTACAACACAGTTCATTATCATAGTCTTTTCCACTACCAACGCAAAAGTCCATAAATGATTACACTATGTACACAATCCTTAGGTAGTCTCTTCCATAAAGAACACAGAGTCCATCAATAATTAAACCATGCCCAAAGTCCATAAAGTCCATAAATAAATAACGTAGTTCCTTTCATGAATACTACAAGAGAGTCCCTCACAATCGAGCCATGTGTATAGTCCATAAACAGTCATATGGCGATGATGCCTTTGCTGATTCCATAGGCATAAAAAATTGAAGTGACATAACAGTTCATAGTTCATATATAGAGATGCCTTTGCTGATTCCATAGGCATATAGGTTTAACATGGCTACTGTCAACAGCATAGCGTATGTGTAGACTACTGTCAACAGCATAGAGTATGTGTGGATACTCGGAACATCACCAAACCTTTCCTGTCGAACAAAATGTAATATTTGTATCAGAAAAACTTTTCCAATAAATTTACCTAACTTTTTTGTTGGGCACTAATAAGTTGTATTTTCTCTCCACTTACCATTTCCAATTGACCTAATCTTTACACAATGAGCGTTAATGATTTAAAAAAATAAAATAATGACTTTAGATGATCATACTTACTTTAGTTTATACTTTTGTCCTCATTACTGACATTTTATAATTATCTCCCTTGATTAATAAAAAAAAATCCCAATTAAAATTAATTGAGTTATCTCCCTTTCAAATGAATAAAATACAGTATCTATACAAACAACTTATTCATGCCCACTAATCAAAACATAACAATATACATGCATCAATAAATTAAAATCAATGAACATTATTTACACTAGTTCTATCCTACAGTAACTCTTGATAACATATCTGCCACGATATTAATTTCCCCTTTTATTGCTTGTAGTTTAAAATTATATTCTTGTAGAATCAGAAATCACCTATACAGTCTATCAGATAACAATACAAATTTATTTCCCAGTAAAAGGCTTTCCAGTTTACATGGATTATTGTAAATGTAAATTTAATGTACTGTAATGAAATCCTAAAAGACTTCATGAAAATAGGTCTATCACTTGTCAGTTTCATGTCATGCTCTATAATGTCTGTTTTCCCTGGCAAACTTGAAAAAATTTCTTTGAAATCACCAACAATGTTCATTATGTCCCTTGTCTTTTCTGGAGATAAATTTCCCAAATTTAACTTTTCCCATGTTTGACTATCTTTTGTTTCTAATATAGGTATATTTTTAATATCATTTTCTTTAGTTTCCTCATTAATTGATACCATGAAACATTCATGTATTTGATTATCACTTTCTTCATTTTCTGCATCTAAGTTTTGAATTTGATTAATTTGATTTTCATTGTCTACCTTTGTATCTATACCTTGAAATTGTTCTTCATTTCTTTCTGTGTATAGTTTCAAATTATTTATATGGTAAGTTTTTATTTTCCCATTCATGTTTATCTTGTAGTTTACTTCACTTGTTTTGTGTGTAACAGTAAATGGTCCTTTCCATTGTTTTCCTAATTTGTTTTTTAAGTCAATTACCAAAAGTAATACCTTATCTCCTACTTCTAACTTCCTTAATTTTCTTTTTTCATTTAAGTTCTCATGCACTGTTTCTTTATATTTCATATTATTCTCATAAGCTTCTTTCCATATCTGTTTTAAATCTAATACTGTTTCATTAATCTTTTCATTTTCCTCCTTGTCTATAATTAGGCTTTCTTTAAAAATTTGTATCTCATCCCTGGGTTTCCTTCCATGAACCAACTCATATGGTGAAAATTGAGTTGCCTCATGAATATTATTTCTAAGAGAAAATAGAACAAAGTTAATATATTGATCCCAGTTTTTCTGATTGTTTTCTACAATTTTAGCTAAAGCTCTCTTTATAACTCCGTTTAGTCGTTCGCAAAGGCCATTGCCCTCTGGGTGGAATGCTGAAGATCTAATATGTTCTATGCCATATTTTAATGTCCATCTTTTAAATAACTCAGATGTGAACATAGAAGCATTGTCTGATAGTAATGTTTTTGGTATCCCATGTCTCACTATGAACCTTTGATCTAAAGCATTAATAATATTCTCTGTGTCTATATTAGATAATGCTACTGCTTCAGGATATCTACTGAACATGTCCACTATTGTCAATATGTATCTATTATTGTGCTCAGTTTTAGTTAAAGGTCCTATGATATCTATTGCTATCTTTTGAAATGGTTTATTTGGTTCATCCATTGTCTGTAATGGAGCTTTACCTAATTTACCCTTAAGTCCTCTTCTTTGACACATGTCACATGACCTTATGTAGTTTGATATAGTTACTTTCATTTTAGGCCAAAACACTTGGGTTGCTAAGTTTCTGAAACATTTCTTAATACCTCTGTGTGCACTTAAATTACTATCATGTGATAAAATCATGACGTCCTTCCAATACTTTTGAGGTAAAACTAACTGTTTTATTTCTCTACCATTTAGTTTTGTTTTCCTAAACAGTATTCCTTCTTCTATGACAAATTTCTCAATTGGATTATTGTTCCTTTTATCACTAATCCTATCATAGATTTTCCCAATTATGTTATCCTGTTTTTGTTCTTGAGCTAGTTTGTTTATTCCTTTTAATTCTTCAATTTTCATTTCTTTAGGTATCTCTTTTTGTTGCTCTGTGTCTATATGCTCATGACTTTGTATTTCAAATTGTTTTGTGTCTATATTATTATGCTCATGACTTTGTATTTCAACTTGTTTTAATTCTTCTTCTTTCTCCTTATTTTCTTCAACATTAACTGTTTCATTATTTATATTACTAGGTTTCTGTGTTTCTACTTTAGGCTTATCTTTAGATCTAGTTATAACCATATTGCTTATATAGTTATCTGATTTTGTCTTTTTGTTTTGTTTAAACATTTCATATTTCTTTTCCCATGCTTCAATTTCTTGTTTGGAGCATTCTTTCAAACCTGTCAAATTTCCTATTAACATGTCATGTCTCATATTAGGCATAGCTACTCCCTCACAATGACCAGTATAGAATGGTGTCTCAATGAACACTTTAAATACTTTAAACTCCTTTATACTGCCATCTGCTAACTCAACTTTTCTACTATATCCCTTATAGTACTGTGGTTCAATCAGATCAGCCCTGACGACCAATGTATTAGATCCACTATCTCTAATCGCTTGAATGGGCACATTGTTTATAAAGGCTGGATAAAAAGCAAAATTGTTTTTGTTTTCCCTAACAAAATAAACTCTATCAGAATTTCTACTTTTGTATTCCCTGCTTTTGTTTCCACTGTGTGTGTTATTACTGTAATTGTTGTTGTAATTGTTGTATCTATTACTACTGTCTGATCTGTAATTGTTCCTATCATCTGTTCTATTGTAATTGTTTGCACTACCTGATCTATTGTGATTATTTCTACTGTTTGACCTATTTTGTGTTCCCCAGCAGTTCATAGCTAAATGTCCTCTTTTATTGCATCTGTAACACACTACATCTCTGTTGTTTGTTCTATTTCTACTATTATTGTATCTAGAATGTTGGCTATCCCTACTTCTATTTCTACTTCTATCAGTATTTTCTTGAGTGTATCCAACTAAATCAATATTCTTTTTGTCTTTACATGAAAAGGGGTTGTTAGGATAGGCATTTTTATATGTTCTTATGATTTCAGTGACATCATCTAAAATTTTAGGATTTCTCTCTTTAATAAAAGATTGTAGTTGGGGGTCACATTTAGCAATGAAATTGTCTACTAGTATAAAATTCTTTAAACCCTCAAATGAATTTTCAATCTTCTCAAATCCTAGCCATTTATTAAAATAGTCCTTTTCCATATTTATAGTGGTTTGGGGTTCTGTCTGATTAGATGGAGTATTATCAAAGTACTTTTTCCTAAATGTGCTGGCATTGTGGCCATATGCATTGAGCAGTTCCTTTTTTAAAGTTTGGTAGCTATTTTGCACAGTGTGATCATGATTTTGGCATATTGTAAGAGCCTGTCCTTGCACAAAATCAAGCAGAATTTGAGACCATTCCTCCTCCCTTATATTACAGTTTTTCATTTTTATTTCATATCTTTTTAGATAGTCTGAAATACAGTCCCTAGCTTCTTGAAAAGGTTGCAGTTTTTTCCTTAACCAATGGTTATTATCACTTGCAATATTAGTAATGTTATTAGTGTTACCATTACTATTATTAGTGTCACTATGATTGTCTGAAGTGCTAGCATTAGAACTATCCTGTGTGTTACTAGATTTTGTCTGCTTTTGTTCAGCCTCAATCCTTAATTTCTCAATGTCATACTTTAGTTTCCTATCAGCTTCTTCTTTTATTAGTTGAGCTTCCCTATCTTTTTCTTTTTCCCTTATCTGCTCTATTCTATCTCTCTCTATTGTCACCATTTGTTGTACATAGCTAGCTAGGTCTTTCCCTTTAAGTTCTAGCTGCTTTGCCTCAGCAATAATTTGCTGGCGAAAAGTCTCCATATAATCATATGGTGGAGCTGTTGCCATTATGATTAATTCAAATAGTACAAATAATACCGTATTGATATGGCCTCCCTACTGGCCTAAATGTCACAATTTAGTTAAATACTTTTTTTCAATATATAATATATATATAAATACAAATATAGTCAATTCTTGACACCTTTGTCTTATTTCAAATATCAACAAATATCAATTCAGTGGACTTACTCACTGCCACAACAACACAGATCTAGATTTATATTGAAACTCAAGTGGACTTACTCACAGCCACAAACTTTTAAATGTAATTGCAACTTAATTCAGTGGACTTACTTCTGGCCACATACACATGTACATATATAAATATTGGACTTACTTATTGCCAAATAATACTCTAGGACTATTCTAGTCTCTAGTCTAGATTCAATATACTCAAATATACTCAAATAACTCAATAATATACCTCAAATAACTCAAATATCTCAATATTATACCTCTCAACAGTAAATCACACTTTAGTGATACTGATAAAAAACTCTGACCACTTAGAATGTGTTTGAACACATCTACAATATGTCAACCGATTAAATCGGGACAAAAGATCTATATATAAATATAATTAAATCCTTAGACTCAGATGTCTTTAGGATAAATAGATCTGCGTTCTCATGAGTATATAACAATGTAGTTATAACCCGAAAACAGTCTAGAACTTATACTAGACTAAACATGGCCTACCTGATCTCACTTAAGATAAAATTAATAATATATAATAATAATAAGATAAAATAGACGTAATAAGACACAAAAAATAAATCTAGTCTAATAAGATGAGACTTTTTTAAGGAGAAGACAAGAAAGGTACAATGAATATAACGTCACATTACTTGTAAAAAAAAATATAATAAAAGATCTAGATTGATTTTATGACGAAGATACAAACAAGACGAGACAATCTAAACAATTACTGAGACTTCATTAATGAGTAGATCCACTTTTTTACGTCCCTATGACGCCCTCATCAGGCAATCTACTCTTAACAAAGATCTACTATCCCTATAGACTTAAAACTAATGGAGAAGAAGATATAACTTATCTTTATAGTCAGAATCTGTCCCTCGGTCCACGGAACGCCCACTGGTCAGCTTAACACACGTTCCCCACTGACGTAGGTAAGGTAAGGTGTGCTCCCACAAAGGCTACTTGACGGCAGTACAACGACGTTAGGTCACTCTCTCCTGGTGCTGCTCAAAATATGGTACAGGTACGAAGTCCTCTGGTTCGGTCAGGTTCCACGGCTCACGGTTCCGGAATGTTGATCTGTTGGTGCTGTCTTCTGGTTTCAGGTCACTGGTCAGGAACAAAAGTCATTGAGACAAGCTAGTGGTGCTGTCTCAAGAGAGATGAGGAAAAATGGCTAAGTCCAACTCTCTCTGATGAATAAAACGTTGTTCAACTTTAAAAGTTGAATAAAAAATCACGCAGTGTGATAGTAGGGTTTATCATCACTGGTGTGTAGATGTAGAAGTACAGCAACACTGCAACAGTCTTGAGAATAATAGATCTATAGTCCAACAAGCCAAGGTGACGAAAGGTGACGTCAACGGTCGACTTGTAGATCCAAATAGTAAATATATCCAGAGGTGACTTTCCGTACTTCAATAAAATATCCAAACTGCCGTAATGAGGTATACTGGAGGTATATTAACGACTGACTGTCCTTAAATATTTGCAACGGACGAAATAACTTTCTTTAAATGGATCTCGAGTGTTGAATCTTGTAGATCTCAGAAGACAAAATGGCTGGCCACGCCAAATCACACTGACTGGTAGAGTTTAGTCCAAAATAGTTTCGAACTTTTCTTCTTCTGCTAAATCCACTGGAATAGCGATGCCAAAAGGATCCAGCTGCAGTCCAGACCTAATGACACAAACGTAGGCTAGATCCAGTGAAAAACTGATAGTCAAGTGTACTTGTCAATATGTAAACTGTAGATCTAAGTTGTAGATGAAATCGGAGATCCAACTGACGCCTAGATTCAGATCGGGGTCGGCCTGTCGAGGGTCGCCACTTCTGTTAAAGGTGTTTGTATTTGAAGGTTTCTTGTTGTGCTGGTGAAATTACGAGTTCGAACACACAATAACAGATAGAGTAAATGACTTGATAAGGCTTGTTTAACTTCAAACAATTTAATACGTAAAATAAGGACACAGTCAGAAATCGTGTTGCTAGTTCTAGGCGTCACGTCCGTCTCTATCTTTCGTCATTATGTAATCCTAGTTTTTAATCCCTACGTCACGTCATTCTATAGATACCCGATTTTCCCAATACTTCTACGCGTCAAGTCATTACAATATCTCTGTTGCATTTTACCTCTCGAGGAACAGTCTTTTCCCTTTGTATGTTCTTGTGTGACTAAATAGGCCAATCCTTGATGCACAGCTGCTGTCACAGGTTGGGCATATGTAATCACCAGGCGCCGTTGCATTTTCATCATTGACCCTTCCTTTATGCTCTCTCTCTCCATGTCGATCTATCCAGTGCAACTTTTTCCCAGCTGCTAGTGTCGATTTTGAAGAGCTTCTTGTCGCGTTTGCATACATCCGTATACCGTAAAAGTGGGCGACCAGCGGCTCTACTGCCTTCAGTTAGATCACCATACATAATTTCTTGTGGAAGTCGATCTTCTGGTATTCTATGAACGTGGATAAGCCTGGAAGACGTCTGTTGCTGATAACAGAGCGGAAGTCCTGACACCCTGCTCTTCGTAGCAGTTCCTAATTGATTATTTTATCTTGCCACTTTTATTTTAAAGATCCGCTTTAGGCATCATCCAAGTTGGAGGATATTTAGCTCTTTTCGTGCTGTACATTTTTTCGTGTTGGCGTTTGACCTTAAAAATTACATATGAATAAGTAAAGGTCAGACTATTTGGCCTTATTACAGGGCCAATACAGTTATGATGTTACACAGTGATGTCTGCCAAATAAAGTCTTTTGACAAAGCTTATATTAACTCATATTGTGTGTTTGATAAAAATTGTGTGCACCTCATATCTATCACTTCTCGAATCGGTGTTCAAGTTGAAACCTTACACTACTATATATTGTCCCTACAAACATGCGGATCGATTTAAAAAATTCCTTAATAAATCGATTAGTCAATATTGTGTTTTCATATAGATAAAGGGGAATAAATCTCTTTTTTTATTAGGTATATGGCTGTAAATGTGTTTTTAAAAACTTTATTTATTCATATAAACCTCGGTTTCTTTAGTAACAATGTCTTTTAGTAACTAAACACACAGACCGTTGCGCGCATGTCCAAAACAAACAAATAACGATTTTTTTTTTGTATGGCAGTCAACCCGAAATGTCGTTAATTAAAATATATACTAGAGTGAGTGGCGTGTAGGTATGAAGCTGGACAATGTCTCTCCTCGACTGTTTGACTTTCGATGCCTATGTGTACCAGCTTTTCTTGTATATAACAACATACTCACTTAAACACCCCCCATCCGAACCAACGATCCTTTTTCTTCCTGTCTTAGAACGCTTATGACATATTTCACAGAGGTTCTCGCACTGGCGCCCGTTTCTTTAAAGATCCATGCTTTACGTTTCTCGCAAACCGATTTCTTTTTTGACATATTTAGAACTTCATAAAGAAGTGGATAAAAGATTATATTTTTTTTTCTACATTTTCCAAAAGACTTAAGACCAGAAGCGACCAATTAAGACGGAATATACTCACGTCTGCTCATAAAAAAAATGTCTTCCGCAAAGGAAAGATAACCCTTGTAATATTTTCTTTACGTCGTACTTCTGCGGGACTCAGAACTGGCAGCGTGCTGTCCTGATAACACGCACTTTATGTCTCTAACGTCCAGGGCTTGATAACTTCATGGAATTAGAGTTAGTAATTATGCGCGCCTTTTTTTTCCCTCCCCAAATGTTTTTTTTTAAATGCATCGTTTTTATTTCTCTTGTTTGTTTGTTTTTGTTGTCGCTCTTTCTTGCTCGAGTTGTTTAAGGGCAAACTCTTAAACAATGTCGTTTTTATACAACGTCAAAGATAACGACATTGTGCAGGAAAAAGTTGAATATCAATTTTTTATGACGTTGTAAGGATGTGTTACAAATTTATAATAGGCCGTCTCAGCGTCTGAAATGAAACTCTCTTCCTTCTTGAAAATTGAATAACGTTTTTTTTTAAATTGTTCACAACTCGACATTGTCAGAGGCAGACATCATCCAGTTT
>JADKLZ010001913.1:11455124-11469237 GCA_021533235.1 Biomphalaria straminea
CAATGTAGACTCTAACTGGAACAGTGAACGTGTTATGCCTTCACTTTGACTCAGTGGACATTCAATGTAGACTCTAACTGGAACAGTGAACGTATTTTTTTCTATGTGGAACATGATAATAATTCAAATTATTTGATTTGTAAAGAAAGTGTGTCTGCTTTAAAAAAACAAACATACAAATGGATTTCAAAACTAAAAAGAAGCCATTCTTGAGTAGAGCCGCGAATAAAAGATTATTAAACTATGCCTAGAAATTGGAGGATCAATGGGAATATTTACGAAACAGACACACGAAAATGAGTCGTTGGTAGAATGGCTACAATGAAAATTGTAATTTACATTTTAAGTAAGACGTGAAGCCATTTTCTGACGCCTAAAAAAAAGATCAACTTCAAATACCCCTTGAAGGGGGCCATCGGTTCTAATAACATTGGTTCAGGTGAATTTCATTTTTTTTTTTACCTTTTCGGTCATGTGGCCCGCGACACGAGTGTCGGAATCGAAAATGCCCGCCGGTCGAATTAGGTTGGGCATGACTTGCTCTAGAATAGAAGTTTTGGTAAACAAATGGGGGGGGGGGGGGCATTGTCATCAAAAGGATTAGATCTAAGTCTTTTGTGCTATACAGTCAGAAATCTGCCCAGGAACTTTTAAAGCGACGATTTCAATGTGTTGTTGAGTTATACACCGGTCACCAGGTAGATTTCACTTTGTAAAATTAATAGCTGGTAGAAATACTGTCCCTGACATTCTAGTGATAAAAAAAAGAAAATTAAAGCATTCAATGTGACAGTAACTAATGTGGATTGGATAGGAATTAATCGTGTTGAATATTCATTATGTAATGTAAATTCTGTTTAATATTTTCTTTTTTTTTCTCTCTCTCTCTTCTATTATTTTAATATAAACGACAAAAAAAAATTGATTACAATAATCATTTCCCCGCTTTAATGAACTATTACAAACTGCGTCAGCCGTGGTTGCACCATTTGTTCTGGAACATTCTCCCCAATGTTGACGTGTTGAAAGCTAAACCTGGGCAAACAAAACACTTTTTTTTTGGTTTAAATTCTCGATTAAAATTGTACAAGATAATTACGTGTTTAATGAAAAGATTATAATCCGTCCGCGGTAGCTGAATAACTTTCTGGATTGAATCCATTTGTCTTGGTCAGTGCTGTCTGGCGACGCCCCTGGGGACTTAGAAGCATTCCAAATTTACCTCCCCCCGTTCCTTTCCATTACCAGTTCCCTGCATCGTCTGCTGACAGCGAAAATCGCTTTGTAAAGGATGCATTGCAGCCGCCACTAAGGTCAAGGAGAGACAGCAGCATTGTTTTACAGCCGACACTAAGGTCAAGTAGAAACAGCAGCATTGTTTTACAGCCGACACTAAGGTCAAGGAGAAAAAGCAGCATTGGCTTGCAGCCGACACTAAGGTCAAGGAGAAACTGCAGCATTGGCTTGCAGCCGACACTAAGGTCAAGGAGAAATTGCAGCATTGTTTTACAGCCGACTTTAAGGTCAAGGAGAAACAGCAGCATTGGCTTGCAATGTCAAGGAGACACTAACTTGGAGGAGATCGGCCGTCAGTAAGGCTGTGGCTGCAGGATTAAGGACAAGTGGAGTCTCTGGAGCGTTGTTGTTACAGATATGTGTGTGGGGGGGTGCAGGAGCTGCGTGAATTTCGTTGACACTACTGTGACTGATACATTTGGCATGCTCTATTCTCCAGCATCCAGTCTATTGTCGGAAGGTATGGTTCTCTTCCCTAAAGCTAAAGTTGTTTTTCTGATACTGGAGCTCAAGAAACAACTTTTGTCCGAGATTGAGACCTCAGATTCTGGACTGTCTAACGATGGAAACAATTGTATCATCTTCAAGAGGTAATACTCTTTTTTTTTTTGGTTTGATTTCTGATGTCAACAATGATCAGAATTAAATAATTTTAAAACATGATAGTCTAACCAGTATGGCAACAAGGATGGCTGTGAGTTCAATGTTTAATGCTAGAATCATGATCTGAAAGTGAAAGCATTCTAATGTATCCTTACTGTTTCTTTTGCATAGGAGGGACGGAATTAGGTCCTTCTGTTCGGGCCCTCTGAATCAATCTCAATGTATGTAGTCTGTTTCCCGTTGCATGAAACTTGGATCCTCCAGCGACTTTCGGCGCATTGGGCGGCAAGCTGTTTTAAAGTTTGCTGTTTCTGTAGCAATTGTGGGTGTGGTCGCAAGCCACTCGCCAAATCCTCCTCCTTTCTAACCCGGGCTTGGGACCGACAGATGGCAGATGAAACTGTCTCTAGCGAAACTGCTAACGGCTGTCCATTAAATTTGAGGGTCATAATAGTTCGATAAAAAGGGTTAATGTGCCTTTAAAATGTGATGAATATAGCTGTACAGATTTATAAGAGTTGCTGGGCCTTTATAAAGAGACGGATACTCAAGTGCTGACTTTTTCCCTTTCTTAATATTTTTGTCCTTTAGAATTGAAAAGCTGAAGTCTTTCCATGGACTACCTGTGGTCTTACTTCTGGCACCACTGTTCACCAGTAAAGAGTACAAAGCTGTGTCAGACCTACAGATAAAGTAAGTCACTTTCTACGTCAGTATATTCTCGCGTTGTTTGATCTAGCCTAAATGTAATAGTTGGATACATGCTGCGTTAGTGTCAGTGAAATAATCCTGTAAGAAACTAGCAGTGATTGTGATAGGGTGTGTTGTAAATGTGCCGGTTATGACGTCGTGAAGGTGATTTCATTGACTTCCTTCATATACCATATCCAGTTTCGTTTTGCTGAAGAATATCGTTTGTGATGTTATTAAACGAAAGACTTTATCGTCACTGTGTCTTTAATATACTGCTATTAGTGCTGATCTGCGTTATATCTTATCAAAAGACTTATTACGCCCTGATCGTATCCAGGTGCAGTGGCCTAGCTAGGTTGAGGGAAGGAGTCCAAATTTGAAAATCCCTCCGGACTTGGTTGGGGTGAGAGGGCTAATGAGTCTCAAAAATTAGTTTTTAGATTAAATATTACGCCATCATCTCATGTCATGATATCAAATGTCAAAATGCAGGGGCCCCCTAACGAGGTGAACCCCCCCCCCCGTCCGGGCCCCCTAATCCTTGCTACGCCACTGTCCAGGTGTGAACCAAGTCTCTTTTTAAAAAAAAAATCATAATATATGTTTACAATCTCTTCATGGGTTCAAAATGTAAAAACTGGTTGAAAACTGTGGACAATGTTATTTGGTAAACGTCTGTGATGATTTTCCTAGAAATGTAACAGTTTATGTAGGCTTATATCTTTGGGGGAAAAAACAACTACCTAATTGGTCACACCATGAAAACTTAGGTTTGATAATTTTTCAAAATAAAATCATCTTGAAACTAAATTTGTCTAACTAACGGGAATTACCGTACTTCATCCATATGATTCTATGTATTCGGTAGTATGCACACTAAATAAAAAGACTAATGTAAACAGTTTGAGCTCCGTTTTCTGTAGAGGCTCTGGTTGTGATACTCTAGTAAAATTATGAGCTGAAAATAGAAGAATTTGATTGTGTATAGCTTACTGGTAAGACTTCTGGCAATAACGAAGCATTACAAAAATGCATGAGAAATGATAGACCACCGTCAGCTTCATAATTTAGGAATGGATTATTTATTTTAAATATTAAATGTTCATTTTTTTTTAACCATGGAAGGGAAACAACTCTCTTGCCTAATGCACTAAATATAGAGACATGTTATGTCATAGTTCCTACGGTTATCTTTCTTTCGTGCCAGCTTTTAATACTATCTTCAATGTCCTCGTTTTAGTCTGAGCTCTTCACGGCCTATAGCATCCAAGGTCCTTCCATCTATGAAATAGAATCCCTTGAATATGTTACGTGAGTCTGTTGTTGTAGAAGTGACAATCTCTGAGATTGGAGTAATTGCCACTATGACTCAGCGCACGATTCACGTAGCGCTCCCCCCTTCCCATCATTCTCTGTCTTGTCGTCTGCATAATGGAAGTAAGACAGGCTTGATAATGAAGCGAGTGCAAAATGGATCCCCTGCCGCTAGAGTTTGATAAAGAAGCTATAGGTCTATATGTCTTCTTCGGTTGAAAATAGGGGAAAAAACCCAGAACTAAACACAGGGTAGAAAAGAAAAAAAAAACGGGAAAATTTGAAGTGGAAATGTTGACATTAAAATGCGTTGAATCGGCGGGACAACTTGGTAGAACAGGGATTCAATTGTAAGTTGCTGTTTTTTAAGATGAAAAAGGACTTCAGTATAGGTGTCGAGTTTTACTAAGATTTGTATTTTTATGAGACGACGTGTTATTGGTGTAATAACTCATTCAGGACTGTCACGAGTTCCTTTCACTTTGAATCAAGTTGTCAACGGTCCTACTTTTAAGTCTTGCTGCTCTTGGTCTAACTTCTGTCTGGTACTATACATATACATTTCAGTGGAATGACTTCCAATGGTCAAATCCATAAAGTCGTAACTATCTGTCACTAGTCACACACATGTGGTATTGGTTGAATCGCCTTGTAGCAAATTCAGCCATCCATCTTGTTTTTCTGCATGGATTATAGAGTCTTCAGTCATTGTTGAATGAAAATTTGTCAGGTCTGGTGCTTGAAGCTATCAGACAAACTCAGGGATCTTGTTGATAACTGGTGATGAACACATTCTATCAGAGAATGAAATAACTGAAACGAATCCCTCGCGATTCAAGTTTTTAAGAATTATCTTGTTATATACTTTAGTATCGGATAGAATGCAATAATAACGCCGTGTGTGATGTCTTATCAGTAAAATGGCAGCATCAAAACACTTGTTTGTTGAATCCCCTATGTATTGATATTGTCTCACTCGAGGGATGTCTAAAGCAAGGAGACACATGGGCCGCATCCTTAATGGTTTCAGACTTCGCAGGGCATAGATGCATTCGCAATGTCTTTATAAAAGTTTAATATGCAGTTTTCTATTGAATTGTGCTGCATTGTTTGAATTTTAGTGTGAATGTACGTTGTGGTTTTTTTTATAGTTTCAATATTTTGCTTGGTGTAATGCAAAAATTTCCTTACGGACAATAAAGATTATTATTATTATTTTATGGTTATGCAAGAGTTGTTTTTTTTTAGTTTTAAAGCGTACCTGGGGGGGGGGTGATGAATGCCACTATAGAATGTATTAACTTGACAGTAGTTCCATCAATGTATTCAACAACATTTAATGCTTCCTCTAAGCTCACGTGACGACATCATGACCTTAAGAAATCTCTTCTATTCCAGATACTTGAGTGACAAAGTTTGCTTCCTACCGACACACGATGCCGAGGAAACGGTTGCAGCCATGGTAGCCATTGCTGATGTGAGCTCATTTGTATATTAGCGAACAAGGGGGAGGGGGGGCAACAGCTGCCACTTGGAATTTGTGGTCGTGGAAGGAAAGAAAATGATATAATGGGGGGGGGGGGGGGTTTTGGGTTATTTTGGTGGTCATTATTAACTCTTTCTCGTCTAACTGACGATACCAACGTTGATTCCGCCAGAATGTGGTAAATAATTACGGAGAGAAAGAGTTAATGAAAAATTCTTAATTATATAGAGTTTCATGCTCTATCAAATACTAGACATACAGATTAACTTCCATTAGCACATTTAATTAATATGGTATGTTTAGTTAGTATTTATTAAGCCTGTATGTATTAATACTACCCTCTTTCCCACTAGACCTGGCTGTCTTGATAAAGTCTTCGCTATGACATTCGGGGTTGGAAGGTTTATCACAAGGAAAGTTCTGACCAAGGGATTATTTGATATTGGTATCAGTATTTTAACTAAGCCATTTGTTCAGACAGTTGTTTAATTTAATGGAGTTCATGTTAATGTTTCCTGGTGTTCAGAGTTCCGCCGTTGAAACAATAATCGTTTTGTGACAAAACCGAGATCTTAGTATCTGTTTTTAAAGATTACTTCGTCTTGTGCCACAGTTTCAATAGATTGATTTACTATTTAGTAGTATGACTAACTCATTGGGGAATAACATTTATTTATTTTTTACACAATTGGACTGATAAATAACATTTATGGAACGACAGTAGGCATTAGGCAAACAGACCAAAGGCATGTCGATTGTCTCGCCTGATTTAAAATTACTACCTAAGACGTCGGCGTCTCTGGCACTTATAGTAATTACTTTTAATAATCTTAAAAAGTCTAAATAGCAATTACATCAGCGTTTTGGGGTCAATGACCTGGCCATATAGCAAGAGTAATCAAGGAAATGGGTCATCTCGACATAACTTACCCGAGCATCGGTTTTGACAAAATGCTAACTTTACAAAAAGGAAAACACAAAGTGTTCTATTAATTGTTAGTTATAGAACTTGTACTTTAGTTATATCTATATTTTAAAGTCTTAATGGGGAAAAGTTTCACAAATTGAATCACTTCTAACATTTCTAGGAACCTCCATTGCACTGCCTTAAAAAAGAAAAAAGCTTATCATAAACAGCAATAAAGAGGTTAAAAGTTATCTGAGTTTATTTCATTTTCTCTTGACAGCTTCAGACCCCGCCCAAGTCTGATCTCCTCGCCGAACGGTTTCGAGAATTACGTAGCAGTCTTCTTAAGCCTGCGTCTTTCCTCGCCCATTAAAGTGATAGCACAGGATTGCCGGCTGAGCGCTTCATTGCTGACATAATAGGCTACTTACAACAGTGTATGTGTGTCGAGTGTCTGGATTGGGGGGGGGCAGTAGGCTGTAAAGTAGAAATGATTACCTGTGTGTGTGTGTATCAACATTTGCCCCGTGTCGTCTTGTCAGAAGGAAATTGTGCATGGAGAAAAGTGTATTTCACGTTTTAGTCAAAGGGTTCTCACTCGAAGTCACCCGACCCCTTTAAAAAAAAAAAAAGTAATGTAGATGTTTTCTATTTTGTGTTGTTATTAGGCAGCATATCCTAGAAAGAGTGTAAAGAAAGAAAAAACTAAAGAAATTGTTGAATGATGTCAGAACTTTGAATCTTTCAAGCATTATCTGACAACTTAATGTACCTTTATGTCTACTCGAGAAATTGGGTTGACTCTAGGCTTAAACTAGGAATGATACATAATTAATTAGTAGGATGAATACAGAATCACACAAGATCGCTTGATGGATGCTCTATCAGATTGTGATACCGCAGTATGACTTCTCTGACCAGTGCAATGCTTGTGCTGTCTATGTTCGAGCATGTCTAACCATAAGTGCAATGCTTGCGCTGTCTATGTTCGTGCATGTCTAACCATAAGTGCAATGCTTGTGCTGTCTATGTTCGTGCATGTCTAACCATCAATCATGAAGACAATTTTAGTTTGGTATCATTTTACAAGAGGCTTTTTTTTTCTGCTTTCAAAACATTAAGGTACAGACAAACAACGCAAACACAATAGTGATTCTCTATTCTGGGACTAAAAAGAAGTGTTTACCCGTATCTCTAATCATAAACGCTCACACACACAGTAGAATTTTTTTTTCCAATGAATGGACCAGTTGAAAACATCTGCATTTATTTTGAACACCTGTCGTTGTATGTAATAACTTCATTTCAGACTTTAAAACTTTCAATAAATATTTAGAAATTCGGCTTCAAAGAAAGAAAACCGCATACGTTTAGTCTTTGCCTACCCTCCTGCTGCTGGGGGCAGGAACAAATCGGCGGAGACCAGAGCCATTCAGTGCAGTACTGCAGTAGAAAGGTGTAAGGGAAGCAACTGAGCCATTAAATGGTGCTAGCAGAAGTGAATGGGTTTATCTTTATATTACGTTTGGAAAGAAAATGTTATGGATGCTAGTTTAAACTTTTCATTGATATGCGTATACATGTAGCTGACTGTTTTCTTGTAACTCAATTTTTGTAATACAGAACATTGCAGTTCATGATGCATTGGTTTAAACGATGTTTATGTATTTTGAAGTGCTCATTTTGTTTGTGCCTATTAAGACAAGTGTAAATGTCTAGTAATTAGCCTAGATATGTGCAGAAAAGAAAAGTAACAGATCTGTTAAAGGATTGTTTACTGTCTTCTTAATTGCCTACCTTTTGCATTTTCATTGCACGTGCAGCAGTACAAAGTAAACCCAGTGATTATTCAATGTCTGCTTAGCTAGACACAAAACTAATGTCTTGTAGTGGGCACTAAATGTTACATGTAAAACATTACAGCAAAATAATGAACAGCAGAAACAAATGTCTCAGTTTTCTTAGAATTTATAGTTAAGGATTTATAGCTAGAGATCAAAAAACAAACAAGAAAACATTAAACCAAATAATAAATAAATGTGTATGAGTCACAGCCAGTATACAAGTTGCTTTATCATTAGCAAACACTCTTTTGTAACAGTAAGACAGTTCCTGTCTTTAAAGCCCATATTCAGAAGGAGAAAAAAAAAGGGGGGGTAGAGAGGGGAGTACTGTTACAAGATTTTTTTTTCTTTTTGCTCAGAAATAGACCAAAAAATATTGTCTATTAGGTTGTGCTGTTATGCCTAATGAGGTTCTGTTGAAATGTATTGAGCTTAGAAATGGGATCAAGTGAAATGAAAGTATAAAGAAAACAAAATGTTATGATTAGAAGTTTTCTGAGGATGAAATAATGTTCAATTTTTGTTTTCTTTTAATTTAAGTTACTGATTCAAATCTACTTTTAGGATCTCAATGAACAGCATAGAATTAAAGACACCTATATTGTACAGTTACATATCAGCTAACAGGACCTGCTTTATTGGGGCCTAGTTTGGGTGGGGTCAATTTTTTCATATTTAGGATACTGATGAGGTTCACAATTCAACTGGTCATGTTGACATACAAACGAAAAAGTCTAACATTAAGAATTCATCTGTTTGACCATTAACTGAAAACATTTTTATAATACAACAACAAATATAAATGTATGCATAACATTCATTGCATTAAATAACAATAACTAGTGCACAAAAAGTCAGCAGAATTCATTTTTCAAAATAATGTTTAGGATGCTTCTTCTCTCCAACAGGATGTCAGGGAATTAGGTTTTAACTTGGGAGAATGATGTTGACAGCTCAACCAGGCAATAACTAGTGAACTAATCAAGTCCAATGTGATTAACATTGGCTTTGATATATGATACATTTAGTTAGTATGTAAAATGGAAGGGGGGGGGGATTTATTTTTTTTTATCTTTTTTTTCTTTTTTCATAGGGTTTACTTAAGAAAGGTTGAGAAACATTGATCTAGAAAAATTATATTAGACAACTGGAAAAGTTTATCCACATAGGCTTCTGATCATAAATTAGTACCCGTAGTTTTAAAACATTCAGCAGTTTAAATAAATATGTTGAGCTTATAAACATACAGCATTGTTGATCCTCTTTCAACACAAATATTTAACAATTGTATTTCATAAGAAGAGGCTCATGTTATATTGCATATTTCATTGTTTTCATGAGAGCAATGGCTAACTATTGCTGTAAGAAATGTTACAATGACAACGGTAACATGTATCAAAAGTTTGCAACAAATATTACATTTACCATCAAAAAAATTGTTTTTATTCTTATTGTCTTGTTGTTAAGTTTTTTTCTAAATTCTTCAACATTGTGTGAATGTCGTCAATGTTCATTTTGAGACTTAGAATTTGTTCATTCAGTCTACTGTCCATATTGGTCATTTTGGTCTTGAGTTCATCCAAAGCTGACCGATCAGTTTCTTCTTCAACTTGTGTAGCCTCTAGGGCCTGTTTCCTTTTAGCCACTTCAATGTACCATCTCATGATCCCATTGGCTTCATCCGCTGGGCAGATATACCTAGGTAAAAATAATGAAATTCAATGCAGTAAAGATGATTGCAGAATGTAGAAAAGGGTGCAAGAGCCCCTTTCTTTTCTAAAAACAAAATTACTAATTAAACAAAACAAAAACTGAAAACATTTTTTCAAACTTTGCTGACAAGAAGATGACTAATAGGTAGGGACCTGCGAATCAGGAAATTTTTTTCGAATCGAATATCGAATCGAATATCAGAAAATATTCGAATTTCGAATCGAATTCGAATCGAATATTCTTGAAAAAAACTTGACAACCAACAAGTGTAAAATAAAACTTCAAATTCAAAATTGTTATTATATTATATTTTTTTAATACTGAAACACAAAAAGTTAGCAATAATTAAATTGCAAAGCAGGCCTTTTAAAAAAGTAGATCTTTATTTATTTTGGCCCAAATCAAAGTTTCAGCATTATTTTCCGAGAGATTGTGACGATGGTCAGTAATAATTTGTCCACCAACTGAATTAACTCTTTCTGAAGAACAATTTGTTGCCTAAATTGCAAGCAAATTCCTAGCTGCTCTGGCCAAAAGTGGAAAAATATTAATACTTTCTTTCCAAAACTAAAGAGGGTCACTGTTTCGATCTACAACTGCTTGCTTTGAATACAAACTGACTTCATCCTTAATTTGCTCAGAAATGGTGGAAATTTTGTTAATTCTGGTATCTCCTTGAGCATCAGGCACTTTCTCGAACATTGAATCCACAAGGCTTCCTCTATTCCTGTCTTGAACAAGACTTTCACGTGGCAATTCATCAGAATTTTGCCAATTTTGCTTTTTTGGAAAATATTCGAAGATTCGAAAATTTAAAAATAATTTCGAATCGAATTCGAATATTCTTTTTATATTCGAATTCGAATCGAATATCGAATATTCGCAGGTCCCTACTAATAGGTGTTACTTTTCTAAGCAGAGGACAATAGCTTACCCTCTGATAACCTTGACCTTGCTAAACATTGGGAATGTTATAGGCATGCTCTTCTCCACATCCACACCAAGCTGAACTGATTCAATTCTCCAAGCTTGACGTTGTTTCTGTCATGACAGGAAGAAGAGACAATGTCAAAGATTAAAGATAGCACTAGTATCAATAGAAATACAAAAGTAGACACTGCAAAGATACTGTGTAGATGAACTAATATAACATGGAGGACTTATAATAATTACAAAGAGAGAAACTTTACAAGATGGTCTCTTAAGACTAATACATCTTCAGGATAATTTTAGTACATAGTTTAGATTGGGAACAATATTTACTATTCTCATGAACTTAAATATATACATAACTTATTTCAAAATCATTAAGAGGTCAAGCCATTTTCTCTAATTGGTCAGATTGCAAATGTGCATTATACTTTCTCTTATCTCTTTGATATTTCCACCATTTAAAATAAATATAACGATATTTCCTTGACATATTTTTAAATGTCTTACAGATATTCTTTTACAATCCAGGATTTACAGCTAACATTTTACGTTAGGTAGATTGATCATAATCCATTCAGTTCACAAATAATAAATTAATTAATGATTAAAATTAAATATAATTAACCATCTTGTCATTAAAACACTTTTGGCATGCTTACCCTCAGAATCTCCTGATAGGAGTCATTCATCATGGCAATCAAAAGGTTCAATAACACTAATGTGGCCAGTACCATGTAGATAACATAAAGAACCTAAAAGACAGAAAAGAAATTCTGGCCATCCCAGTTTACACAACATAGCTTCAAAAAAAATAAGGCATCTTATTTATTGAACTGGACTGCATAACTTGTGTGAATGTGAATTGTTATCTAGGAGCTATTATAAATGGAAAAGAATTTTTGTTTTCATGATTTAGTAAATATGTTTAATAATACAATGACATTTAAATACATAATTTAGTACAGGATATAAATATCTCAGACAAAAGCTGATAGATGGAGTAAACACAATTATAAATAATAAATAAATTTTCTTGGTTGCTTGCAGACATATCCTAATGGAATTCACAAACCTCACGCAGACAAAAGGATTATGAGACATGGATATGGGGTATAAAAATCAAGCTATTGCTCGAAATATATTAATAGAAGCGTGGTTGAGAGGCTTAGTTCTCTTGAACTTGGATTAGCTTGGCTACCTAGAAAGGGGCTCGATGTTCGACACACGACTCCTGCAGAGTTGTGTTTACTGAGCGCCTAAAGGCAGCACAGAAAACCAACTCCTAGATACCCCCCACTGGTCCACAAATGAGATGGGACCAAAGCGCTCTGAGCATGCTATAAGCATGAAAGTAGCGCTATATAAAAGCTATAATAATAATAAATATTAATAGATGACTTTTCCCAGTACCATTTATATTTTCCACTGTTTACCTTGATGAACACAGATGTCCTATCAACTGCACTAAATCCCTGGTCTACAGAATCATCACCAAACAGAAACGTCATACCAAGCCACATGTTGAACATCAAGAAGATAGTGTCGATGGGATTAGGATACATATCTGACAGAGTTGAAGAAACTGTAGAGAGAGGGGGGGGGGGGAAGTATTATTTCCTCATTTGTTGTAGGACACAATGAAATGTAAAATTATTTACAATTTTTTACATTCCCACTGTGTTAATGTTTAAAAAGAAATGATTAGAACAGAGATGAGGCAAAGAAGAAAATATTCAAATCAAAGTCAATTATTGTACCAAAGTTTATCTCTGGCATTTCTTATCTTATTTTATCTTTTTGTATTATAGACATTATTTCAAAAAAAAAAAGATAATTACATTCAACGCATTTCATGTGTCAATCTAGTCATGCATGTTTATCAATGACTTAAACTGTGCCAAATCCTTGGTTTTCCTGGCTGATTGCAACCCATTCCATTCTCTATTGACACTAGTGAAGAAGGCTCACTTGTATGAATGTGTTCAAGCATATGGAATAAGAAATAAGCCTCTACCTTTGTGTCTTTCTGAGTATTTCATTAGGTTTTTTTTTTTCTATTTGTAAGTTATCGTTCATTGTTTTATATATTATAGCTACTTTACTTTTTTCTCTAGGATAGCAGGTGCTTTGAGATAAATGACATAAAGTCATGAAAGAGTCATCTGTGTTGCCCAGACCAAACCATCCTCTCCCCCAAACTATTGTTTCAAATTTACATTTGTATTCTAAGAGGTCCTCTACAGTTTGTGAAGCTCCTGTTGTTGTTTTGAACTGTAAATGAAGTTGCCTGAAGCAGGTAACAGTGAGCTCTGGTCCTACAACAACAAAATGAGGAGAGACCCTGCCAAAGCTAACTTCTGTTTTAAACTGGTGAAGCAGGTCATCTCCTGTTTGCAGTGCATTAGGGTGTTGCTTTAGCCAGAAAAAAAAACCAGCAGTGAGATCATTAGGAAAACAAAAACAGAAAATCTTGTGCTGATCTGTTGTCCAATCCATGTTTACCTGCTCCAGACAGTTTTAGGTTAGCATGTTTTTATATTTTAATATAACATTGAAATTTAATCTTTTTCTAAACACAGCTAATGATTAATTATTGGAAGTATGAAAAGTCAAGTAAACAACTTTGTCTTTCTTATGGATTAGTTAATTGTATTTGATGAGTAGAGTTTTATGACCAGGAAAAAAAAACAGAAATAGTTTAATGTTTTGTGGAACATGGCTGGCATTTTTTTTCTCAATCTTTTATTTTTGTATTTCACATGAGCTTTAGTTTTTATTACTGTGCCCCCCCCCTTTCTCCAGTCATTAAAGAAAGTCAGGGATGTGTGTATTTTGTTTTCTGTAAAGTAAGCAAATAAAATGCAATAAAGGGACTGGAGCACTGATGTTTTTTTTTTTAAGTTGTACTTATTTTTTTTGTTAAACCTATAATGATTTCTAAAGATGTTCTTACTTTTTTTATGCTTAGCTTTTTTCTTTTTCTTCTTAGATAATCAAGACTTTTTATACTGTATATATAATTTCTGACTTCTCTTTTCCACAGACAGTTAGATGGGAATAAAAAAAAAAGCTTGCCCTATTCTTTGGGATTTCTATTTATAACTTTTCTTCTTTGAAAGCTTCTTAAAAATGTCTACATTTCTTTCCGCCAATTAACTTTGTATAAGACATCAATCTATTTTGAACTTTATCTCTCTACAATTTCTTGAATGTTGGCTCAGTCACTGATGTATAAAAGAACTGTATATCTCAAAGAAACATATACACACAATAAACGCACACAGATCATTGCTATACACCACACAGATCATTGCTATACACCAC
>JADKLZ010001913.1:11478941-11490883 GCA_021533235.1 Biomphalaria straminea
AGAGTACACCTTTATTAAACATTTCAACAGTCTAAAAGCAACATAAAGTAAACCTTTATTACATATTTCAATATTGAATGAGAAATCAAGGAAAATACTTTTTTGTTATTTGTGGGAGGAGGGTGGGGGGAACAACTAAAAGTTATAGAAGAATTCACAGGCCATAAGCATATTAAGGGTAGGGCACAGTATAAAGCGAGGCATTTCAAATCAAGGGTATTGAAATAGTAATGAACAAAATGTAGACTGCCTTCGAAAGGTAGGAAAATAATAACGGAGAGAAAGAGTTAAATATTGAAATATGTAATGCATGGTATGTAGATGATTGTATGCAGATATCATTTTTTAACAATTGATAGTTATTGCCCTTTTAATAATAGTAATCACTCCTCATTAATGTACAGACTAATTAATTTGATCTCTTCACTCTTAGTCAATATGTCACACACATTGCTTTGTTCATGTCAGTTGTAATATTTGCATTAGGACTATGGTTAAATACCTGACAGCTTCATGAAGTGCTATGTTTCCATCTACATCTGCATCTTTAAATCTGACAAATCTAAACTCCCAAAGAACTTCAGGCCTGGCAAATTTGGCGGCTATGTGAAGTGGGTTGTTGCCAAAGCTAAAAAAATAAATGGAATATGTATAAAAAATAAGTTTCTTATGTTAGTTAATACTGTCACAGATGTGTGTGTGTGTGTGTGAGAGAGAGAGAGAACAAGTTAATTATTTTGTACGTGTTTTCACTGCTCAAAGACAGACTTGACAGAGTAGAGACAAAGGGTAGAAATAGCGTGACATTTAGATGTATAGCCTCTAGGGGAGACCTGATACCCGTAGGTGGACAGACACCTGACGATTTAGTAGCGTTAGTTTTAGCGTGGGGTTAGGTCTCCTGCCTATATAGGGTAAAATTGTGGGGCATTCGGGACACACAGCGCAATGTAGGCTAGCAGGAGCGTGTGTCCTGTGCTAGGCGTTTTCTGGTGAACGACACATATAAACATTGGGAGCAAGTCGCCGAGGCTGGCTCGCGATCTTTTGGCTCCAAGAGGTGTGTGTTGTTTGCCAGAGACAACATGTAGGATTTATTTCTAAGGGACCAGGGTAAGAAGAAATATTTTTATAAGTTTTTATATCTAGATTTAGATGTTATTAAGAATAAATAGAATGGCGCTTTAGATAGTTGTTAGCGATATTTCGATTATTTCTTTTTAGAGTGACAGTCTTGGTTAGAATCCTAGTCTATGCTGTAATGAGTCTTAGTACAGTCCTAGATGAGTCCTAGTCTGTGTCGTAGTGACAGTCCTAGTCTGAGTCTTAGGGACAGGCAGCCTTAGTCGAGAGTCGCAGTGACAGTCTGTATATGTGAAGGTCTAATAGATGTTAGCGACAGTGGCGTAGACCAGTCAGCAAGACGATGAGACAAGCAGCGATTGACATCTGATGACAAAGACAGCGGTACTGAACTCTGATGCAGTCTGCTGCGCTGGGTCCAGTGCATGGAGGATGGAGTAGCCGTGGTGGTCTGATTGGCATGGGTGGTTAGTTGCTGTTTCGTCCATAATGTCTTTGTTGTTATTTTATTAACTTGTGTAATAGTTTTATTGTTATATATTATTGAAAGCCACTTGTCTTATTATTTTATGTTATAATTGATGTTTGCAGTTATTAATTCATTTCATCAAACAATCATTACATTTATTTCATTATTTTAAAGTGGCCATCGATGCCCTATTCACAATATTAAATTTATAGTTTTAATTAGAGAGTTTGACTTTAATACTTTATGAATTCAATTTGTGGTCATTGATGTTGTGACATTATTGTTATTACTTTAATTTATATACATTCAAAAAGTAGCTAATAATTATGCAGACACGCACCAAGAGCGAGAGTCATCGCTAGACAATAGAGCCTTTGTAATATTACTAGTACATACATCTTGCCATCAAGAACGGATATCCAGTTCTCGACAAATACTGTCAGTCTAAACAGTTTAGTGCTATGTATGCATTAACACAAAGTAATGACTTACTTATCTGTTATGTTGAGACTCTCCCATGGGTGAGTTTTGATGACATAGTCCATTAGTTTAGAGACAGAATGGGGTTGAATAGAGGCTGAGTTTGCTGCCACATGTAGAGACGTTTCTCCTAAAAGTGTCAAAAAAATTGTTCTTGTCAAAGTACATTATCTCAAGAAAATCTACTTAGAAGACTATGGTTATAGTAGGCCTACACATTCATGCCAAGTGGTGCCCATTCAGTCTCCCAAATTATTAGCCAACTCAAAATATAATAATAAGAAGAATTTAATATAACAGTAATAATACATTAAGTGAAACAATGACAATTGTTTAGATATAAGTGCAGCTATTAATATCTTTTTCCACTCTGGATATAGTGTATTTTTTTATAAATAACTAGTAGTACTTATTTTCTTATTTTCAAAAAAAGAACATTACGTCCTACACATTTCATGTGTCAGTCTAGTCATGCATGTTAATCAATGACTTAAACTTTGTTAATTTGATGATTTTCCTGGCTGATTCAGGCAACCCATTCCATTCTCTTATGGCACTAGAGAAGGCTCACTTGTGTGAATTTATTCTAGCATATGGAATAAGAAAAGTGCCTCTATCTTTGTGTCAGGGTATTTCATTAGGTTTTGTTTTTATATTTGTAAATTATGGTTCAATGTTTTATGTATGTACTGTAACAGAAAAATTTATAAGAAAAATTACAGCCATGAACATGAAGTACTTCCTAAAGCTGTTAGGCATCCCATATAAAAAAACATTACTAACAAAATTAATGATAAGTTCATATGTTTTTTTATTGTATTATTTAAATGATAGTTCTAAGTGTTTGCATCAGATATCAGAACTGCCAAAAAATTTACATTAAGGCACAAAGCCAAAAAAAAAATGGAAGGCAAAAGAAACAATGAGAATAGAAAAACAAATTATACGAGTTATACAATATAAAACATAAATGATAAAAACAATTGGAAAAATTGGTCAAAGTGTAACTCTGTACTGTGGCAATCAATGAAGCTAAAGAACTGGGTAAGACAAAGTAAATATAAATATTTTATTGCCTAATAAAAATATCTTCGTAGAATGTAAAACAGTAAAACTAGATTTCTGTTTTTCTTATTTAAAAAAAAAAAAAACTAACCCAGAGAATTTCTTTTGTTAACCAAAACCTTGCACTGAATAAGTTCCATTATAGTTTCATGGTGTCCTCTTCTACAAGCTTCGTGTAAGGCAGTGTTGAGAGATTTATTGACAGAGTCAATATTTACCTAATCACAAGGAGAGAGAAAATATGTCCCAACAAAGCATTTACTATTTTAAAAAAATACATTAACAATTAGTTCATTTTTAGAGAAATATTGTAAAGAATCGCCTGGTTTTCTTTGATTAAATTGTTAAATAAAAATCCTACTAGATACAAAAATCTTGTTAACTTAATTTCTATACAATTAATATTACAAAGCTTATCTGTTGTTTTTTTTTTTTTTAATTTTGAAGTTTAAAATATTTCACAAGTCATGTTAAATTTTATAATTGGTCTTTCCTTCTTTTTATTGACTAAAATAAAAAAATAACAAAATAAAATATTTTACAATTTTATGAAACTCTTTGATGACTTGCGCTTGATTGTTGATGGCTGCATGATGAAGAAAATTATTTCCTTCCTCATCTGTGACACTGGCATCAATCTGTTTATAAAAGAGGCTCAATATCAATAGCACATTTTGTAAGTAATTTTATTAATTCTTAATTAGTTAAACAAGTAACCAAAGCAATTAAATATTCTATTTTATTCTTTGCCTTTACTTTTCCATAACTTAAATTGCAAATACAGAAACAAAAGTAATAATATATTTATAAAGCCACTAAGATAAAGACATTTTTTATTCCATATTCTAGGACATGTTTATACAAATGCTCCTTCTTCCATAATGCCAATGACTAGGCAGAGTTGAAGTCTCTAATAAACATTCATGACTAGATTAACACATGGAAAAGCATATGATGTAAATAATGTTTGTTGTGAAGCAAGTAAGTATCTGCTTTTATTAATAATAAGACACTGTCTTGGATTCTAAACATTAAGAATGAGCACAGTATTTCACTGCATGCAGACCTTGCTGTGGCCTCCATTGTTTGCATGTTGCAGATAAAGCCTTTGTCTGCCTACCTCTCTTTGAATACATCAAAAGCTGCCTTTAGTTTGAATCTCAAACCATTTTATGAGGTAATTTTATAACAAAAGTTGTCACCCCAAGTTCCCTATTATTTTAAGTATATGTTTTACCTTCAACTCAAGCAGAAGTTTGATACGTTCAATATTTCCAACAGAAGCTGCTAAAAAAAGAAGAGAATTAGCTCCTGCTGTTGAAGAGAGTACTTTTGAGTTCACATCTGCAATTAAATAAAAATTGTAACATGTATATTTTTATCTGGTGCATTTTAAACACTAATACACATGTTTTATCAACTTATTATAGGTAGATTCTTTATTTAAACAAGGGGATGAAACAGTAATATAATCCAAACTAGCATTTTAATCAACATAGCTTTTATTTCTTAGAGAGTTAGTTTTACAGGGGCAAAATTAAATTGCTAAATTTACTACCAAATATTTCATATTCTGCAGTAGTATTAAGTTTTTTTTAGACAGGCGTTAGATTTCATTATCAGGTAAGCTATACTGAAAGAAAATCATTTATGACTACTTGCAACCATGGGCTATAAAAGCAGGCAAACATTTTGTTCATGTCATATGTTATCTTGTATATTATGTTGACTTATCATAATGATCTATTTACTAGCATGAAAAAAATGTATAGAAAAGAAACTTTTGGATAACAACAAAATATGAATAAGACTCACTCTGACGCAGATGACAGAAAAGATTATCTGGTTACAAAAAAGAATATTTTTAATTAAAAGGAAATATTTTACTTGGAATAAAATCTTGAAAATTTTCTAATTCTTGCTTTCTTTGATGAATAACCAGTAGCTTTAAGATGAGATCATTGTCACTGCTAACAGCAAATGTCCAAACATCGTCTCCCATCAAATTTTTGTGATAGACATTAGCTCCTAGGTGTAGCTACAAATTGACAGAGATGTTTTTAAATATGTAAGATAGACATGTAATTAAAAAATGACATAGATATTCTTTAGTATATTAGATAGACACAATTTCCTACTTGTAGCTACAAAGTGAAATAGATATTCTCAAATGTATAATAGATTGACCAATTAAATTTATCAATAAATCAATTGGAACAAATGCAAGTAAAAACTGGTTCATGTGTTTAGCTTTAATTGAGTAAGCATCATTACATAAAAATAAGGGATTATATAAATGTACAGCTATATACAAATGGCTGTTTTTTAATTACAAATCTAATTAAAAATGCTAAGCAAATCAAATTGCATTCAGCATTAACAGTTTTAATTTAAAAGTCACACTTATTGATAAGTTTACCATTACTATATGAACCCACAGTATTCTCTATGTGCTTGCAGTCTATATATTTATGACATAGAAACCTTCATGAAATTTCATGAATATGTAATAAAATTATATAGGCCTACCAGTGTCTGCATGGACTTTGGCCTGCCATATTTAGCTGTCAGAAGTAAGGCAGTGTCCCCCCTCTCATCTGCTGCATCAACTAAGGCACCTTTGGAGACTAGAATCTAAATGTAATAATGAAATATGAACAGTTATAAAATGTTAGATATCTTATTACGTTGAACACTAGCATCTTTTTGTACATTTCTGCTTTGCAATCTTATAAGCTCTTAATGTAGTAGTGGCTCATATTTGAATAACATTTCCACAATCTAAAAGAAAAAAATGTTTTCAGTTTCTTTGCATTTAGAAAAGAGTTGAATAAAGAAACACATTCATAAACATTTTTAACTCCATCTTATGTAGACATCTGACTGGAAAGATTCCTGATAAAACTGAAGCATTTACAAGAAGCAAATAGAAGGAGAAATTATAGACCGTCATCAGCTTCATAAAGAGGGAATGGATTTTTTTTATTAGAATGTATGCTTAATTAATAGACAGCTATATATAATTTGTAAAAAAAAAAAAAAAAAAAGAAATAATGATCAAATGAAAAAGAATAATGATTGCTGATTAAATGAATGTAAACATTGACTCTACTAATATTATTTTAAATCTACCTCAATGATGTTGGCAAATCCTTCCCTAGCGGCATGATGAATTGGTCTCTCCCCTCCTCGGATTGCAAAATTAGGATCTGCTCCAAACTCTAATAAAATGGAGACAATTTTCTCAAATCCTAGAGCACTGGCTAAAACGATTGGTGCGACAAGGCCCAGCTTTCGTGTTTGACTTACATTGGCATGTCCTTCCCTGGCTAGGATGTCCACCGTTTCGGTAAAACCATAGCGCACCGCCCAGTATAAAGCAGTGGAACCTTTATCATTCTCTATGCTAAGGTTTGCGCCTTGTTTCAGCAACGACCTTACGGTGGCTTGATGTCCCCAGCGGGATGCCCACAATAAGGAAGTATCATTTTTGGCATTCAGGTGGTTGACATCTATTCCCTGACTGATGATAAATTCTACTAATTCCGTATAGCCGTAATATGCGGCCAAATGTAAACAAGGGAACGTCCTTGGCCTCTGACCTATAATCTCTACCGGGGTTTCTTTATTTAGCAGATCAATGCGTTTGTCTCTGTTTGTCAGTTTGGATAACAAAGTTTTAAAAAGTTGTAGATTATTTTGCTCTACGACCTGGTGTAGTACGTTCTTCTTTCCTTTAATTTTAGAAACTTCGACATCGAATTGTTGCAAGAATAGCTGTTCGTCCCCAATATCAAGGGCAATGTTAATCAAGTCTTGACTTTTCAGTTCTACTGAATAGTGTAGAATGTTTTGACCATTGACCGGATCAAGAAGATCTTTGCTGGACAACGCATGGCTAGCGTGTATTCTCTTTATGGCGGCCGAGAAAGCTGTTGGGCCACTATTTGCAGCATCTGTTTCAAATAAAAGATTATGGTATGAAAAAATAGTGACTACATTAACAGAATGATGGACTTACAGCTAACTGTATAACCATCCCAGGAGGCGTGTTGACTGAGCGGTAAAGCGCTGAGCTTCCAAACCGACGGTCTCGGGTTCCAATCCAGGTGAAGACTGGAATTTTAAATTTTGGGATCTGTTGGGCACCCAGCTCTAATGGGAACCTGACAATAATTGGGGAAAAGTAAAAGCGGTTTATCGCAAGGTCTGAAAGGGAAACTTTTCTTTAGCCTCCTCCTTCTCTCTAGAGTTACAAATCCGGCAGGATTTTAAAATTTTCCGACTTTCACTCTGTTCTGTTAAGCCCACAAACTCATTCATAATTAATGTATTGCCATGCATAAAGTAGCATTCAATATCTTACGGGTTTGGGTATTTATGTGGCGTAACATGGGCCGGTAAGGAACACTACGTTAGGACACTTCCGGTAAGATGAGGGTGACCGAATCCAAACTGAGCCAAATGTATCTAATATGAGCATATTTCAACAAAAAAAAAAAAAAAACATACAAAAGACAGACCATACACAAAGAACGCATGTTCCTCTTAAGGTAAACGTGAACGATGTCCAAAAACTTCGTCTCATTTGAAAAGTTAACCATACTCTTTCTTCTGGTATCCTGAATGTTTATTGGTTGTCACAAGAAAAGAAAGCTATACCGGGTCAGGATTGAAGATTTCCCAAAGCGCAATTGTCCTGACTGAAAGTTTTACATTATCTTCAGAGGAAACAAATGTTTTTAGCCAATTTAAATAAGATCGTTGTGATTTCTAGATTAGCTTCAATTTAATATGAAACATTTTATTTTGAAAAAAATGGAAATAATTGTCATTATGTGTCTGAAGCCTGTCTAGTACTACTATTAGTTCATTTTAGATAGAAAATATAAGGAAGGATGAGATGCAGTCAAAACACTTTTGTTATCAATAGAAGATGACATTGCCAAAAAAAGCACACCAAGACTAAACACTACGTTGCATGCTCTCACAACAATTAAGGTTAAAACATTGTTCAGAAATTGTTCAAGCTTCATGTCTGTCATTCTCTGATGTAGATACACATACGTATGATAAACCTGTTGGTGGCACAGATGGGGGAGTAGCGGTGTGTGTAGTCAGCCGACGCAAATCGCCCCAGGCCAGACGAGCGGTCAAGCGTGACGAGTTATGATGGTCAGCCTAGACGAGTCGGTTCGCGAAACATCGGCTGGGTGAACAGAGCTCAGTAGCGTCACGAGAATTATAGTCATCTGACCACCTAGAAATGTCGAGGGGCGTTCTGTCCTGTTCGAGAAGGCCAGCAGGGACCCTATATAAAGAGCGGAGGTGTCGCAGTCAAGGAGTCCAGAAAAGCGGTTCAGAAAGGAGTTCACGACAGAAGGTTCAGAGCACGGTCGACTACAGCACAGTTCACCGGTGTGGTCCTGTACGGAGCATTACGACGGTTCAGTGCGGAGTACTTTCAAGTACAGTTGAGACGGCTGGCGTCTTGATCTTGATATATGATCGAGTCCGGCACATCGAGCCCAAGTGTGTGAAGTCAGTCCTGAACTGTTGAACCCAGTGCAAGCCCGGAACGAGACGGAGAGACCAGTGCAAGAGTTGATACGGCGATACGGTGCTATCGGAGAGATAATTGTACAGTCTGTGATACGTGTTGCCAATTGTACTATATTGGCTGTTCTTTATTCTCATTAAACATTTACGTTACTTTGGAGCCCGGAGTTGTCAAGTTCTTTCAGTTGGTGGTATATGGTGCAGTTTGCAGAGAGCCTGGATAGTGAGATTCGTAACAATATGTCAAACGAACGAGATCCTTGAACTAGGAGCTCTTTTGAAAGTGACTGTCTTTAGTTTCTATGGAACTTTAACAATCCAAGAAGCACAATGCCAAATGTTCTTTTGAAATGCTCTTTTGAAAGTGACTGTCTTTAGTTTCTATGGAACTTTAACAATCCAAGAAACACAATGCCAAATGTTCTTTTGAAATGCTCTTTTGAAAGTGACTGTCTTTAGTTTCTATGGAACTTTAACAATCCAAGAAACACAATGCCAAATGTTTTTGTTGATGTGTTTACTAGCTGACAGGTCAGCATTAATTTCTATTGTAAATGTTTTTATGTATACTTAAAGATGGGCCAATCAAAGCAAACAATATTCCTTAACATCACTAAGTCATCATCATGCCTTGGATAAGACGCCATTCTGCGCCATTGTGTACAGGCTGTAAGGTCCAAAGGAACTTTATTAATATAACCTTTTTTTTTAACACCATTAGTAGAGAACCCCCGGTTCGAAAGCAAGCGTGTTACCCCTCAACCACAGCGTTTCCAGAGAATGCTGCCTGAGCATTTTACAATCATTTTTTTAAAAATAAACTTAGTAATTCTCTACTATCCTAAAAGAAATAATTTTCCTAAATACCATTTTTTTATTTTTTTTTGGTCAAGAAATTACAATTCATTTAATATCTACTATTTATCTACTACTACTACTACTACTAATGTCTACTATTTATAGACATAAAAAAACACAAAAAAAGAAGGTCTCATATATATAGGATATATAGAAGACAATATTTTTTTTTTCTTTTTATAAGTGGACTCAGTATTATTGTTTTAACATAAGTGGGTTCATTAACCAAGTTATACAGCAACATTAACAATATTTCAGGGAATTGACTTTGAAGCAATGCAACACTTCTTGACAGTGGCAAGTGATTAGGCGAGGCAATCCAATATGGGGTTGTATACAGCTACCCAATATGCCTTATGTATTTAAAAAAGGCTAATCAGGGAACAAGTTATCCCTTTTACGACAATCTCTAAAGGTCTTCTTGAGATGTAAGAGGGCTACTCTGGCATTGGAAGTAAACTACTAATAACTGATTCTTATAGTGGATACAAACGGAAACAAATTTGCTGTCAACGTATAATATTGATTTATGTATCTCACCTAGTGAGAACATACCGTAATATTAAAGAACAAACAATTAAGCAAAAACAAATTAAATTTATATAATAGAGTAGGCCTAAATTTTTATTGATTTCAAATCTGTTACTATTATTATTATGTTAGAAAAAAAAGAGTATTCATTCTCTGGCACTGCCAGGGTCGAGTTTTGTTAAAGAGAAACAAAATTTATTTTGTAGTCCCTTTATTGAACAATCTCGATTTTTATTTATTGAAATGATGCACAGGCAATTGAAGAGTTTCCTTCTTTTAATAGATTTCATAGTACAGTAATAATAAAATAAATAATACAATCTACATCACTCTTCTCTCCTTTTGTTCATTTGATGAATATACCAGAAGAAGAATTTAAGAGCAATGGAGCAAGTAAAATAATATAATTATTTGAAAAAGCGTGTGCCGGGGCTCAATGAACCCTTTGCACTATTATAGCAAATCCACTGATGAACGATGTACAGTAGGGCTACTGCTATTTTATATCGTTTGCCAGAAACTACATTTTTTAAAATAAAACAATTCGCTTGTGCATGGAAGAAGGTGCAAACTACTTCTGTTACTTCAAAGCTCCGTCTTTTGCTCTGCTGTTTACTGCGATAGCATAATCTCAATCTTTCATATCTCCTAATTGTAGTACACTTCTACAAGTTCTACTTCTTCTTAAACTGTCAGGTAGAGTTGAGCCTTCGGCTCTTGGAACTCTAGGCCATGTAGTGACACAAGACGCGTAGAAGTTGGATGTAATCGGGTTTATCCATAGTGACGTGACGAATAGTTAAAAAGTAGAACAGGAAATAGAAGAGTAACGGACAAGAGACACTACAGGACTAGGTTTGAGGACGACATCGACTGTGCCCTTTATTATTGATTAAACCTTTTTGAAGTTTACTAATTGGATTTCTTGAAGTGATTTACAATTTAATCTGTTGTTTTGATTAAAGAACTCGCGTTTATATCAAGTACCATCAAAACAGAACACAGAAGGGTGCAGGGGCGTAGCTAGGAGTTTTTCATCGTTTGGGGGCCCGGGGATTGATCTCTTTGGGGGCCCCTTCATTTGCTTATTATCTAATTTTCAATGTAAAAAATACTCATTTGGGTGCCTCTCTAAAGTGGAGGCCCGGGGGGATTTTCAAATTTTCCCGGGCCTCCTCTCACCCTAGCTACGCCACTGGAAGAGTGTAATGTTAACGTTGAAAGCGCGCTTTTACTGTTCAACGCACAATGTGTAAACGACACTCACTGACAAGCATTTTTTTACAAAGTAGGGGCCTACAAGTCGAAGAAAATGTATCTCGTTGTGTTCCATATGTAATTGCTCGAATGATGAACTACTGTGTAAGGTCTCTCTTTGTTGTCTTCTATGACCACCCCTCCTCTGGACTTGTTGGCGTCTGGTAACCCTAAAGATGTTTCATAAATTAAATTACTTGGTTTTTGTTTTTCTTCATTGATTTTTAAATACATTTATAGTATTTGTCGCACTCCGACAACCCCACCCCAAAAAAGGGAAAGAAAGCAGGTGAATTTTACACTTGATAATGTGCTTTTTTATAAAAAAAAATGATGCTTTGAGATCGTTTAGAAAAAGCCCTGCTATTTTTGTTTATGTATGTGTATTTCTGTATTTGTATATACTTAGTCTAAATGAGTTGTAAAATAAGTTTTATCTAAGATCAAAGACATAAATAACTATAGAGGAAGTAACTTTATATAACTTGAAAAAAATGTAAATCTATTGAATTCGGATTTCCGAAATCAGACAAGTTGCACTATTTTCAGTCTTATAGATTAAACAAAACTACACTGCCTCCTTATTTACAAAATAATATCAGGTGGCCGAGCCTTGCTCGGTTAAATAATTTATAACCAA
>JADKLZ010001913.1:11500883-11515444 GCA_021533235.1 Biomphalaria straminea
GGAAATAATAACTGTCTTGCACGAAAGAAATTTATTTAGTGCAGTATTGTAACCTCAATTTCATTTAACGTTTTAAATAATCATTTATACACTTTAATTCTTTGTTTTTCTATCATCTAGATTATAGATGATTCGATTTAGATTCTACAAGAAGTAGCACTTAATATAATATCCAGAATAACGGGTCAGAAATAGTAAAAAAAAAAAAAAAGGAAATGTAGCTAACGACAAATGACACAATATTTCCCCTTACTTCCATGGGCGAAAAAAAAAAAATATATATGTATGTTTGTAGGTATGTATGTGTGTGTGTGTGTGTGTGTGTGTGTGTGCGTGCGTGCGCACACAGTTATTCTTTATTACATTCTGACCCTTCATTCTTTCGGAAGATGTTTATTGTGCCTAGAATTTTTTCTTCCTGAAGTTAGTGGAAAAATTGTAGACTCCCCGTCCTTTGGGGGTCTGGGGGAGCTCCCCCAAAGCGGGGCGAAGTACTATTTCCTGTATGGAAAGCCAAAAAAAAAAATAATGCAGCGTTTATGTCTCTGATTAGTATATCCCTTAAGTAGTTTGCTAAGACATTTGAGTTTTGGTACAAGCTTGGAAAGCTTGCAATCTGATAAATTATTTTTCAGCACTGGGTCACATTTGGAAAACATTTCCACAATCCCATGAAAAAAATGCCATTATTTATGAAAAGTCTTCTTCAATTCGTCACTATATACCAACTTTTGCTTTGCTAGAAACAATGCGATAGTAAGCTTTCTATAAGTGCAAGATGTTCCTCTGTTTTCCCATCTATACGTCAATCATAACAATGACTTCCCTGTCAATTTTTTTGTAGCCTATGTCCGGCTGCCTAATTGTTCCAAATTTGAAAACCTGATAAATGTTCTTTAGTCTTCTCGTGAGTTTCTCATTGTGGACATGTCCACTATTTATCAAACAATAAAATCTTGCTATTGATTTTTCACCATTAAGAATAATTTTATTCAACCATACCTATGCTTTATGATCTTGCTTCTGTCACATTTTAAAGTTGGTATTTATTTATTTATTTTTGGAAAAGGGCATTTTTTCCACTCGGGTGTCACCCCCTAACGGGTGTCACTGGTGCGGACCGCACCCCCCGCAACACCCTAGTGGCGCCACTGAGAAACTGTATATCTTGTATTATGATATACAGTCTGTTATGAGTCCATGACCTATTTCGACAAAGTTCTAGAAGCGAGGTCAAACCAGTGCTAGTGTCCAGCGTAAACAAGTTACTTTTAGGTAACCAATCGAAGAACGAGGTTAAGGGAAAAAATATCATACGTCATCTTCTAAAAGGTCAAAGTTATTAAAATAATTATCTGAGAAGTTTCCATCATTCTGGAACATACGATTTTAAAAAAGTATAAATTAGAGGAAAGTGAGTTAGTCGGTGTACTCCCTTAAGTCCTCGCATAGTAGTTGTTCTTGTATGTAGAGCAATGGTTCTCGCTTTGTTTCGCGTAATAAAAGTTTGATAGAGTTATAAGTTTTGTAATATTAGTAGATCCATTATGTATTGTATAGTGTTATTAATTTAAGTGATATTTGTTGAAGTGATATGAGTATTATAAGTAAAGTTTTGAGTGTATTAAGATTTGAATTAAGATGCCATTTGTATAAGAAAGTTTGAGAAAATACAGAGATGTTTCTTCTTTTCATTTGAGTTATCAAGCATATTAATAAAATCCTCGGCGTGTTCATTACACAGTCCACTACAAAAAGTTAAGAATTTAAAGTTGGATAATCGGTATCAGTACATATCACTCATTACTCAAGATGTATTTATTAATCCAAATAGATATCTAACAGATCTCACCCCACAATTAGACAATTACTGTCAATTACTCTTCCAATTGTTCAAAGTAACTTAAACGTGTGTTCATGAAAGACAAGCCGAGATCACAATCAGTAGGCCCCTATAAACAAACAAAAAAAAACATTCATTTCTAAACAAAAGTGCTTCATAAACACTTCATAAACACCAAGTCCCCTATAAAGTTGATATCAAAGATTTAGTCAGGACCAAGTCTTGATGTTCCTATTTTTGTGACAAACAATGCCCATTCAGAATATAGGAAGATTTAGCATCTGACTACAATACTAGCTAGTTACACGGTTGAGGGTGACAATGGCCTTTAAATGACCCGGAAGTTTGAGGACTCGTTCTCGTTTAGCCCATAAGGAACGTGTGTACATTTGTCTGTCGAGTGTGTTGTTTTCTAAGATTACATTAGATATAGCATTGCTCAGTTTGGGTCTAATCACACTCAACATACCAGAAAGGGTCTAACGTCGTATTCCAGAACCTTGCTACCCCACTTCTCCTAGTAGTTTTTTTAGCAACAAATGCCGGACATTAAAACGAGATAATACGCGCCTGAGGGGGCCCCGCGATCGGAGATTTCATTGTCACAAACTTGATCACTACACACTTTCCTAATAAAATCCGATTAGACGTCGATATTTAAATTTAAAATAAACTCTTGGGATTGTCTTCTTCCATAGGCTACTGTGCATAGATGTCGTGCGGCCATGGGAGTATTTTTTTAACTTGAAAGAAAAATCGTTTCTGCAGAACTATTACAATACAGTATACAATACACTTCAACGGTCAATAGTAGACAAACAGTACCTTGAGATTCTCACGGGGCGCCGTGTTGAGAACACTATATTCTCTTATAACACAGACAAGGAAGGCGGCAGTCCTCTGAAGAGTTTCCCTGTTTCCGTACAGGACCAACTCACCACACAAACCAGTCTCTAGTTCACTCAACTGGTTATTTTTGGGATGGAGTTTTGCGCAGTCGTATAGTATGACAAACAGTTCCTACGAAATGTTCTGTGTTTTGTAATAAAAATAAGGCCCTCGGTTTAGAGGCGGACATACTGCATTGTTATTGTTACAGCGTTGGAGACGTATTAGCCCGTTAGCGTGATGTGGTACGGTTGGCCTATCCATAGTTTACCCTCAGGGCCCCGCACAAGACACTCGCCCAGGGCCCCGCGCACTGCTAAGGCCGCCCCTGCATGTGGCATATGTTATCCATATGATCTAGAGTAGGTCTATTCTAGAGGGCTAATTTTGTAATTCAGGGCTGACTTCTCAACTCAAAGCTTAGCTCTTAACTTAAGAGTTCAGTTTTCTGTTCGTGCTCAATCAGAGAAAACACAACTCAAAAATCAATCACTGACACTATAGATCTACAGTTCGTGTAGTTAGTTAAACACAATCACTGAACCTGGAGACATATCTTGTTACAAAGACAACTTTTTTTTCTAAATAAATGCAATGAATGATAGAATCAATGAATAATTATAACCAACGATATATCGCGTACTTATGGAAAGGAATTGATCGATATTGATTGACTGAATTGGTGATGCTCGATTGTTGGGCTTGTAGTCATGGCGAGACAATTGTCTTCAATCTAACTTGAGTCGATATCTTTCTACTGACAGCCTGACACTCGATTAGAGAGTTTATGTACACTAGATAGCCGCGGGGAAAGCTTACAGGGGAAAGTGAGAGTATGACGTTATCAAATGACGTTTTCAAGAACATTATAGTCATCAGATAGAACCATAATGTTCACCGGGGGTCGATTTAAATTTTCTTTTCGCCGTCTATGTCTGTCATCGGTAGTGCATTTTCTATTGACCTCAAGTGTGTGTCCCGCGGCCTTTGTGAGTGATCCCTAGCTGTCTCGTTCTGAGGCCCCCTGCAGCAAGTTGCTCTAGTCTATGTCAGTTAAAGCAAGCTGGCTCCTAATCTGGTCTTTAAAGCGTTACCATTGGGCACCTTTACGTCGACCATCTTTCCGATCACCTAAAAAGGACTGCTTTTGGCATAATTCGTTCCTCATATATACAGGATACTGCCCTATCCAGCGTAGCTGTCGAGCTATAAAGGACATCGCAGTTTGTAGCGCGGTCTTGTCACTGTATGTCCATGGTGGAGCTCTAGCATCTTTGGTGAAAGCGTTCAAGTAGTGTTAGTTGTTTTCTGTATAATACTCATTTCTCAGATCCATATAGAAATGTTGAGAGAACCACCGCTTGGTAGACACTGATTTTTGTTGGCAGGCGGAGGGATTTATTCCGCCAAACTCTCGCCCAGAAGCATTACTGGCCCTGGCCTTGAAAGCGATGCGTCGTTTAAAATTATGCTTCCTAAATATTTGAAGAGGTCTACCAAGTTAAGGGGCTGTCCATTTACGGTAATCTTTGGAGCCGAGTAGGTGATATTGAGTGACTTCTGAAACGGGACTTTTGTTTTCCCGAGGTTTAGGTCTATAGATAAATCAAAAGAAGCGGCATCGTATACAGATTCCTTGACCGCGATCTGGAGATCGTGTTCATTGTGAGCTAGTAGGGCGCTATCATCGCCATGGAGAAGCTCTGTTATGACCAAATATCTGTGAATCGTCGAGCTCCTCTCTCATAATTTTCCGAGAAATAGTTGCTAGCAAATCCTCCCACCCAAACGTTTTTTATTTCATTTTCGTCATGTTAAGAGGCTTATGTGTAAAACAACAACAAAAAAAGTGTGTATAGCATAACATTGTGGCTTATAACACGTGCAAGCCACTTTGAAATAGTTCTATTTATGGCCAAAACGATGAAAATCTTTTCCTTTCCTCAGCGTGGCTCCTTTATGAAAACGTCCAGTACAGGAAAAGTACATAATAGGTATATCCTGAGGAATTCCGCTGTACGTTCTAACGAACAGCCATTTCACGTGTAGATAATGTAATAAAAGTTCGATAACCTTGACTCAATACGCCACACCATTCCTTGCTGCCCTGACGGCTGTTAGTGGTATTATATTGTAAAACTACAGAGGAATCTCTCGTGGGGCTCGGCCTCCGGTCTTTCCAGGCAGGGCAAAGTGGCGTGGCTTAAGGATTCGTGGACAAACAATAAATGAATGTTATAAAATGATCATAAGGTCGGTGAAGAGCCAATTTCTTATTTCTATAAAATTCTTTACTTTCTTCAAAAGTCATAAAAGTACGAGCTCGACATTTAATAGACACTCTACAAAGGTAAATCTTTACATGCTAAATGCAAAATAAGTAAATAAATATAACGTTAGATTGTCTATTTAAAAAAAAGGTTCAATAGTGCGGTTTTTCTTGCCAATCGGTGAATAATAATTTTTACTTCTCTAAGAATAGAAGAAGCTCTGTAAATCTAGACTGACATAAGACATTTCAACTTTTGTTGACTGACAGCAGTGCTAATATCAGAAAAGAACCGAGAGGGGGGGGGTGATCTTAAGAAAATAAGCTGATCGATCAACGATTATTGATTTATTAGTTTCAATGTTTATTTTAAGCTATTTTTCAACTTCAACAGCTGGGGGGGGGGGCGGAAATAATGGCAACCACCTAATAAACAACAATTTGTTTCTCAAAAAGAGAGAAGCGAAATAGATTGCTTCCCTATAATTATTTGTCTGCATATTTTATGGGAATATTAAAAACTGGAAGAAAACTTGATAGGATGAAAATTGATTGGAACGAAAAGGGAAAATTCAATTTATGGTATGCATTGACACACGCAAACTAACATGCAGAAACAGTAAGTCCTACAACAGTAAGGTGTATTTGTTATATCAAGAATATCATAAGAGAGTATCTATTCTATTATATAGGCCTAATAATGTAATGTTCCTCTTTCAGACCTTGCGGTCTATAAGGCAGATGATGTTTGGATCATCTGATTTTGTAGCCTACGACCAACTGCCTTTACTTTTCCCCAACTAATGTCAGGTACCCATTAGAGCTGGGTGGACTCAGAGGCGCCCGAAGATCCCGAAATTACAAATCCTAGTCTTCACCAGGATTCGAACCCCAGACCCCGGTTCGGAAGTCAAGCGCTTTACCGCTCGGCCACCGCGCCTCCTGTAAGAGGGATTACTTTACTTTAAATCATTATTAAAAAAATACATTGAAAATACTTTCACCAGGCGTATGGCTCTTTCGCTGTTTTATGCATTTTGATAAATAAAATTAAAGGTCCATAGGATTGGAAAAATTCGGTTGACCTGTTTCCGTGATCGATGGTTTACAATGGTACTATTAAGATCAACCTAGGCGCCATTTTGCCCTCACTCGCATACAGGAAAGTAGCTGGAGGCAGGTGGTGTCTGAAAGATACAGCTGGAGAGCTCTCACGAAGGCCATAGGGACACACATTTGAGGCCCAGAGAAAAACTGTTGTAGAGGACAGGCGTAGAAGACGTCCCCTGCGGACAACGGCTTTGTTTGCATCGGAAGGTGAAATATATGCAGGTCGCAACTCGGTTCACGTAGACACCAGAATCGCTGCATTAATCCTTAATCTTCGGGATCGAAGACATTGCTATTAATTAATTATATGGCTAGCATAACGACAAAATATAGGCAGGGCCTTACCCTCCAAAAACTAAAAAAAGAATATACTTTTTTTATTACTAAAATATGCATATTTTTATTTTTTTTTCGCATTTTTTTACCAAAAATACTTTAAATCTTATGACTGAGAGCTGCATAAGCTTTTCCGTTATTATTCGAAAGTCTAAATTTAGGCTGTTGGCAATAGTCGATTCCAGGTACTATAAAATTTTGGCTTGGATAATGAAACAACTATCGCGGTATTTACTTATATATGTATTGACAGAAAGGGAGATAAGCTCTTGTTAGTGATAGTATTTGTTTATATTTTCTTACCTGTCAAATAGAATCCCCTTTCAACATTCCATCCATTAGAAAAACAGTCCCAGTTATTCTCTTATAGTCACAAGAAGTCTCTACGGTCAGTAAACTAAACTTTTGATCGGGTTTCTGAGGACATTGTTGCACAACAAGTTTCGTAGTTAGAGGGGGGAAAAAGGGGAGACTACACACACTTCAAAGAGACCTAACTGCACGTTCACGCTTGGTTAAACATGCAGATCAATCCAAATTCAATATGCCGATACCAAGGACGCCTCAAACGTCACGCGGATCGCTTCTGACTCAAACAGATCACGTAAGGGGGGGGGGGGGGGTTAAAAGAATTTCCCCCCCCCCCCCCGCAAACTTACTACCGAGCTTGTTCGTTTTTTTTTTTTAGAAATTTGACTGATGATAAGTTGATAGGCCTAATTGTAATTATAACGCCCATTTAACAATTCAGTGGAAGTGAATGAGTTCCCTCCCCCACCTCATTAGTCAAATAAACCTCTACATAAAAAAACAACTTCCCAATAACTATTAGGGTCTATTTAACTTTCTCGTAAGTACTTGACCAGCATTTAAATTTTGCCTCGTGAACTTCCCCCCTCCCCCGAAACAATTTTAATTTTTTTATTTATTGTTGCTTGGGAAATATTTTTAATTAAAGTAAGGGAGTGCATAGACTGCTGATGTGGGTCTAAATAAGATTATGGTATCGCATCCCCAACCCAAACAATATCCACTCAAAAGATATGAATATAGTGGTGTTATATATATAGTGGTGTTATATGTGTTATTAATTGAGGGTGTTTTAAGGGGCCAGTCAGAAGTTAGTGATTGGTTGATGGCTATGTACTCTAAATGATGAAATTTCAGCTGATGCAGATTCTGAGAAAGGAAAGATGATCTATAGATTTGAAACAGTAAAGACGTGTTTTTGTGGTGAGATTTTGTTGACAAATTTTGGTTTATATCATTACTACTAGATTTATTTCAACTCTAGTTGAATGTGTCTATAATGTAATAAAAGTTATATTTAGTTTTGTTTAAAAAAAAAGTTATTTAAGTTTTGCAAATAAAAATATAATACACCTGCATAGGTTTAAATTGTACAAGTGATCTACTGCTTTCATTAGTTTACATATATAGAACATAAGTGAATAGCAGCACAGGGACAAAGTTTGTAAGAGAGAAAGTAGTGAATTAAATGCTACGAAAATAAGGAACTGCGTCAACCAAGGCCCGAACCTGCGACCCTGTTGTAAAGATCTTAAAACATGGACAGATCACATGAGTTAGCATTTTTTTTCTTTATGGTCACTATGTCATCCAGAGGGCCAGAGAGACTTTTCATTCCAATCTCTAACTTAACAGAAATAAGTGAAATACTACAAGGACTTGGTTTAGCAATATCTTTTCAAGAACTTTTAGAGGATAGGTTCATTGTTCTGAAATTTAAGGATCTAAGTGTGATATGCATTCTGATTTATAAATTTTGATGGTAACGCCATTCAGGCAGGAGGTTTTGGCTTGATTGTAATAGTCTTTATTTCTGAGGGAATATCTGAAAAACTGTATACAAGTCAACTGAGGAGACATTAAGTCAACTGAGGAGACATTAAGTCAACTGTCTTCAATTTGTTGTATAAGGTTGTTGTGGATGGTTTAATACTAGTAATGACCTTGTTACTTTTATTTAACCCAAAAGTGAAAGGAAAAAAAGTCATTCAAGCTGTTTCAACAGAATAACATTTTCCTTAGACCAGATCAACAGTTAGAAGAAATACTTTTAGCCTGAAAGGTGAAAATAAAATCCAGCATTGCATGTCCACAGAGAGTAACTTTTGACAACAGCCCAATATGTACATAAGTACTCTCAATCTCTGGACCTCTTTCTAAGAAGAACTGTATTGAAATAACTTTACTGCTCAAAATTTGTTTAGGCTTTATTAGCTGTAACAAACTATTAGTTTGATCAGTTGTTTTTTTTTCTACTTCTACATTTTGTGTTCATTCAAATAGAGGACATAATCATCTTCTTTTTTGAAGTAATGTCTGTAACATATAAGATAAGATAAGATTCTAACAAATCAGGTGCTTCTCTTTGTTATGCAAATAAATTTAGAATTTGAAAAGAAAAAACTATACAGATTCTAAGAGTTTTAATGTACGCACCACAGCAGCATTACATTTTGGTATTGCAATGACATGAAACATCTGACCTGGCAAAGTATTTACAAAACATTATTTACATACATTTGATCCACAACAAAACAACAACAAAACCAAAATAACAAGCAATCTAATGGAATCAAGAATGGCTTAAGTTTTCTTGGAAACCAGCCTATAAAAACATTATGTTGAGTTACCAAAATACTTAGAAGGCAGTGTTATGATACAAATATACAAAAATTACATTGGTTAAGTTTAAGTTAATACATCTGTGGGACTTGACAATCTACAAATTTATTTCAATCATAAGCTTTACACAGATTAAGTACATTCTTTGGTAGGTCAAATGAGTCCTATCACTGCTTTCATTATAGGAGCTATTTAGTTTAAAGCCATAGATTTTGTTTGAGACTATTGATGATACATTTGGTTTAGTTAGAGTTGTCTGAGTACACTTCCAGGTCAAGGGAAGCCTCATAACTGGTGTCTCTGTTTACTGTTCTTGTTGTGTTAGATCTTTTCTCCTCTCTTCTTGTTTCTATCAAATCTTCATTCTGTGCAAGAAGTTTTATAATTAAACAAATTGTTGATTGATTATAAACAATGTCGGTAACACACAGAACTAATGCTTAAGTTTTTATTGTTCAGTGATTTAATAATAAGGAGTCTGTATTGAAAAAAAATAAATGTCAAGGTTTAAATGTTAAGAGTACTTTAGCTAAGCTTTAGCAGTGAGGACAAGAGACTCTGTGCGTCTTAAGTACAGTTGGTCGCCAATGTAAACACACTTTCTTATTTTTTTGTATACCTATTAAATCTTACACTAATGCTATTTATAAAAAAGAAATTAACTGCCAAAATCTAAGGTTGTCACCAAACCAATGATGTTCATGAGAGATGCCAGTTCTTACTTACTGAACTGTCCATCATGTCGCAAGCTTCACAATGCCACATGTAACCTCTGACCTTTGGTGACTTCTTCATGGGAGGTTCAAGACACTTCAAGTGATAGGACAGCATGCATTCATCACACCTAAAGTAGCAAACCAACATACAATAAAGTATCAAACCAACATACAATGAAGTTAACACCACCACTACAAAAGTAGAAACAACCAATTTTAACGTTTTCACTGCTACTTATCTCAGTTATGTAAGCAGTGTTGGAAATTCATGCAAATTAACCTCACTAAATCTTTGTTATCAAGTCCTATCACTATAGTCTTCATTCATTTATTATAGTTTCACAAAATGGAAGGACAATGTTTAAAAGCTCCACTAACAAAAAAGCTATGTGCACAATATTTACCCCATTGTTTGTTTTTAAATATTTTAGTGAAGATGGTTATTCCCCAGGAACACAGTGTATTGTAACTTAGTTCACTATTAACAGTCTATTGTAACTTAGTTCACTATTAATAGTCTATTGTAACTTAGTTCACTATCATCAGTTTAAATGTATTTAAATGTGTATTGGTCAGTAAGAGATTAAATTATTGAAATATCAACAGGTGAACTCTACCTGACTGTGTCAGTAATCAAGCCATCCTTATTGCACACAACACAGGTGATGGGCATATCCGAGATAGTCTCCCCTTCTCTCAGACCAAAGTAAGCGCTGTGTAATGAAGAGGTTGCTGCCTTACTTCTACTAGAAGTCTTCACAGTTTTAGAAGTGCCAGCTTTGGCTCTGCTAGGAGACTTCTGTGTCGTCTTTGATCCTTTCTGTTAGACATTCAAGTGAAAGAAGTGTTAATATCATCTCTGTTTTAGTTGTTCCTTCAGATTGGAAGGTTATTACATTCTGGCCCAAACCTTCCACAGGATGTCATGGAATGGTGGTAGAAATAGTTTAAACCCAGAACCATTAAAGCCATCAAGAAAACAGAGTGCATATCACAGGACTAGGAAGCCAGACCAAGTATGTTGACCCTATCATATCCTCCAAACAAGAGAAATTAAATAAAATTAGCATATTTTAAAACTTAGCAATCAATCAAATTAATATTTGTTAAGAGTCATGTGCATCTCAAGGGTCCATCAGCATAATTCTAAACTATCTGTATTTTGATGTGTTTGATTTGTTGTTGATTCATCCATGTGTTATTGGTGATTGGTCTAGATGCTGTTCAGTTTGCTTGTTTGGATTCTATGACAGTCTCTGCAGTAGCTGGTGGTTGTATCCTATTCAGAGATTGCCAGTGAGTTTTCTTTATCTTAAAGAATCGTGTCATAATCGACACAACTATATAGACTAACTAATAAAAGTTGGGCCTTTTAATTATATTCTAGAAAGTCAGATAAGAGTCTCATCATGATATGTAACAGTGCTGAGTATGACCTGAGATGGTATTACTTGATGGGCTGGTGTGGAGTGGGGCATCAAGTGTGGGCAAGGCTTAAAGAGCAAAGTTTGATTATTATTCATTCATTTTGTGTTACTGTTTTACTCTGACAATACACCTACTTGTATAGACCCAGAAAGCATGGTATTGATTGTTCTAAATCAGGGGTGGGCAACCTACGGACCGCGGGCCACATGCGGCCCGCCGAAGTGTTTTATGCGGCCCGTGAAAGCCTAAATAAATCATTATAAATATCTATAGAAATTATTGAAACTTTTGCTTCTTATCACTTGTAATGAAGAGGCTAAAGAAACATTGTCTCTAAATGTCTTTCTAGGGGTTTTATTAAAGGAAAAACGAATATTATATTTAATAGCAATACTATATAAATTCAGTAAACGACATAAGCCCTGTCCAGTATTTATTCAATGCTTTGGAGAACTGTGTTGAAAGAGTTGGGTGGGCTTGTACAAGGATGAGAACTGATGGAGCTTTGACTGAGAAAAACAATCTTTTTAATAAAATAAAGAAAATATCCCAACCATAAACTAGTAACTGGAAAGTTTATACAAGGCTACATTTAAGTACAATTTTTTTTTTTTAAAGATTTTATAATTACTATTATGCTAAGGGGCCGTCCCTTGGCGTAGTCAAATTATGCAGCTGATAAGGTCCATAGTTGTTAAAGGGCTACTGGAACCACAGCTTAAAATCACAGATAAGGAATAGTGAAGCTTGTACTCAATGTTATTGTTCGAAGTACACTAGGTCTTTAATAAATTGCAAAATTTTAGTTTTTTTCCTTTATTTGGTATATTCTTATTTTATTCGGGGCCACCAAATTCACTTCGTCTATGGCCTCCAATTAACCAAGACCGGTCCCGACTGGCAGTTCCGAAAAGTATGTGAAGATTTGGAAATAAAACATTCTGTTGTATGGTAACACAGTTGTATTCACTGGCCAATCATTAGATCAATATGGAATCTAAAGGAAAAAATTGTTAGGTTCCTTGATGGACATTGAGTGACCCTTTCCTAAAATTTCTAATGAAGAGTTGAAGACAGACTTCATGTTTATCATCGGAAGTCGGAAGCATTGAAATCTTTTCAAATATATATATATATATATATGTATGCGGCCCTCCTAGTCCCCAAATTTCATTAATGCGGCACTCGGTTGGAAAAGGTTGCCCACCCCTGTTCTAAATAGTTGATGCTTGCCAACAAAACCTATTGTTAAATACCTGACAGTTACTTTTGAACCATAAAGTTAAATAAATATTAATGTAAGGACCAATAGTATTTATTTACTTTGCTAAAGGTGAACATTAGAACTGCTAGAAATGCACTAAATCTCTAGTAAAATTGTAGTATAGACAGAAATTAGAACCAACTCCTAAGATTTGGCAGATACATGGTCTACCACTCAGACAACATTTCTGTTAAAGAAAACAAAAGATGAAACCTTACAGCAGTGTTTCTGGCCAGCCTTCTAGCCCTGGCTGTGTCCCTTTGTTTTCTCTTTCTTTTTCTCAACAAACTTTTCTGTTCCTGACTCTAGAACAAAGTGCAAGAGAAATACATTACAACAAGACAGTAGACTGCAATTACACAAAAAAAAAAAAAAAATGAGAAAAAAAAATGCATAAATCATTATCGCTATATAGCATAATATATAATAACACTATTGCTAATATATGAAAAAATATATATAAAAAGACCACCAGGCAGTTATGTATCATTTACCAAATCTCCCTAAATAATGCTTCTGCCTCACCCAGGCACTCAGTTAGAAATGGTCATTAGAGGAGATGATTAGATCAATAGAGAAGCAAAAAAGAACCCTGTTGGCGTTGGAGTCCATTGAACTGGCAGGAACCTTTTTTATGTCTGATACTTGCACAGCTGATAGTGGCACAGAGAAGGAATATGGTGGAATTTCTCAGTTGCACTTGGCCTATGACTTCAATTCTAATCTAGGCATCTTGGGATATGCTCCAATGGAAATTGTAATAATTTACATCTGCTTGCATCTTTCCCCAAAAAAATAGTTTATTCAGACAGGTAGATGGAGGCAAGCTTTCAAAGAGTTTTAAGAATCAATATTTATGACTATTACAAAGAAGAAGATTATGAAAATCTCACTAGAAGAACAATTCAAAACTAAAGTATTAAAAATATTCAATATAAAATGTTGTGCTGCAGAACATTTTAGACCAAAGATCTGGAGGCCTTACTTTGATGGAATCCTGGATATGGCTCAAGTGAAAAAATTTGTCTGGCTCTTTAATTGTCTCCCTTAGTCTTCGCGGCTCATCCACATCTGGAGCACTCTTAGCTGAGTCATCAGTGCTGGGTATTACACAATAGGAGCATTGCCTGCAAAATTAAATGATATAGACATCAAGAATTTAAAGTCCAATTAAAGTAAAATTTTATTATTAGATAGATCAAAATAGGTTTATCAAATACAAAAATAATAATTTTTTAACAAAATTAAAGCATGTATAAATCTTAGATCAAATAGTCTATTGCTCATTTCTAAATGGCAGCAGTTTGGGAGAAATCTATGTTGCTATTGTGGATCGATTTTTCTTTATTGATCAAAGCTTAACTTAAAAATGACTTTATTTCAAACTAGAGTTATTTTTCTGTACAAAACTTAAGATTTGTACTATTGTCATTGCCTTGTAAATTAAGATGAAAGCATGTAAAATCTGTTTCCTTTTTTTTTTTTTTAGTTCATCTTGCATCATGAAAAGAAATGAGTGTTCTAAAAACTTTAGAAGTATATGTAGGGCATCCTTTCTGTCTTTATTCCAAACCAAATGTCAACATTCAAAGCTAGTCAATAAATAAGCTGAAAAGTAATTCTAATAAGTGAAAGGACAGTTTAAAATTAATTGTTGGTAGGTCAGTTTGTTTAGGGAAAGCAATTAAAATATGATTTATCTTTCACCTACCATCCAAATAATTTTGTTTTCTTTGGCATGCGAGTGAGAGGTGGATCCAGGCATCCCAGGTGGTAGTGTTTCTTACAGCTGTCACACTTGGCCAGCAGATGTTGGTCAGTGGTACTGTGACATATTCCACACCTTAAGACATAGATTACCAACCATTACAATCATGAAGTACAGAGAGAAATCAAACAACAAAACACTATGAACTAAGAAAGTTGAATGTAAATGCTGTCAAGTAGATAAGGAATAATAAGACACACTGGCCTATAGGACGTAAAAGAGCAGTGTTATCTTCCAATAGGCTCAAGAAAAATTAGGAAATAGGACAAATAATTGTAGAAAGGACA
>JADKLZ010001913.1:11515678-11526193 GCA_021533235.1 Biomphalaria straminea
AGTGTTACTCCTCTAGAATATATTCAATCATCCTGCAGGGCAGTAGGTGATGATAACTTGACAACAGGTCAAATAACAACATACAATCAGATAAATGATCAATCAAAACCCACAGTGTACAAGTGTCCCATGTCAATATGTACTCACCATGTGACATGGAAGTAAGCCTTGCACATGCCAGCATCACAGTTGATACACACACCAGTCTGACTAAACCTGGAGTCTTCACACAGTGAACATTCCTACATCACAGAAAATAATACACTTTTTAGAAAGTACCAACAATAGCATCTAATTAAACAAACTTCAAGTCACCATATTAAAAAAGTAATGAAAAAAAAAAAAGCTCAGATCATTTGTAATTTGGCTGTTGAAATTTAGTTTATAGAATTTCTGAGCAGCATTCAAACTTGAGAGTATGAATAGCATTGTCAGACTAGACACATAAATTCTAATTCTACATTGCAGTCTTTGTTTCACTCCTGTCAGATTGAGTAAAATGTTTTACATGTTTCTGATATTCCTTCAAAGTTGAAGATAATCTACTTTCTAGTCTAAACCTCCAGCAGGATGATGGGGTATGGAAGTGGCCAGGGTATAGAAGTGGCCGGGGTATGGAAGTGGCCAGGGTATGGAAGTGGCTGGGGTATGGAAGTGGCCAGGATATGGAAGTGGCCGGGGTATGAAACTGGGCCCATCTAGACAACCCAATGACAGTCCAGTGCATCTACAGCTTGTCTAAATGACCTTAGCTTCAAGTCCTGTTTAGTTGAAGCAGAAAGTAGAATATAATTCAACCATAAATATAAAAAAGATTTGCACTTCTACAATGGAAAAGCAAAAAAAAACTAGCCACAAAATCAAAAGATGTCCTTTGTAACATCATCATTTGTTCCTAAGATTGATAAAATAAGAACTCTAATGTAACTTTATAAATAGTATGAAATGTAAATTTCAAATAAATTTTAATAGCATGAAAAAACAATTTTGGTAACATTACAAAATTAGGTAAAGTAAGGTTATCAACATTGTTTCATGCTATTTTAATTAGTAAACATTGTGAAGTTGAATGCAAGTAATTTAATGTCTTAAATTCTCTTACCCTGGCTCCCCACTTAGAATAAGGCATCTCAAACAGTGTCACCAGGCTCAGCTTATCAACATCGCCAAAAGCAACACCTGGTGTATACAGGGCACACACAATGTGAACCCACCTAAAGAATAAGAAGAAATAAAGAGAAGGTAATATCACCAAGATTTTAAAAATACTAAATTATGAAGTTTTGCACAGTCTTCTTCCATCATAGGTAGCCAAGACAAGCCAAGTTCAAGAGTACTCAGCCTCTCGACCACACTTCCCATCTTTTATAAGCAAAACAATACAAATAAAGAGGTTCAATCTGTCATGCAATCAAATGGAACTTTATGTTTAATTCAATGCAGGAGTTCACAAAGAAAGAACAAGAATAGAACTTTTGAAAGTCTAAAGTAATTTATATAAAACATTTTTATTAAAAAAAAAAAAGGACAAAACAATCAAATTGTCAATTGACTTCCTAGAAATGAAAACAGAAGTAGAATCAGAAGATAAAGAGGCCAGTACAAATAAACTTACTTTCCATTATCTGTTTCTTTAAATATTCCCCCTGTATTGGGGCACAACTCACATACCTGTAAAACATAATGTAAAAAAAGTAGCAAATGATTTCCACAAAACACACTAATCTGTTACTTACATACAAAATGCATCAATCACTTACAGGCTTAGCGCTAGCTTTACATGCATCACAGAACCAGGGCTCAGTGCTTGCTGATGATTCTGTGCTGGCAGTGGAGTGACTTTCACTTATACCATAACAACCTATGTTTGTTGTAGATTAAAACACAGTTTTTTTTTATATTTTGAATCAATCACAATTAACTTTATTAGTACTAATAGTATGAGTAATGAGGCTATCAAATTTCACAGGTATGTAAAGCTTCAAGTAGTATTTGAACATCTAAAAATTAGATTAGAACTTAACAGCAACAGCATTGAAACTTTTAGAAGACAAACATCAAACTGACCATAACTGTTCAAAGAATAGTAAAAGCCAGTGTGAACTAGCTCAGTGTGCTCTATAATAAAGTAAGATGCATTTGGAAGCTAAAATCTTAATAGTAATCCTGATGCTTCAATGAAAAACCCCAAACCTTCATGAACTGAGATTCCACAGTTGTCACATTCTACAATCTCGTCATCATCAGCACTGAAAAAACAATAAACATTGCGAGCATTAATCAATAAAATCCACTGAAATCACACAGGCTGTGTAAGCGGTGAAACAGAACATTATCTTGCTAACCAGTTATTGCATATGTTAGCAAATATTATTATAGCTTTTTATTTATAGCTTTTTTATATAGCGCTACTTTCATGCTTATAGTATGCTCAGAGCGCTTTGGTCCAATCTCATTTGTGGACCAGTGGGGGGGGGGGAGGGGTATCTAGGAGTTGGTTTCCCGTGCTGCCTTTGGGCGCTCAGTAAACACAACTCTGCCCGAGTCGGGTGTCGAACCTCGAGCCCCCTTCTAGGTAGCCAAGCAAGCCAAGCTCAAGCCGCACTTAGCCTCTTGACCACACTTCTCATATATAGCATTGTCACACAGAAAAAAAATTAGCTAATATGTTCTTTTGTCCATATATCAAAATCAAAGACCACAAATTTGAAAATGTCCAAACTTTCAAATATCTAGGAAGTACAATGATTTCAAAAATGACCTACTAACAGAAATAAAAAAAAGATTAGCAGGAGTCAACAGAGCATTTTATAGCACCCATAATATTTACTCAAGAGCAAAACAATTTCAAGAAAAACCAAGAAAATAATATACAAAACCATCATAAGACCAGCATCAATGTATGGAAGTGAGTCCTGGACACTGACCAAGACATCTGAAAATTTACTCAGTACTTGGGAACGGAAAATCCTCAGAAAAATCTATGGTGCCATACAGGATGAACAGGCACTAATCATGAGATTTACCAACTGTATGAGGACCCACCAATAGTGACCAAAATAAAAAAGAACAGACTATGTTGGGCAGGTCACCTTGAAAGAATGCCAGATAACAGGGGAGCGAAGATCATATACCGACAAAAACCAAAAGGCAGGCAACCCAAAGGCAGACCTCGAATGCGTTGGATTGATGATATGGAAGCAGATCTGCAACAGCTTGGGGTTAGGGCGTGGAGACGAAAAGCCCAGGGGATATCCGAATGGAAGAATGTATGCAAGCAGGCCAGAGCCCTTCAAGGGCTGTAGCGCCACTGGGATGGATGGATGTTCTTTTGTAATTTTAAATTTCTCAGTTTACACGTACACCTTTCTTTGCTAGGTTTTCAAGATGGTCTTTCCCACAAAATCCTGTTGTCTACAATGACACTCATATCTGAATGAGTTGACTTGAATTATTAGTATATAATATTGTCTATCTGGAGTTCATGAATTAATTGCATTTCCTTTCTGAAATCTCTAAAGTTATTTAGTTTTTGTGACATTCAGTTCTTAAAAATTACTAACACAAATCTACAATGTTTACACCAACATCATTACAACTCTTTCCAATTCCATCAACATTTTTGTATTGAGTTGCTTGTTAACAGTTCTGAATGAGATATAACTCAACCACAAAGGTTCTAAACACATTATTGATCGTCAAGCTAGTTTTGTGGGTAATGGCTCTCATTAGATTCATTAGAGCATGAAGAGAATGAGGAAGACATAGAATTGTAAATCATAGTTTCAAAAAAGAAGGTCATCAAATCTACATTTTAAGACCTGTTATAAAAGTGTTCGACCCTGTAGGTTTCAACAGGTGCGTAACAAAAATAAGGTTAAGAGGCTTATTGACACATTGCTAAAGACCAAACAATACAATTAAAGGTATAACTCTTACCTTCTATCAGAGAGACAAACACAACAAACAATCACTTTAATCCTTCCCTGGGGAGCTGCATCTTGATAACTGTCTGGGTCTTCCTGTGCAGCAGACTCTCTTGCCTCAGCATCTGTTTTCTTTTTCTTGGTCCCCTGGGAATTCTGGGATGTTATTTGAAAAGAATCAATAACCAACAAATTGGCAGATACTATATTAAATTATTAATAACTAGCTGAATACGATCCGCAGCATGCAGGCCTTAGTTTTGGTATTAGTGATCTACTGGATTGAATTTAGATCTATGCTAAACTTGGACAATGTTCCATTTACATATTTTATTTTTCAACCAAAATAAAAGTAGAGTATGAAAATGGGTTTATCATAGTATCCTTTCAGCTGATACAAATTTCAGTAAAAACAGGTTTAATTGAATTTTTAAAAAGCTTTGTTTATTAAAACTACAACTAGTAACTTTGTGTCTATTTTTTGGCTAATCAGATTGTGGGAGGGACATTAAACATACACTATGGTCTCCAACATGATCTAAGGAACTTTTAAGCCAAGTTTCAAGTTTTATCAAGATTGGTCAAACACCTTACATACATACATACGCCTTACTTTCTTTTGGACTTCATGGATAATTCATAATCATTAGACTAGAAATAATGTTTTAAAGCCATTTCACCAACAGGAAGAAACAAATGGTCTTCTAACATTTAAACATTTGCCAATACACCCTGATTCATAGTAGAGACTTGGAGCTAGGCTAGTGAACATTAAGACAGAGTTCATTTGTTAGATTTGTTTGATCCATGTTTCGCAATTTTTCCTCTAAAAAAAATTCCAACAGTCATGTACTGGCGGATCCAGAAGGGGGGGGCGGTAGGGGCGATCGAGGCCGACCCCCCCTTCTGAATAGAATTCACACAATTGGTATCTGAATGTATTACTTATGTTAATAATATATACTAATTATTTTATATTTCTCTATCAACTAAGAACAGGACATACACCACATTTAAATTATCATCTCAATAAAATAAATCCCACACAACTCCCACTTTGTAGACACTGCTCCCACCCTTATGAAACTGTAAACCATATCCTTTTTGAATGCCCCCTCCTAATCCACCTTAGGCAGACCCTACTACCACTACAGCCCAACATAACCAACACCCTTTATGGCAGTGCTGAGCAACTGAAAAAAACAGCACAGTATATTTCCTTGGCACAGTCTGCAAAAGAGCTGACAGCTCAGCAGTAAAAAGCTGGTTAGAAGAAGAAGAAGAAGAATATTTCTCTATATTTTTAGATTATTTCGCCCCCCCCCCCAGTATGTTGGCCGAAATGGTGGGGTCGGTGGCGTCAAATTTTGCCCCCCCCCCCAATCAGTTTTCGAGGGGGGGGGTGCGGTCCAATTTCGGGTGGGTGGCGAACGAATTTTGGTTTAGAATTAACCAATTGGTATACGAACTTATTACTTGTGTTAATAATATATACTAATTATTTATATTTCACACCCCCTCTAGTATGTTGGCCGATATGGTGGGGTCGGGAGGGGGCGATGGATATTTTTATGGATGGATATTATTAGAATATTTTTCAATATTTTTCAAAAGGTCCTTTTTTAATAGGATGAATGGTGAGCTTTAGGTCAGGAGAATGCGTTTCTTCGATGGAGAATGCAAGAAAACGTTTTTTGGCGTCGAGGCTTTGTCCCGAAATCTACTGATAAATAATGAGCTGTGGGTGTCAGGAGAATGCGTTACTGCAGTGAAGTATGCAGGAAAACCTTTTTGGCGCCAGGCGAATCTTCTGATAAATAATGAGCTGTAATGTCAGAATAATGCGTTTCTGCAGTGACGAATGCAAAAAAACGCTTTTGGCGTCGGGGCTTCGCCCTGAACACCATTAATAAATAATGAGTTGTAGATGTCAGGAGAAAGCGTTACTGCAGTTAAGTATGCAAGAAATCGCTTCTGCCATAGGGGCGAAGCCCCGAAATCTACTGATAAATAATGAGCTGTTGATGTCAGGATAATGCATTTCTGCAGTGACGAATGCAAGAAAATGCTTTTGGCGTTGGGGCTTCGCTCCGAACCCTAATGATTGATAGTGAGTTGTAGATTCAGGAGAATGCGTTTCTGCAGTGTAGTATGCAAAATAATAGTTGAGGCTGTTTTTTTGTTTGTTTGGTTTTTTTTTCACGAAGGTTAAAAAACACTGCTTTTTTATTCTCGTAAGAATATATATATATATATGGGCTGTACACACGTTTATGCATAGGGTTAGGGTTTACTGGGCATTAGGGTTAGGGTTTGGAAAAAAAATCCCCCCCGCACTCCAAAGTTCTGGATCCGCTAGTGGTTCAGGGCCCCCACCAAACAGAGGCAAGAGGTCTAAGGCTGGCTCTGTCTGTGCAATATTAGAAATATTTTTACATATTGTTTTTGTTTAACTCAATTTCATGCTTTTAGCTTTCTCAATGAGCTATGATCCTATCACTAGTCTGAACCAGTTTGAGAAAGGGGGTCAGATAAAGGGGTATTTGGGATAATGTTACCATGATTGATGGCTCAAGACTCCTCAAATTCAACATATACCACAACATCTGTCAAGCACAATTTCTTTCCCTTGTTTGATACCAAACAAAATAATTAATTACCAATAGTTAATTAACTAACTGGTTATTTTTGTAATTGATTCTTGTTTAGTCAAAGTACAACAAATATCAATTTGATCAGAGATTGGGTGTGAGAGAAATAATGTGTACAAACTTTTCACCAGACATAGTAGGTTGATATATATATATATATATATATATATATAAAAATAATAATAATAATAATAGGCTTGTCTTCGAGTCCGAAGATTAATGAGGAATACAGTGTTTCCCGTGGCTGTGCAGTCCCAGCTGTGACCTACATATTTTGCCACATACAGGGCAAGCAAAACCATTGTCCGCAGGTGGTCGGTTTAGATTTTCTTTTCGTCGTCTGCGTTTGTCCTCGGCGGCAGATTTTCTTTTGGTCTCAAATGTGTATCCCGCGGCCTTTGTGTGTGACCTCCAGCTGTCTCGTTCCGACGCCGCATGCAGCCAGGTGCTCTCCTCTATGTCAGGAAAGTTGACGCCTAAGCTGGTCTTTGAAGCGTTTCCGTGGGGCGCCTCTGTTACGTCGGCCACCTTTTAGCTCACCAAAAAAGACTGCTAAGACTCCTTGAGCGCTTTCACCAAAGGTGCTTGCGCTCCATCATGGACATACGATGGCAAGACCGCACTACAAACAGCGATGTCCTTGCGAACGCCGGTATGGACAGTATAGAGGGACTTCTTATGATCCGACAGCTACGCTGGGCAGGGCACGTATCCCGTATGGGAGACGAATGTATATATATATATATATATATATATATATATATATTTGTCTGCTTCTACATAGCTTTTATATATATATATATATATATTTGTAAAAACAGACAAATAGGATTACAAAACAAACTCAAAATAAAAAAAAAAGAGTTTTACACACTATGTTTTATCTTATTTAGTAAACATCTTACTGTACTGGACTTGTCTGTGCCTGATTTACTGGCCTTTTTCTTTCTTTTCTTAGGTACATAATCTTCATCATCCTCATCACTGTCAATCATACCCCAGGCTTGTCCTAAACCTGTTGAGTCAAGGAGGATGAATGCATGATACTTTGAAATAATATAGGAGAATTGTCTATGAAAGGAAATATATAAAACACGAGTGTCAAAGCACTAACCCAACCCAAACCCTAACCCAGGGCTCTACACCAGTGAGCTAAAGATTTTGATCAAGCTGCACTCCTCCTTAATCTTAGGTCTCCAGAAAAAAAAATTATTATTATGTTGTTACAATAGAGAAAATCTTATATTTAAAAAAAAAGGAATTTATTGTCCATAAAATTATTTTCTTATGGAAAGATCATTTAATTTTCTTAATTTTATATTAGATTTGTGATTAGATTAGATTAGACTTTACCTTTTATTTCTGGGCTTTCCATGAAAGAAGATTTCTTTTTGTTTGTTTCTAAAAACTCTCCATCTTTACTACCATCTTGATCTGTATCATCATGGTCACTATCTTCATCTCCATCATCATCCTCGTCATCATCAGTATCATCTTCTTCCTCTAATTGCTCATCATCATCATCATCAGTGATGTCGTCCTCCTCATCCATTTCATTGTCTTCCAAGTTGACATCCTCATCATCATCACTGTCCTCCTCCTCATCATTTGTGTCACCAGAAACATTTTTTCCAAATTCTAAATTAGACAAAAAAAAAAACTTTTATGTAATTATGTCATTGGAAAAGGCCTGCTAGGGAGTACAAGAATTAAAATAGTGATTGATTTATTAACTTATTTATGATAAATTTTATTAAATTTATTTACAAAAACCAGCTGTTTCAAACACTTGCCTTTTTTATGTTAAAAAAGTGTGACCATAAAAGAGAAATCGTCTCATAAAATATATAGATTAAGGTATGAATTCTTGTAAGGCACAGTTTAATTGTAATTTGTTTTTCCGTCTTAAAGTTAATACTTAAAGGGAAAACATCTGTCTTTATATTAGACCCAGTTACAAAGTGAAGAGCAATGAAGCTGATGTGTGGCTGAGAGGCATAATCGCAATTGACAGAAGAGCAACTTTTTAGAATTATATTAAATAAAATTTCTAAGGTGGTAATTCAAAGGGGTTCTTATTGGTCAATTAAAATGCGTTTGGGTTTATTAAATATATTTCTGCTTTCTAATTTCATACTTCTGAACATTTTTATTTAAAGTATGTCACTTATTTCTCTGACTACTAGTTTTGGAAAATGTACATTTTTTTTATGTGTACATGAGGTTTAATTAATAATTTAATTAATGAATGCATTGGATAAAAGTATTACCAGTTCAAAATAATAGTTCAACAAACCTTTTGAATGTTTGCTAATATCAAAATCACTATCTTCTTCACTGTCATCTAGGCCACCAAAGTTGATCTGAACCTGACTTCTAGGTACAGGCTTGACTCTCCTTTTTCTTGGATCACGATTCACTAAAATATCAGATAGAATTCTTTGTGATTTCTTTAAATGAAGCTTGGTTAGGATACTTAATGCTACAACAACAGTATATATATATATATATATATATAAAAGTTCCCCTTTCAGACCTTGTGGTCTATAGGGCAGTTGATGTAAAGGTCATCTGATTCTGTGGCCACGGTTAACGAGGGTGTAATGTGGCCAGCACAACGACCAACCACCTTTACTTTTCCCCAACTAATGTCAGGTACCCATTAGAGCTGGGTGGACTCAAGGGCACCCAAAAATCCCGAAATAAAAATCCCTGTCTTCACGAGGATTCAAACCTGAGACCTCCAGTACGGAAGTCAAGCGCTTTACTGCTCAGCCACCGCACCCTCTTATAATATAAATATAATTCACTTATTTACTGAAGTTCAGTGATTTAATAACTACTTGTGTTGTTGCTAAGAACAGCTGTTAACTGGGAAAAGTGGAGGGATTTGGTTACATGAACTGTTACGGCACACAATCACAAAACTGAAGGGACAGATATTATCAAGATGAGTTGCAATTTAGACTTATAAATTAAATACATCTCTGTAATAGTTATATGTGGATTATAATAAGAGAGACCCGGTGAACAGCTGACCATATCATCCTTAATAAGTTATTAGATTTTTTTATTTTTGATGGTTTTCTAGAGATATGACAAAAAAAAAGTGTGTGTGTTAAGTGTAAATTCAAAACCACTTTTTAGCTACTCTTATCTAATTTAGTGGCTGTGATTTTATCCACAAAATTCCTTTGACATTTATGGAATGTAGAGACTGTAGTTTTCCTTTAGTTATATATAACTTATAAAGTGAGAACACAGACATAATTGCAGGATCACCAGATACTGAGCAGATCTTGATTCTAGATTTATAAATTAAATAATTATCATTGAGAAAATGATTGATAGATTTAGAATATTTTTTTATATTAAAAAAAAAAAGTATGATGAGAATGACTTTCCTTGAGCAGGCTTAGTAGCACTTTTCCATGACAAAATTTTAGGAGGTTTTTTAACGAAGAAATGTATGATGTATGATATATATAGATATATATAATATTTATCTATAACTAATACTACATTGATTTACATTAATTTTAATTGTAATCTAGAAATAGTAATAGTGATAGGGACTCGAATATGGAGATCAGGATTAGAGATAACAGATCTGAAAAGACAGGTGGGGTGCATTAGACATATTCAGCGTTTTTTTTTCTTCTTTACAATTTCATACTATGTATTTTCCCTGGCTTTTATGACCAAAATAATTTTTACTGATTTTTCAGTTTTGTGCAAAATATTTTCGTTAAAATTACAAAGATCTAGACTCTAGAGATCTTTAGAACTAAGTCACTAAAATTTGCTGACTTTTTTGGTTGTGTAATTACTCTAGATTTTTAGTCTAGATTTAAGTCACTAAAATTTGCTGACTCTTCATGGTCATGAGAGAAATAGCCTTTAATAGCTTCACTAAATTGTTATGATTTATATTTAAG
>JADKLZ010001913.1:11547462-11567976 GCA_021533235.1 Biomphalaria straminea
CAGATGACATTTGGTACCTCATTCAGACCTTGCGGTCTATGAGAACAGATGACGTAAAGTTCAAATGCTTCTATAGCTGATCATTTACGAAGGTACGGTGTGTCCAGCACAACGACCACCCGTCTTTACTTTCCCAAATTAAGTCTAGTACCCATTAGGGTTGAGTGGCTCAAGGTCGTCCTAATAATTTGGAATCGAATTCCAGTTTTCAATGGGATTCAAACACGTGGCTACTGTTCGGAAGCCAATCATTGGCCAATCGGCCCTGACCTCCCCATTGTTATTTTAATTAAAGCCAACTAGGCCTACTTTTCACGTGGTAGTGAAGGCTTCACTAGACTTGTGCTATCTCATGAACTCGTTCTGAAAAACAGATACATAGTAAATCACAAAGAAGATATAGATTAGATGCATGATGGTCACCTGTTTGGCCCGCAACCAATCAGATCCGTTCATGCAGAGATCCATGTCATCATCCCAAGGGATGAAACCGTGATGGCGATAGGATCCCAGCATTGTCCCCTCACACAAGAAATAGGTCAAGTTGAAGGTCGTCATTGCCAAATGGAAGATTTTATAGGTCAGTCGGAGCTGGCGTTGCATCGCCGAGGACATGGGCGGCTTAAAGGGCGCATATCTGGGGATTGTATCAGTGACATTTTAACACGGGATTTACATCAGCAAACGTGGAGAAGCTCTCGTGTGAGTATACTTATAGACATTAGTATGATTGCGCAAAGAACGAGAGAGAGAGAGAGAGAGAGAGAGAGAATAAATACAATAAAAGAGCGAAACATAAAAATAAATAACGAGAGAGAGAGAGATGGAATGAAATAAAACAAGCAAAAATATTAAAAAAACTAAAAAATCATTTAACAAAAAACAATCTTATCTAAAGGGGAAAAACTCCGTCTTAAACACAATATATACCAAGAATGTGCTAGCTAGTTCCCATATTTGATATCAAACAGAATAATTAATTACCAATAATTGATTGACTAATTGAGTTTTTTTTTATTGATTTATGTTTTGTTAGGTACAATAAATTATTGTTTAAATTATCAACTTGATCGGAGAATGCGTGAGGGAGAAATATCTATTTCAATTATTTTAGGGGACTAAACCCAACAAATTTAGCCATATTATATGTGAATACTAATGTAATAGTTTTCTTGTTGCTATTAAATTAAACAAAATAATGAACAAAAGAGAGCCAAAAAAGGCAAATATTACACATAAAAAACATATTACAGTGATAAAGAGAAGGCTAGAGAACGTAGAGAGAACAAAGTAAGAGAGAGACAGACAGACAGACAGAGAAAGAAAATGCGTGTGCACCTCTATGAGAGTTTCCTACTGAACGTCAGATAAAAAAAGAGACTTACTTCATATGAATGAGACTGACGTCTTCTTTGGACACTCCATACACATCAGCATGCTCCACCAGCTGGGAGAAATAGTGGTCATCGTAAGCAGGGAGGCTGTCCAGAGTGGAGACAAGTTTGGTCCAATCCACTGACTCAATCTTGGCCTGCAGACAGAGGGACAGAGCCAGTCAACAGAGGAACTTGGGACGAAATATAAACAAAACCAATGTTCGGGAAATGTCCATATTACAGCGGAAATTTTAGTTATAAATATCTACATCTGTCTGTCTGCATGTATGTCTGTCTGGGTGCATGTATCTGCCAGTCTGCATACATGTGTTTGTCTATCTTTGTCATATGCTTGTCTGTCTCCTTGCCTGTCTGCCTACCAACGTACCTACTTACCTATCCATCTATCTATCTATCTATCTATCTATCTATCTATCTATCTATCTATCTATCTACCTATCTATCTACCTATCTGTCTTTTTGTCTGTCTGTCTGTCTATCTATCTATCTATCTATCTATCTATCTATCTCCCTACTTATCTTTCCATCCATATATAGGCCTATATATTTTTTTTCATCTCTTACACTATTATATATAAGTTTCGAATTTAATATATACATATAATATATATAAAATATATAAAATTGTATAAACTTATCAAAACAAACTAATAACCAGCACAATACATTATTGTGCTCCCTGTAGATCGACTTCAAACATTTATAGGCCATATATTCTCTTCATCTTAAGATTCTACAATGATATCTACCTGTATAGCATCGCACGTAATTTTCTCGCCCAGTTCCACTGGGTATCTGACTTCCTCCAAATAAAACATCTGAATGATCTGACCAGAGCTTAGCTGGAACCAGGAGGCGGGGATGAAGAAGTAGCCGACCAGGTTTCTTGCTGGGGTGACGAATGCCAGGGTCAACAGACACAGGAGCACAATAGCCAGAACGCGTAGGATGAAAATGGCCTGTCTCCTGAACTTCGGCCGGATGCTGACCAGACGAGGAAGCTTCCTGTACAGGCGTCTCACCCGGTGGAGCCGGAACATTTTACTCGCTTATTTACGTCGTTCTGAGAAAAAAACAAAAAAACGTCATTGAGTCAGAATGCTTCAACAAAATATTCTCTACATCTCAATACATAAACAAATCATTTAGATAGATTGCAGACATAATATAATCATATACATGAACATTTAATAATTAAATAGTTTCATCATTATGGCGCAGGTTAAGAACATTTTCAGATTTATCAGGCCCTGTTATGTCATTCATAAATCACGTGTATCACGATACTACCAATTTATCAAGTGTATAATGATATTATCAGCTTATCAAGTATATTATTTTATTATAAACTTATCAAGTGTATCACAACATTCTATTCTATCTTACTAGACTTTTCCAAAGCTTTTGACAAAGTTCACCACCATAGTTTGCTTAAAAAATTAAAATATTTTGGTATTGATGGTCCATTGCATCAGTGGATTAAAGATTTTCTGATAGGAAGAGAACAAACTGTAATAATAGATGGTTCTAAATCAACACCAATAACAGTAAACTCAGGTGTACCACAAGGAACAGTCTTAGGTCCACTACTATTTCTAATTTACATAAACGATTTACCAAATTGCATTAGTTCAGGAACAAAAGTTAGATTATTTGCAGATGATTGCATAATATATAGGACAATAAAAACAACACAAGACACAGAAATTTTACAAAAAGAATTAGATAAATTACAGAAATGGGAATCAAATTGGAGCATGTCTTTCCACCCAGAAAAATGTCAGTTATTAAGAGTAACAAAAAAACTAAAACAAATTAATTCCACTTATCTTATTCATGGTAAACCAGTAACACAGACTAAAAACGCAAAATACCTAGGTGTTATAATAAATGAAAAACTGTCATGGAATCCCCATATTGATGAAACTATAAAAAAATCAAACAAAGCATTAGGGTTTATTAAAAGAAATTTCTATAAATCAAAAAAGGACATAAAACTAAAATGCTATTTAACCTTGGTTAGGCCAATAATAGAATATGCATCCTCTGTTTGGGACCCCTCAACTCAAGAAAACATTAAGAAACTAGAACAGACACAAAATAGAGCAGTACGATTCATAACAAACGAATATTCACATTTCACTAGAGTAACACCTTTAGTAAAATCACTAAATTTAGAAAGCCTTCAGGATAGAAGACTTAAGAGTAAAGTAGCAATTATACACAAAACACTGAACCATAATCTCCAAATACAAAAACAAAACTTAATAAAATACTCAGAAAGACACAAAGATAAAGGCACATTCCTCATCCCATATGCTAGGACAAATCTGTACAAATGCTCTTTCTTCCCTAGTGCCATTAGAGCATGGAATGGTTTGCCTGAGCTAGCCAGGAAAACCAGTGACTTGGCAGAATTTAAGTCACTGGTAAATATGCATGACTGAATGCATGACGCGTAGGACGTAATCATCTTCTTGTTTGAAGTAACGTCTGTATTATATAAGATATTATAGGCTCATTCATTTGCGAAGCGACTATGCATCATCTCATTGGAAATGTATCACGACATTGTCAACTTATCAAGTGTATCACGAAATTATCAATGTGATGCGTGTCTTGGCAGTATCACAGTTTTGTTGTATATAAACACTTGTAAGGGCAGTATTCATGAAGTCTCATCCTTAACATCCCACCATCTCTACTCTACACTCTACACCAAACCATAGTTCTTGCCTTCCAAGATGGTGCCGGTGGTACATAATGGAAACACGGCTCTTCTCCGAGACGGGGAAACATTGGCAGCATAGCGTAAGGAACCCGTAACAAGTTATTTAACTCTTTCTCTCCTAACTGACGATACCAACGTTGATTTTACCAGAATGTGGTAAACAATTACGGAGATATTAAAAAGCTGATTTCTGGAGCCATTTAGATATTGATGTAGGTGAAAGGTTAACTTGTTTTTACTAGAACTTGAGCAAGAGACAGTGAAAAGACATCGTCGGAATTATTCTTTGATTAATATGAACAAAAAAAGTACAAAACGAATAACGATTTATTTGAAATGATACAGCTTCTTTTTAAAATAGACTAATACAGAAAATACTGTGATGCGTAATAAGCATTATATCAAACTCCTCAAATACGGACTAGGCTGTCTACAATAAACATCAAATTCACATTAATCTCATTAAGCCTGGGCAGACATTAGCCTTTATAAAATATTCCATTTTTAAAGATTAAACTTGAGATCAACATTCGATAGCCAATCACTAAATCGCGCAATCATTTCAAGATAAGGGCTCCTGGTCGTCGTGACCCACATTTCGAGAATGGTTGGTGCAGGCAAAGTAACAAATGCCTTTCGTCATGGAACTTGAAACAGTTCTTAGTCCCGGCAAGTCGATTAGAAAACAGACAATCCCATTGGGAATATACTCGTCATAAGGGAGTTATCAGTATCGAAAATTCGTTGAGGAAAGACATTTTTGGCCTGAAGTTGAATTATTATTTAGAACAATGAACTATTGGGGATAATAATGTAATAATGCTTGATTATTCATTTTCTATTACTAACATCAAAGAGAAAAAGAAATCGTAACAGCTAAGCACTAAAACAATACAAATTGTTGTCTCTTGTCCATGTATTAAATAGTTCAAGTACTAGAACCGTCAACTTAACTTATTTCCAATGGAAGACAACTGTAAAACTTGGAAAAGCCGAAGAGCTTTTAAAAAACAGAAGCAGATATACAACGAGGTTTTATTGGAGAAATTAGACGTATGAATGAATCATCAGCAGAAGCAAACTCGGTTTGAGTGAGGGCTAGCCCAAGATCTTGTTCATGAAATGTTAAGTACATTATGGTCTACTTAAGTAAATTTCCCCTTTAAAGGTAAAGGTCATCTGTTTCTGTGACCTACGGTTAACGGGGTGTCACGTGGCCAGCAAAGCGACCAACCGACTATTATTTTTCTCCGACTTATGTCAGATACCAATTAGAGCTGGGTGGCTTCAGAGGCTCCCAAAGATCCCGAAATTTAAAATCCCAGTCTTCACCAGGGTTCCCCGGTTCAAAAGCCAAGCGCTTTACATGATTCAAAATTTTCTCTGCCTCTTGTAGACCCTGAGTTTAATTTTGGTTTAAACCGAGCAACGTCAAAGCCTGTGGGCAGTTCAATAGCTCATTGTCATGTCACAGGTCAGTGACGTCGCAGGTCGGTGTTCGGGCCTCCTGTAACGATTGGTCTCGGTCATACTCACGGGATGGTGTAAACATGTTTCTATTAAAATGCTTGTCTATGAGCTATCACCCGGAAGTAATTCAGATAGTGGGACATGTTTGTCCGTTGAAGTATTTGAACAAAAGCATCGTTGGCAGGCGCGCTCTTTTAACGAAGATAATTGTATTCCGATCCGTTGTTTGATATTGATAGGGAAAACATTACGGGGGAGGTGTGTGAAGGAGCAATTATCTTTCAATCCTATCAAGAACATCACTGTTTCATTGATTACCATACTGGCAGCCAATGGCAAATAAATTTATATTAAAATTGTAATTTGTTACTGATAATGTTTTTCAATAACCAGATAGACGTCGAGATATCTTCGTAGTGTACTGTGTGATATCTGCTATTGTTAAATACACATTTTGTATACAAGAGAACACAATAAGTTTTGGGATTGGTGGATGAACTTGGACAACTTATTCGCCGAGACAAAAGCCATCTTAGGAGATTTTCTCTCTAAAAGTTAATCTCAGTAATCTGCTTTTTGTTTACACCATTGGCCTAATAAGATCCCGTTTACTTTATTCAATCAGTAAAATGTATTGAGATAGACTAGGGTTAGAAGAGCAAGCGACATGAAGAAATATGGTGGCGGTATAATAAAATCAATGTCTGGTCAAAGGAGGAGAAAGACGTGTATATAACACCGCATGAAATCGTCTATACTAATAGCATAAAAATTTGGAATTTACAGTATTTTTTTAAAAAAAAGAACTTCAGTTAATACATACACACACACAGTCGTAGATGGTCTCTGCGGGTCAGTCTTAAACTCGTTCATTATTTTGACCAGACACACACATTTATTACAAAACAAAAATGCAGAGTTACTTTTTTCCCTAATTAACGTTACCATCGTTGATTTGAGCCCATTGAATTAAATTAAGATTTGGCTTTATTGACTTGAATTTGTGTCATATAAAAAGAGCATGTGTTCTCCTATATAATCCTATACCAAAAGTATCAAGTTTTCTGATTACAAACAAAAATATAATTGAAGCTTAATCATAACAGGATAGAATGTACAAATGTGGAAAATAAAAACAAATATGTCAGATCGCGGAAAATAATTACGGAGATAAAGAGTTAACCGAATTTTTACCATTTCAGCTATTAGACTCCACTCTCTTCGTGGGAAACAATGAGTGGAAGAAAAAGATTTCTTGCCTCTTAAAAACGATTACAAAGATTTTCTAAGAGACTTGACAGTTTATTAAATCTTTAAGGAAAAAATATCTAGCTAATTTCTCTGATGTCTTTTTATCAATGAAAAGATTTTTTTTTTGGCTACGTTATATCACACGGTTTTAGAGGAAACTGCCTGCACTCAAAGAACTGGACTGCACATAGCTCAATGGAAAAACTCCTTGCAATAATGAAGCAGTACAATACAAGTGCGGGGTCGATGTGGTCGAATGGCTAAGCGCTTGGCTTCCGAACCCGAGGTCCTGGGCTCGAATCCCGGTGAAGAGTGGGATTTTGAATTTCGGGATTTTTAGGGCGCCCCTGAGTACACCCAACTCTAATGGGTACCTGACTTAAGTTGGGGAAAGTAAAGGTTGGTCGTTGTGCTGGCCACATAACACCCTGCTCGTTAACCATTGGCCAAAGAAACAGATGACCTTAACATCATCTGCCCCCATAGATCGCAAGGACTGACATAGGACACTTTACTTACGTTTACAACACAAGTAGCAAAGAAGTAGAGACGCTGGAGATAGATAGGTCACACCCTTCGCAAGACTTCATCCAACATAACAAGGCTAGCCCTAACCTGGAGATAGATAGGTCACACCCTTCGCAAGACTTCATCCAACACAACAGGGCAAGCCCTAACCTGGGACCCCCATGGAAAGAGAAAGAGGGGACGGCCCAGGAATACATGGCGCCGAGACTTGGAAGCCCATGGGCAACACTTGGGAACAGTTGGAGAGACTCACCTAGAACAGAGATGCCTGAAGGAAGCTGGTTGGTGGCCTATGCCCCAGAAGGGACCACAAGCAGAGATGAGATGATGAGGCAACACAAATAGAACGAGAAATGGTAGCCCACCATCAACCTCACAAAGTAGGAATAGATTTTAAAACTATTACTGGTTAGTGCTTTAAAAATGTATCTTAATGTATGTATGTATTTAAGAAAAGAGATCGCTTTTAGAAGACCCAGAGTAGCTGCTACAACTTTTTTAAAAGCACGATATAGAATATGGTGTAACTAGATTTTCAATAGCGCTTATACCACTAGACTGAATAGTTCAAATAAATTATGAAGCACATACCACTAGACTGAATAGTTCAGATAAACAATGTCAAGAACATAGAAACGCCTCGCAACTAAGTGTTCTGTTAAAGTTTGTTGTTTTGAAGTTTCAGACCAATTTTAATTGACACGTCACTTTTCAGAGCTTTGACAATCTTGTCTTTTGTGTCAGAGTATGAAAGACGCGTCATTACTATTTACAAGGCAAGCACCCCCATTTGTGAATAAGTACATCATTGAAAGTAGTTAGAAGTCTTGAGTACATCTATCTTGTTTATTGTAATGTCTCTTGGCTAGTTTGACTAGTTGAGTGAAATAGTATCGAATTTGTAAAGCACACAAGACAGGACACTATTAAGTGGTGACAGATTTGTCATTGACTGAAGTATCTGCTCTGGGAGTCATGTAACAGGAGTGGATTCGTCTACCTACTAGTCATGTAACTGGAGAGGTTTGTCTGTCTAGTAGTAATGCAACTGGAGAGGATTTGTCTGTCTAAGTGTCTAGGAGTAATGTAATTGGAAAGGATTGGTCTGTCTGCAAGTAATGTAACTGGAAAGGATTTGTCTGCCTACTAGTAATTTAATCGGAGAGGATTTGTCTGCCTACTAGTAATGTGACCCAAAGACTCGATCTTTGCCTGACCTCTCCGCCCCCTTCCGATTTCCCGCGCTTTTACACCAGCGTAGCTTTTCTGCCTCGATAGAGAACAACATCGGACAGATAAATTAACTTAAGACTATTTTGTGTTAATTTTTTGTTATTTTTTGTTTGTTTTGTAGCCGATGAAGGCCTCGTGGCCCAAACGTCCTTTGTTTTACTTGGTCCCGCAGGGTTACATATATGCCTGTTTGTTTTTTTTTTGTTTTTTTTTTGTGTATTTTCTATACTAGTAATGTAACTGTAGATGATTTGTCTGCCTACTAGTAATCTAATAGGAGAGGATTTGTCTGCCTACTAGTAATTTAACTGGAGAGGATTTGTCTGCCTACAACTAATGTAGGCTAATTGAAAAGGATTGGTCTGTCTACAAGTAATGTAACTGGAAAGGATTTGTCTGCCTACCTCTTAGGATAGTTAAGGTCTGGAAGTTGCATGCTGCGGTATTATATGCCTGGTTGTTGTTAGACTGAGATAGTCTATGTTATTATCTGAGACCAAACGGAGATTACTTTTATTTTTACAAAGCTTCTATCTGTCTCTCTGTCATGTTACTTCTCCAACACCCTGTTTCTAATCTCGTGTAAATGTTTCAAATTTATTGTTTGTACCTGACAAAACAAGAATCAATATAAATAAATAACCAATTAATTAATTGACGATCGGTTATTAATTATTTTGTTTGTATCCAACAAGGGAAAGAAATCGAATTAGTTGTGTGATGGTATAGTTCAATGAGTCCTTTATATGGGGCTTGAGCCCTCAGTAAACAATTATTTTTGTATTTAAAAAGTGATCATGTTAACATTGACGCAGTTGGTCCATTACAAATGTAATTGCATGACTGATCCAAACTAATTAATACAATTACAATTAATATACAATTAATATGCGCATCGTAGTGAAAATGTGAAATGCTGCGAATGCGTGTTGAAAGGAGGGGAAGAACCAAAATGGAGGAATAAAAACACTATAGTGTTCACAGGGTTCATGAAGATTGAAGTATTTATAAACTATGATTTGGTCGTTTTGGTGTTAGTGGATCGCTAAAGAGTCTCATTGTATAATATGACGTAACATACGCTTCGTATTTTTTAAAAAGTATTTTTATGTTTTTCTTGATCAAGAAATAATGAACAAAGACCTCGTGTAGCAGTAAGCTTGCTTTAATTAATCCTACATTAACAATTGTAAGAGGAAAAACATACCCCCCCCCTCATTTAAAGAATGATAGCACAAGATTGTATGGTACAAAGTTGCGATCTAGTAAATGAGTGTCATGAGATGGGTGTAATATCTCTATGAGTCTGAAGGTTCAACCGCAGAGAAATATTTACCAAATATTTTCTTTGACAAGTTTCGGACGTTCCTTGAATATTATGACGTCCTAACCCAAACGTCCATCAGAACGACAAGATGGCAGCTGGCTGGGTTTGAACTCGGGACTATCGTGACGACAACCTGGAGCACATACCACACGACAAGTCCTAAGTAGACTATAATACGACATACCTTTTGACAAGTACTAAGTAGACTATAATACGACATACCATTTAACAAGTCCTAAGTAGACTATAATACGACATACCTTTTGACAAGTCCTAAGTAAACTATAATACGACATACCTTTTGACAAGTACTAAGTAGACTATAACACGACATACCTTTTGACAAGTACTAAGTAGACTATAATAATTTATAAGACATACCCAGTTCAGCAGCCAACCTGTCCACACTAATCTAACCAGGATAAATACAGCATCTGTCATTCAAGTAATTGGAACTATATTTGTATTTGAAATCTGGACCTACAGCAGGTGTTAACAATAGGATGGTTTATAAACACACCACGAAGTGGTTCTAAAAATCTTCCGAGAGCATCACCAAGTTTAAAAGTAGTTTACTTAACTCCCCTGAGATATTTCAACCTTACTTCTACAATTCAGACACTGCCTATTTTATATTAGATCCATCAGTTGTGGCCCTTAAGAATAAATTATTTTTGTTTTGCCTCCTCTAGAAAAAAAAAACTCTCAAAAATTGAGACAACAACTTTGTCTACATCATGTGTGGTAAAATATGTAGGCTGCAACTGGGTCTCGCTGCGTGAAATACTGCACATTACCGCAATCTTTGGGACTGAAAACAGTTTCTTCCCCTTTGTCATCAGGGACTATTTTTGTTACTAATTAACTGTTGTTGTTTTTTTGCCAGAGTACGTACATATTATATTTCCAATATTTTTTTTTAATCGTCAAGTTTAAATTTTTGAAAGTAAATAAAGTTCATGGTCCAGGAGGAAAGTTTTGGTTATGACACTGCAAAGGTGAGAAAATCAAAATTAAATCGCAATCATCGCCATAAGTCAAAAAAATCGAAAGATAATTGATGAAAATGTAGAAAAGTCGTTGATGTAAATGGTAGACTTTGGTTTGAGGCAGGCTAACTCGTATATATGTTTTATATGTGTGTGTTTTTACTCGGAAGTTCAGTATATTACATTTGGAATTGACTTAAAGGGTTAATGACATTCTTGATATATGGGATAAAAGAGTGGCTAGGTGGTTGAGTGATAGATTGGCTTCCAAACCAAGAATCTAGGGTTCGAATTTCCGTACAGATTGGGAATTTGAATTTCGGGATTTTTTAGGACGCCCCCCTCAGCCTCTCAACTCTAATAGGTGCCTGAATTAGTTGTAAATGATGTTGGCGGTGTGCGGACCACGTGACACCCTCGTTAACCGTCGGTCGATGACTTTTACATCATCTGTCCTATAGACCGCAAGGTCTATAAGGAGAACTTTACCTGTAAAAGAACTGGCTGAAATGACAATCTATGCAATAAAAACTGAACTATTATGGACAAAACCCTTATAACTGGATAACTCTTACTGCATTCCTTCAGCATAGGCCTACTTGCTCATTGAATGCTAAAATTGCTAATCGAATAGAAAAAGATGGACCCACACATCCCGGTACACTGATAACAGCGGTTGCCGATAATAAAAACAAATTACATTTTAAACGATTCTTTTTTACTATCATGTCCTTGTAGAAGATTACACATGTAGACGTCACGTGTGTTGGACTCATTGGTTTTTTTTTCACGTGTAGACGTCATGTGTGTTGGACCCATTGATGATTTCTGCACTACACAGATAACGATGTTGATTGTTAGTCCCTTTAAAGACATATAATTTTCATTGTGAAAAGCCATTTAACCGCTAAGCCTAAGGCTACGATAGTTGAAGTATAACTAGTGAACTTACTAAAGGGCTCTCAACGAGATCTAGACTCTAGATATGTACGACTTGTAACTTAGCCTAAACACTCTAAACAGTCTACCATATGAGTCTCTATTACTTTACTTACTATTAGACTTGTGCGCTAAAACTTAAAGTAAACTTAAGATCATTCAAAAGATCATTCAAAAAGTTTAATGTGTGGACGTCACTCTAAAAGAACATAATGCGAAATCCGCATGATAATATACAAGAGTTTTGGGAAGTCATAAAATAACTGTTACAAGGGCTAGGTATTTACACAAATGTATAAGTCACATTTTTGAAAGACCTTATGTTTACCTTAGCCCACTGCGACCACAATGAAGATAGTGAAATAGTAAAGGACATTTTTTAATTGCCTTGCCCGGACTAAGATTTGAACTAAGAGACTGACAAACAATACAAACACAATAGCGGCTCTCCTTGTATGACCACTACATACTAGTGACTTAGACTGAAAATCTAATGTACGGGTAGCAGATTTTTCAAGCTTTCAAATGAAAATGTGATGGTACATTCAAACTAAAATGTGATGGTACATTCAGATTAAAATGTGATGGTACATTCAAACTAAAATGAGATGGTACATTCAGACTAAAATGAGATGGTACTGTTATGTACTAGTTTAGAGACTATGTTTGTTTCGGTAGACAAATATTTTGTGTATTGTTTTTAGCGACGGTAAAAGTAGTGACGTAGTAAGACAGACGAATGACGTAGTAGACTAGGCGAACAAGAGAAACATTATGGCGGTGGCATAGAAGAAGATTGTTTAGTAGTAGAGATAGATAAATAGTGACGTTTAGGAGGACTAGACAGACTTCACAGTGATGAATAAATGTGCTATGTACAACAGTAAAAAGTCGTTATCAAGTGTATACTGTTAACCTGTAATGTTCGTTGGCTAATGTGGAGTAGTTAATGAAATAGCAGTGATGTTGAACAAGATATTAGCCACAACAGTACATTCAAACTAAAATGTCATGGTACTTTCAAAGTAAAATGTGATGGTACTTTCAAAGTAAAATGTGATGGTACATTCAAAGTAAAATGTGATGGTACATTCAAAATAAAATGTGATGGTACATTGAAAGTAAAATGTGATGGTACATTGAAAGTAAAATGTGATGATACATTCAAAGTAAAATGTGATGGTACATTCAAAGTTAAAATGTGATGGTACTTTCAAAGTAAAATGTGATGGTACTTTCAAAGTAAAATGTGATGGTACATTCAAACTAAAAAAAAATGGCTTCTATATAGCGCTACTTTCATTCGCTATGGTCCAATCTCATTTGTGGACCAGTTTGGGGAGGGGGGGGGTAATCTGGTTTTTCGTGCTGCCTTCAGGCGCTCAGTAAACACTACTCTGTTCGAGTCGGGTGTCGAACTTCAAGCCCCCTTAAGTTCAAGCGTACTTGGCCTCTAGACCACGCTTCCCACTAAAATGGTATGGTACAATCAAACTAACATGTGTTGTTGTAGAATTGTATTTATTATTCAAGTTTGTTTTTTTTTGTTGAATTACGAAGATTAGAAAGTTGAAAAATGGAAGAAACAAAACGGTCTAGAATGTACGTGTGATTGTTTATGTAGAGAGAAAAAAACAAAGGTGAATAGGAAGATTCCTAAAATTGTCAACGTACTTTCTTGTCTATTTTTAGCACCACTTATTGACCACGATTTATGAGTCTTGCAGACTTCTATATTCCTCCCCTTATCTCTTCGACAAGTTGTCTACCAATTTTGAAACACGAATCATGCGCATTAATGTAACTGACGTTTATCTTACACACAGCTTCTCTACATGCATATGCTATGCTGTAGTTATAATGTGCTTCTCTACATGCATATGCTATGCTGTAGTTATAATGTTATGTGTAATGCATACATTGTAAGAACAAATGTCCTAATAAGTAGGCCTATTATTATTATTAGGCCCATGATTACTATTATAGTTTGACCATTAAAAAATCTTTACTAAATAATACTATTTAGCGTAACGTGCTCTTATATGTTGAAACATTTAGATCTGTACTATACTCAGTGGCGTAGCGTAGGGGGGGAGGGGGGGTTCAAAATCCCCCCGGGCCCCCACGTAGGGGGGGGCAAATGGGTGTTTGTAAATACATAAATTAATATATTTGATTGACAAATAGTGTCAACGGGTGTCTTTTTTTTTTTCAACATTTAAGATTATATTTATAACACAGACTAAATCTAGACCTAGGTCTCTCAGTACGTTGACTTTGTTGCATTTTTAAAATATTTTTTTTCCCACAGAGATCAAAGTTGTTGTTTTTTTAAAGTTAATTTTACATTTTAAAATACAAATCTTTAATAGATTTCTTGCCAATTAAAGAGATCAAATATGTGCTTGCAGCAAAAACCAAGTGTATTACTCTCTTTGTTGACACAAATAAAACTGTATGATATACAGCAGTAGCGGCCTTCGGGGGAGGCAAGTGGGGGCACCGAGATCGGAGATTTTATTGTAACAAACTTGATCACTACACATTTTCCTAATAAAATCCGATTAGACGTGGATGTTTGAATACAAAATAAACTCTTTGGATTGATTACTTCCGCCTAATTGTTTTATATGCTTCTGTGCATAGACATCGTGAGGCCATGGGAGTATTTTTCTTTTAAACTTTCTAAACTTCAAAGAAAATCTTTTAAAACAGAACTATAACTATGGAGTATATACACCAGTAGGCAAACAGTACCTAAGTAATATTCTGTTTTGTAACAAAAATTAAGGCCCACAGTGTAAAAACGGACATACTGAATTGTTATTGTTGGAGGCCAATGACAGCGTTAGAGACGGATTAGCCCATTAGCGTGATGTGGTACGGTATATATATAGCTTACCCTTACGGCTCAGGGCCCCGCACAAGACACTAGTCCAGGGCCCGTCGCACTGCTAAGGCCGCCCCTGTATACAGAGAACTCCAGGTATCTTGTTACTTATACTAATAATAGATTTAAATGGCGTGTATTTTCAGGTTACGCTAATTAACCTTGAAGCAGAATTTACAGAATCGGGTATAACAGGTCCAATAGTTACTCTTAACAATGCTAGCATTGTCCATTATTCGGGTTTGGCTTCTTTAATTTCAGAATCAACTTCACACTCGAGTTATTACCCCTCTATTCATCTTTCCGCAATCAAATAGAAAAGGCTTTTCTAAGTAAAAAAAAATCGTTCTTATAGAGTGATAAAAGAGTGAACTGCAAAGGTGGGAAAATGAATAAAAAACAACAACAGATGTACGTTTTTTCGTCAGAGGAAATTTCACAATCATGGCATATTTTTTATTTGTGAAATAAAAAAAAATGTATTTCTTTCTATGGGAACTTCCCCCATGCCGAGTTGACCAGAGTGGGGCTACAAAACAGCGTGACGCAAAAGCTAAACCTATGAAAGTACACACACAATGAATGGTCGTCTGTCTGGCCTGCGCATACGTTTGTTAGGCATAAATCCAAAAGCAACATTTCTGAATTGTGATAATCACTCTCTAAACCTGTCAGCTTTTCATTCTGCTGAGATAGATCCAACAATTGTCACCTTTTTTGTAACTGTACATGAATTGTTCAACTTTTAACTTTTTTTTTCAAATTAACCCCCAGAGATCCTTCCTTTTGAAGTTATTATCACATCCTTCCTTTTAAAGTTCTTAAGACTGATATCTACTAGGAACTTTAACAATTTGATCACTTCTGGTAGTCTTGACTGGCACAACAAGTTCTCTAGACGTTGGTCTATAACTGTCTGTTTCGTTTGTTCTAACAGTTTACTGCTCGGTGTCTTCATCGGTATCATAGTACCCAGAGATATCTTCATCGAAACTCTTGTTCAAAAAGCTTTGATTTCTTCTGTATGTTTTCCCATCGTTTGTTTATGATGTAAGATCTGGGTGATGAATGTTTTTTTTTTATGACAACTGCTTTCTGCCATGTTTGTTCTAGACGAACTCTCACTTTATCTCCGACAAAATAACCATTAGGTAGTCTTGCATTTGCATCGTATTTCACTTTGCTTTTCATCTGTCGTTCATTGAGTAATGTCTCTGCATTTTCAGTTACCGATGATTTCAATAGTTTGAGATCAGTTGGAATGATGTCCCTGAGTCTTCTACTTATCAGCAGTTGTGATGCTTATCTGAGTATTTCTATACTCGAGCATAGCAAAATATGGATCTTTCACACTTCTATGTGCCTTAAATATATATGCTTTCGCACAAAACATAAACAATACATAAATTGAAACTCATTCATGCTTTCTGCAAAATGGTGAGAAACGGACGAAACTTATCACCAAATCCAACGAAAAAACAAAAGAAGGTAGTGAAGGCTATGGATTCCCTGTAATCAAAACAACAAGAAAAGACTTATGGGAAGTTGAGTTCTAATGTAAGACTAAGTAGGACTGTCAATAGAACTGCAATTCAAACGTGTTGCGACAGAAGTGCTGGATAGATTTCATATGGGGATGAAGGACAGATTACAAAGGCTGGAAAGAAAATGGATACTTTGGGTTTCTTCTTGGACCAAGACTCCTGTTGGATGATGATACTCTTATAACAAACTGTGTTATTTTTTACTGTTTGTATGATGAAATCGCTTGTTCAATGATGTAAATGATGCACGAGCACTTTTCCTCAACAAACCAGTAATACAATCACCAATAGGCTCAAACCTTGCAACATCCTCTGAATATCGCTAACTCAGGCCACTTCCATTGCGTCATTCTAAAAAAAAAAACTATCCCAGGATCACAATGACGCAAGAAAGGCTTATCATGGCATTAATGTCAGTGAAGTCACAAATACTAGAAAGTATCGATGTTGCCGATGTTATAGATGTCTTTGCTGCACAGAATGCACGACGTGAAGCGATATGAATCGAGATTTGTCACTTGTGCATTATTTAGCTAATAAACAAAGTATTATTCATTAAAAGAGTCCTAATGGTGTTTTTTTTTTGGTTAAATTTACTGATATACTGAACCAATTTGATCTTGGGCTTATATTTTTTTGCGTACATTATGTCATGTCATATATCGAAAGTCAGAATGCAAGGGGCCCCCAAAGAGGTCGGTCCCCCCAGGGCCCCCGAACCCCTAGCTACGCCTCTGACTATACTCTATATTCAAAAGTGCCGAAACGTACGTTCTTAAATTGACGTTTTGCTGATAGATCCATATCTGCACTGAGTATTATAATGGCCAGGCTCAGGGTGATAGATCAAGTCAAAAGAATTAACTTAGTTCAACAGCTTGTCCCTTTTGTTCACATTATGACCGAGATCTAGTAGTTGAATTTTTTTTGTACTGACACAAACAATAGGCCTACATACATCTTTTGTAGTTCAGATCTATTGAGCTCTATAAAATAAAATGGATCCAACTCTAAACAATAACAAACTAATGAAGTTTGACTTCAAAATAAAGTATTGTGTTTGTTTTGCGTTGCGTGTTTCGAATGTTCCTCCAGATTTGAAGACTATTACATCTACATCTTAGCCCATACCTCAAAACATGACAACGGGTGGCGGCGGGAGTGTTCAAACTCGAGACCATGGAAACGACAGTCCAGAGCGCACACCATACGACCGTTCATCCATTTTAAGATCACGATGCGGCCTAAATGGAGTATCTATTAATCATAATTAGCAGTGCGGTAAAATGTATAAGCCTACGACAATACCAAATTCGACTTTTGAAATCTACCTAGATCTAGTCTACATAGATCTAGATTCTTATTCTATCTATCTACATAGATCTACATCTACATTTGAAGTCTAACACTAGCTGGGGCATGTTAGACAATCGGTGGACTATAAAATTAAAAGACTAACCCCTAACTTTAATATAGATCTACTTACTTTGAGGGTAGTATTTTATCCAGATCTTTGTAGATATCTTTTACCAGAAAGAATTGTATGAATTCAATAGCATACTTGAACTGAGTTGTCTCATTAGACCAAAGTATTTTATCGTCTGCTTATCAATAGTGTTTCAAAAATACACCAGATTGTGCGTAGAACAGAACCCAGAAGTATGTAGGCCGACATTCTTCAACTACCTCCCTTTTTGTATTATTACTTACTAGTCGACCGGCGGCATAGCATACGCCGCTATTTTCCAGGGCAGGCCTTAGGTACTGCAACATATGCGACCGCAGTGGGTCCCGCACTTTCATTGGACCCGTGCTAATTTTTTAGTTGTATAAATTATTAAATCAAGTTACATGAAGTTAATTCCTTTTTCCAGTCTATATTTATTTATGTCTATGCTATTTTGTGAATGAAAATAGTGCGGATTTGGATACAACATTTTCATTCACACCATGCTGCGCCATGGGATCTTCCCATTTACTTGTCATAAGTGAATTCATGAATGAATGAATGGAACTAAAATATGGCTAATTGACCTTAATTAACGCTATATTAAGAATAGAGTTGCACTCATGTAACAATGCTTTAGAAAAACAAATTTGAATGTTAATTTGATTAAATAGACTATAATTAGTATGTTCATGTGCTAAAGCATAAACTATCTCTGCAAACAGAAGTTCTATAATCTTAGAATTGAATTCGAGTTTTAGATCTAGATCTAGATCTAGGAATAGAGAGATGAGTTACCTTTCGTAATCATGTCTAATGAACGAATGTGCGTAATTTTGTGATATTAATTAAAGTACTTCTAAAGTGAAACCTGAGAGTATACTCTATCTGTGTATTGTTGTTGTTCTAGTTTAAATAGTCTTACGACACAATAATCTGGAAATACTTTTAATATTATGACAAAAATTGAGAAGAAGAGAATTATATAAACACCGCTTTCATTCACAAAATAGTGCGGATTGGGATGCACCAATTTCCATTCACACCGCGTGCTGCGCCATGTGATCTTCCCTATTTTCTTGTTGTTGCTTGTTTTTGTTTGAACTTTTGAACTTGTCTTTTGAGAAATATATATATAGATAGATTACAACTTATTACAAGTTACAATAGGCCTGTAGATTGGGTAGTCATTTGCATGTTTTAATAATTTAAAACTATTTCAAAGTGTCAAATGATAAACACTCTTTAGGCACTTTAGGGTATAGATTTTGTATTCTCACGGCTGCAGAGATCTTTCCTATTCCAATTTGTTGTCAATGCGTCAATGATTGTAAAAAGTTTTGAGATGACATTATAAGGCAAAAGGAGGCGTAGCTCTGCTCTATCAAGCCAGATTAGAGTTATTTATGCAAATTATTATTGTCATTTCTGTATTTAACATTTTAAAATAGCAACATTGATATAAAGTTTTCACACTATTCACAATTAAAGGTAGTCCCCAGTATGTAAAAGGGGATAGCGGCTTTAGTGAGGGATAACCCTGTCCTGATATTGATAAAAAAAAAAACTGAATAAAGACAAAATTCCAATATGTATTTATTAGTCACTTGAGAATCCTCCTGGTCTACCACAACACATTCTGTATACAAGTTTTTTTGTTTTTGTATGTTTTTATTTTAATGGTGGGTGGTGGGGTGGGGGGCGGTTAATGTTCTCCTAACCAAACATAGGCCCTAGTGGGGGTAGAGTGGTGGTGTGTCTGAAGTGACAGAACCATTTGAAGAGAAGTGTTCCTATCAAGCAAAGCATTGCAATCATTCACTTCGTATACTGCATCGATCTTCATAAACATTGCCGATATACCGGGTAAACAAAAAATACCGGTACTATAAGTTTGTATAACCCCGATATATAAAGACTTTATAGTTGTTGTTTTTTTTAAATTCTAACAATGTTTCACGACTCCACCAATAAGTACTTTAATAACAAATATTTAACATGTATATAACCATACGGAAGCGACGCCGATGGATACTGGATAGCCATCTCCAATGCATCCTGGCATGGTTACACAAATACTCAGATTAACTCAGAAATATCAAAACATATTCACATTTAGGCCTACCTGTGTTGAATGCGGACAGGAATGTCTCTATATAATAGAAATCCACAGTCACATAAACAAATTATTCAGAAATTTTGATCTGAAGTGAATAGTTCCCAGTTGCTCTTTAGAATATTTTAAACCTTTTTGTGCAATTTCTTATTGTTTTTTGTTTTTTTAAATGATTCATTAATGCTAGAATACTTAGATCTTGTGAGAAATACCTAAGGTGAACAACCCTTGAAAACAGAACAAGAACTGCAACACGTGTTGGCCTACTTAGTAGCCCACTATCAGAACCTAAAGCTGATCAAACTATGAACTTTTTTTCCCTCTGTGGGACCAGTGGGTGGAGAGGTTCAGTTTAAAAAAAAAACACAACTTTCTAGTGTGTTGCGGGTATCTGCACCTCGTGTCGCGGCTGGCTTTTTTTTTTCATATGTGTCACCTACGCGTGTGTGTGTGTTTATGTGTGTATTGTAACTAGACTCTTTACCTGTTTCCATGCGACTGCCCCATCTAGGTCTACCCCTCCCCCACCCGGCCTTGTAGTTCATGTTTCTGTTGTCCCTTAACTCTCCCCCCCCCCTTGCCCCTTTTAACATCATCTTGTTCGTCTGCTGGCGACGCGGGCCACCCGGAGAAGGTACAGAAGAATTTTCAA
>JADKLZ010001913.1:11585172-11619317 GCA_021533235.1 Biomphalaria straminea
ACAAGATGTTCTCGTCTGAGTAGGGCATTTCTGATGTAGGCTTCCAGCCTTACCAGGTGGTCGGTTGTTGTCCGCCCTTGCCGGAATCCACACTGGTATTTGGAGATCAAGTTGTTCCTCTCAAGATACCAGACCAGCCTACTGTTAATCATTCTTTCCATGGTTTTACAGATGCAGCTTGTTAGTGCTATTGGTCGATAGTTAGCTGGGTCAGAGCCGTCTCTTCCCGGTTTAGGTATCGGTATAACTGTGGCTTTCCTCCAGCTGTTTGGGAAAGCGCCTGTTTGCCACACACAGTTATAGACCCCTAGCAGGACTGCCAATGAGGGTTCGGGAAGGTGCTTGAGGAACTGGTAATGGATTTCATCTTCTCCAGGCGCTGTGTCATGTGACTTGTCCAGCGAGTCCCTCAGTTCCTCAAGCGAGAACGGTTTGTTGTAGTCTTCATTGTTCTCTGACCTGAAGTCAATGGGATGTCTTTCCTCCCTGGTTTTGACTTTTTGGAACTCTGGCGTGTAGTGTGCAGTGGATGATTTTTCTGCTATTGAGGATGCAAGGCAGTCAGCTATTTCTCTGGGGGACGTGACAGTTCGTCCTTGGTTTTTCAAATGCCCTATTGCATTTGATTCTTTCCCTTTGATTCGCCTTACTGCCTTCCAGACCGCTCTAGCAGAAGTTTTGGCATCCAGACTGCCGACAAAGCTTCTCCAGGAATTCCTTTTGGCTGACCGTACAGTTTGTCTAGCCTTTGCTCTAGCTATCTTAAATAGCTTTAGGTTTTCCTGGGAAGGATTCTTTATGAATGTAGCCAGTCGTTTTTTCCTATCGCCAATAGCACTTTTACAAGCTGTATCAAACCATGGTTTGCTGGGCCGTTTTGGATTTGCGGAGGTTAGGGGGACAACTTTCCTGGCAATGTCGAGTAGCTTGGAAGCGAAAATATCAGCTGGGTTCTGCTCATCGAGGATACTTTCTGTGATATCCTCTGAGCATCTTTTTTGGAATTGCTCCCAATCGGCCTTGTTCAATTTCCACCGCTGAGGTCGTCCCACTGAGGGGAGATTGTTAGTAATGATAATTGGGAAGTGGTCACTTCCCCGTAGGTCATTACTAACTGACCATTTGAAGTCGTCCAGAAGTCCGGGGACGCAAACGGTGAGGTCAATGCATGTGAGGGATCCAGTTCCTGGGTGCAAGTAGGTCGGTGATGCATCATTGAGTATGCATAAATCATGTTGGAGGAAAATATCCTCCAGCATACGACCTCTTGTGTCAGTACTGTTGGATCCCCACATTGTGTTATGGGCATTGAAATCCCCAAGGATAATATATGGCCGAGGGAGCTGCCTCAACAGTTCCTCCATGTCTGCTGGGTTCAATGGAGCGCCTGGTGGTAAATACAGGCTGCAGCAAGTGATAACCTTGTGTAAAGTTATCCTAGCTGCTACGGCCTGTAGTGTGGTCTGTAGTTCTACCCTCTCATGGGGGATGTTGTCCTTCACAAGGATACAGACTCCACCTGATGCTCTTTCTGCATCCTCAACATTCCTGCTGTAAGCAATGTAGCTTCGGAAACTGATGCTATCTTTCAGAAATGTTTCCTGTAAGCAGACAGCTACAGGAGCCTCAGAGTCCATCAGTAGCTGCATTTCTTCGTAATTGGCCTTGAGGCCTCTACAGTTCCACTGTACAATTCTGGAATCCATGGCTTATTCTAGATGACCTACTTGGAGCTATTAGGCTTTGGGAGGCCCCCGGAGGGGGTTCCCTTTATTCCTGAGACTTTTTTGGACTTCTGCTTGGTTGGAGAGGAGGACACCCCTCTCCTGGGGGGAGTCCTTCTCTCTGGAGAGGAGAGATCCCTCTGGTTAGAGCGGAGGCTACATCCTCCTCCCTCACCTCGGGTTTCCTCTCCATTTTGAGTTCTCCCCTTAGGGAGTTTGCCAACCTCTGATTCAGTAGAGGTTGGGGTGTCTGACTGGGTTCTCTGAGGAGAACCTGTATCAGTCATGGTGACTCCGGGTTCTCCCGGAGTGTTGGTTTGGACATGCTGTTCGGTCTCCATGCTCTCATCAGTGAGCACAGAGAATCGGTTTTTTAGCATGACCACGGGGCTTTCTGTTTTTTTCGGAGGAAAGTTCTTGGGCGGAGTTTTCTTCTGAGTTGGAGGAGGAGGAGGAGGGGGTGGGGTCAATGTGTCCGTCTGTGTGGCTATGGATCTTCCTATCTTAGCTGCAGCCTGGGCGTATGTCTTTGTCAAGCCGAATTGGCCCTTGGGTAGGGCCGATACAGCTGATTTCGCCTGGCTGAAGGTGCATCCATTTCTTGCCTTGTACTCCTGCACGGCAACCTCCTGTTTCCACACAGGGCAGTCCTTGGAGTAGGCTGAGTGGCCAGCGTGACAGTTCGGGCATTTGAGCTGGGCTGTGCAGCTCTTGTCCTCATGACCCTCTCCGGCACATCTAGCACACACAGTGTTCCTCTTGCAGACTGCCGCGCCGTGTCCATAACCCTGGCACTTAAAGCACCTCATAGGGTTAGGAATGTAGGGCCTCACTGGAACTCGTAGGTATCCTGCCTTCACGTACTCTGGCGGTGTCCTAGTTCCGAATGTGAGGATAATAGTGGCGGTCTTGACCTCCTCACCATCCCTGCGCCTTGTAATGCGCCGGGCATGGGTGACTCCTTCAATACCCTCCACTATTTCCTTCTCGGAACATTCCAGCAGGTCCCTAGAGCTGATTACACCTCTGCTGGTGTTCAGACTCTTGTGTGGCATGACTTCCACTTGGAGCTCACAGAGTCTTCTGCATTTTAAAAGCCCATCAGAGTGTATCTTGCTATCTACTTCTACAAGTAGTTCATTGGATCTGTGTAGCTTAGATACACCCTTGGGCTCTCCCACTACCGACTTGAGTCCCTTGTAAATGAAAAAAGGGCTCAATTTCGTCAGGCTTTTCTCCTCCTCTGTGCACCTGACCACCAGAAATGATGGCCAGGTAGGACAGCTTTTTATGGCCTCCTCCTTTCTTGTCTCTATGCGACGTTTCTTGCCAAGACATGGGTCTGTGGCAAGTAATGTTTTTTGGTTTTTTTTATCCATAGAAAAAAATAATGTTTATTCAGCACCTGTGCTCCCCACCCGCCATCGAGTCCAACAAGGGGACGGGCCACTCGGATGTCCAGAATGAGCCCGCCAGGGCTACACAAGTGCTATACTCAGTCAGCTGCTGCATCGGACATGTGTCCGATGCAGTAGCTGGCTAATTGACCCTCTAGCCACCGCCCTCCAGCATAGGTCGAGGACCTATGCTGGTAGCTCGGCGTGACCAGCCGATTGACCCAGAGCGGGCCTTCTGGGCCTCAGGTCTAGGGGAACTCGGAGCCAAAGTATTGTGTTGTGGTGGTCCATCCTCAGATAGTCGCCCACTCAAACACCAGGATCTCTTTATCCCCCCTTACCCGTCGCAGTCCACGGCAAACAGACTGGTCCAGGACATTGTGAGGTTTTAGAAGATAAGGAGACAGAGTGATGGTTAATGAAGGCAGACTGAGAGTAAGAGGAGGCAGACAAAATGATAGAAAAGAAGTAGGGCACTTTTGAGCTCCAAAAGTGCTAAGGAAAGAGGAGCGCAGTTTAACGTCATGTCTCAGGGACGCGATTGTGTAGAAAAATGCTAGTGAAGTTTGGACAATTTGTAATGATTGTGTACAGAATGCTAGTAAAATTTGGACAATTTGTAATGGTTATGTACATAAGAATAGTGAAGTTTGGCCAATATTGTAATGATTGTGTACAGAAAACTAGTGAAGTTAAGCCAATATTGTAATGATGGTCTACAGCAGGGGTCTCAAACTCATATCATCATGTGGGCCGCAGTGGAAAGTAACAACCAGTCTGCGGCCGCACCACGAAAAGAGAATGTTTTTTCATTAAATTTTACGAACAATACTGTCACTGCAGTTAAATGCTAAAATAAAGTTTTTATAATTATTAATTACATTTAGTGTAGTTTATTACTCGCACAGGCAATTTAGTTTATTAAAATAAGTGTACGTTGTCTCTGTCACTAATAAAAAAGCAGAAACTGTAGTTCCCCCAAAAAAAACAACTTTAATTACTAAGCTTACTGAAGATGACTCGTCACTCACGTTTCTGTCCACTCAGCTGGGAGCGTTAGGCAGAAACCAGACCATCGACGTTAGGCCTGATGCCGCCTGTAGTGGCAAGCCGCAAGGTTGCTCTCAGATGCTCATCTGTCAGTTTTAATCGTAATGCTGTTTCGTTGATCTTCATTCTGGAGAAAAACTGTTCGCAAACGTACGTACTCCCAAACATCGCTAGAATTCTAGCGGCTGCGCAGAATAAGTTTGGAACTTCTATCTGGGAAGAAACTGGTAGAAATCTGGAACGCCAACATCAGTGTATTTTTGCGTCTGGACAGTGTTACATTGCAGGTCCAGTAGTTACATCTGGACTTCCTCTGTAACGTTTTTCATGTCAACTGCGAACGGAAGGGCACTAAGAAAAACTGGTTCGAGAGCAGTGAATTGCTAAAAGCGGTGTTCAAAATCTTTCAGTAGTCTGGAGAGGATGTCTACGTATTGTTACAACTCCAGTTGGGGACTGAATGGTTAATGTGTGAGACCCACTGGCACACAGACTTTATGCGCGTCACACAGGTCAACCAACTACTGTACCTAGTGTGACCTGTGCTCTGCGCATGACCCAAGCTTGGACTGGAATGTGTGTGTTTTGTTACAGAGAGAGACAGATGTAGTCCAGTCCAGATAGAGACAGTTAGGACTGGTGTTAAGAAGAAGGTTTTGAAAATGTAGCATGTACGCGCTGTATTAGATGTTCTGTTGTGTTAGTTAGGCAGTTGTATTGTTTAAGCATTTGTAGATAGTGGAGCCAATTGTGTCGTATTGGCTGTGGTGTTGTATTTGTTAATAAACCGCCACTGTGTTATTGAAGCTCTTGTCGTTAAGTTCTTAAGTTAGATGTGCTGTGTTGTTTATGTTAAGCAGTGTTTACAGAAGGCCTGAGAGAAGTGAAGTTCGTTTCAGGTGCTGTGGTTCAACCATTATGCTCAGTAGAAAAGAAATGAGCCAGGTTTTCATCTGCCAGTTGAGTGGCCCACAAAGTCAGCTTGCATCTGAATCATTTGATGCGGTCAAACATCACGGTAATCAGCTGCTATGTGCCCTATTGAGATGTTGTGTGATGTCAGTAAGAAAAGCAATATCTGACAAAAACATTGGGTCACTGAGCTGAGGTATGTCTCTGTCTTTCATTGCCATGAACAATATTTCCCGTCTCAGTTCAAAAAAATCTCTGCAGCACTTTTCCAAGACTCAACCATCTGACTTCCGTATATACAGAAACTCTCCGAATTCCGTTTCTAAATCAGCTAGAAATGATAGTGACACCTTATTTACTGATTTGTGAAGTTGAAATCATTTCACAGCTTATATGTGGTCATTGTAAATTTTATCAATTTTTTTTAAATTCGTGGACGTGGCCGCGGGCCGCACAAAAGAGGTTCGCGGGCCACATGCGGCCCACGGGTTTGAGATCCCTGGTCTACAGAATGCTAATTAAGTTTGGACACTATGATGGAGGTCTCTTGCATTTCTTTATTGCCTTTAAATCAGTTTTAAAAATGTACCGGCAATTTGTGAGAGAAAAAAGAATGAATAGTAGATGGATTTTAATAACTGAGTGTTTGTGAAATATCTGGAGACCAAATCTTTAGTTTTAGATATTTTACAATTACTAAGAAAATTATTTAGTTTTATAATTCAACTGAAGACTAAACCCCTTTTGCCTAATATCCTCCTTAAGCTAAAAATATTTTTTGCTTAAACAGTAGAGGACTTTCATTACATAAGCTTCTAGCTTAAAATGAAGCATCTCAGCCTTTTTAGAATTAAGGCTGAAAATCCTAAAAACTCCAGGCATGATTTAATATTTGTTCCGATTTAAGCTGCTGTATAGTAATTTAGAAAATTATTGACATCTATTTTTAAATAAATTCTATACTAAGAATCATTCTACAAAATTATTTGTCTGATTATTAAACAAAATCCAGTATGGATGGGTGACATAAAGAATTATATATACAGAGATATATGTTACAGACTTTTAAATTCAAAGAGTTCACACAAAAAAATAGACATATGTTTGTCTCTAATAAGTAAATTATTATGCGAAAACAAAGTCTGTGACAATAGTAACACTCCATGCAAGCACTCAATAAGTCAGGCATTTTTCACCTACCTGTCCAATCTGATGCCCAGGCTGTAACATGGGAACAAACTCTCCACCAATGTAGTTGACAGAGGCTGGGGCCTGAAGCTGCTGCTGTATGACAGCACTGGTGGTGGGCATGTAAGGCTGGAGCAGCACTGACAGAAGACATGCCACATTGGCACACAAGGCAACCACAGAACCAGCTCGTTGACTGAAACAGTGACACACACACAGGTTACAAGAACAATTCAGAACTCAAATATACACATGTACAAGTACAAATAACTTATGTTTATAGAATTTAATGTAAGCATATTTTCCTGTGGAAATTTAAGCATTTTGACAGAGATGATGGAGACTGACTATATAGGAATACTATTTCAATCTTACATTTTAAAACTTGCTGATATGATTTTCATTAAATATGAGTTCGAGTTTAGATTATCACACGTCTATATCTTCTCTGGTTTTAAGATGCTTGGAAGTATATTCCATCATTGTTCTATCAAAACTGATTTTTTTAAACTATTCATCATGACCAACAGGAAAGCCTTCTCCGTGTTTCTAATTTGAGATATTCCAACAAATCTTCTAATGAAATCATTTTCAAACTTTTGGGAATTTAAGGCAATAGTGAATAGAAACTAGTACTAACTCTGTGTAAAGTAATATTTTGTAATTTTTTTGTGAACTATTATGCATCTAATAACAACAAAAAAAAACTTTACTCTTCAAAAATGTACGCAACAAAATTAAAAAAACAACATTTTACAAATTCTGTTAACAGATAGTAGTGTTTTCTCTATATTAGTGTTTTAACTCAAATCAGTAAGTAATTTGGTTCATGTCTTGTTTCTACAGTTTGTATAATTGTGTTAACTAGCTATGTTCATGCAGTGAAAATATTTTTTTCATTTCTGTTTCTCTAAAGAAAAAAAAAAGATAAATAAAACTAATAAAAGTAATGTAATCAAAGGAATTTTGAATGTTCAATGCATTTTTTGGCCTTTTTTTTTTGTTACCTGTTTATATTAAATATTGTATTCTGAACTATTTGTACTCAAATTGTAAGACAAATTTCATTATGGACAATAAAGATTATTATTATTATTATTATGATTAGTGGTCATAAAACATTACTCTAAAAATTGTACTTACATTTCTTCAGGAGAACCTTTGGACAAAACCCAGGGTTTGGTCACTTGCATGTACTGATTGCCCAGTCTTGATATAGTTAAAATGTTTCTGATGCCGTCACGTAACCTGAACATAAAATCACCAACAGAATCTTCTTTCAGTCACATTAATATTAACGTAAGAGTAACTGAGACATTCCACTAACACTGTAGCTAAACTAAATGTTTCATAGGCAAAGGCTTTTTAAAACAAAGAAATTTCAGTATTGGTGTTTGGAATATAAAAAAAAAAAAGGTTTTAAGACATGAAGTGGGGGCACATGCAAATGAAAACTTAACCAATGACGAAATATTGTCTCAGACAAAAAACAGTAGACAAATCAAACCGAGAGACAGGTTCCCTATATTTAAGACACAGCCTACTCCTTGCCAATGTCTTCAATGGGTTAAAGTTGGCAAGAATATATAATATGCCAACACAAAATTATTTTGAATTAATAAATGGGTTTATAAATGGTAGGCTAAGAGAGAGGTAGAGTTAAGAGTTGACATGCTCCTACCTGCAAGCTTCAAGATTGCTGATATAACCCTTCAACTGGTTTGTAATCTGTGCCAATAGTTCAACATCCTCATCTGTAACAGACATTTCTTGAACTATTCCTTTGAAGTTGTTGTGCAGGAACATCAGAGCTCTGGAAAAAAAAAAAACAGAAAAATCTCATTTTATAAAATCCTTTCCTAAAGCTGTATAATTTGGGGATTTTTTCCATCACAATATTTTTTATAAGGCTGCCACTGATATAAGGGGATTTAAAAATTTTGTTTGTCCTATACCCTGCCCTTATGTCAGGATAGAAAGAGAGATAATGCAATGATCCATGCTAATGGAATGATACAGACATTTGTTTCACCTTTAATGCTTGCATAATTTCTGTGAATATCAAGAATGTAAAAAAAGTTTTGAACCTGTTGATAAAGTTTCCCAAGTTATTCAACAGCTCACTGTTGTTCTTCAGTAGAAAGTCATCCCAGCTGAAGGCCGTGTCCTGGAAGATAAGTCATTGTAACATTTATAGACCATTTTGTTTTTATGGAAAGCTCTTATTTTAAGAAAAACTTTTTATTTCATTTTCCCCACAGACTAAGATAAGTTAATTTTATTGGTTTAAACAAATAGAAACTCAGTTTGTCTACAATTGACCATCTCAGCATTACTACTATAACAATAACAATATAGATGCAAGCACGGACAACATTCCTTTAAGCTTGCTTATAGATATATATTTAGCCATCTGAATACTCAAAGGAAATCTTTAAAAAATACAGTATGACTTCCATTCATTTACTAACATGCTGGATAGCCCAAACCAAACAGCAATTAAGGCAGGCAATTAAAAAAGCAGAGGTTAACATCATATTCTCCATAAACTCACATATCTCGTGGTCTTCAACCAACCGATGTCAGTCTACCAAATAATGGTGTGACACTAGTATAGGATGTTTGTTGTTTTCTAGGTATTGAAAATTACTTGAAGAAATAAACAGTTCTAATACAAATTTACTTTGGGAAATGTTTCAACCAATTCAAACAAAAATCCCTCCCATCTGTATTTTATTAAACTACAATCAAAGAAAGGTTTGACACATATATTTAAGACAAAATTGAAGTGTTAATCTATTTGTCATGTAAAATCAAGTTGGAAGAATTGTAAATAAATCTATTTCTCATTACACCTGTTTCATAAGAAGTGACTGTATATTTCTTTAGACAAATATTTATTACTATTTTTTTTTGTCTGTTTCATTTCAACACTTACCTGAGATTCAGGTCTGACAAAGAGAAGATAAAACCTGTAGATGTCTGCTTGGATACCCGTGACTTCGGCTTGATCTCCAAACACCCCAGAATTTCGGCTTTTGGAAAATTTTGTATCTTCATAGTTAAGATACTCTAAATGAAATAAAAATTTTCTTAGTAAAATTAATCACATTCTAATAAAAAAAAATTCATTGACATCAATGATGAAAAAAGATTTCTACTAAATTATAATGTATTCCTATTAAAACTTGAAGATAGGTTTAGCATTGTATTGCTCAAAAGTTTGTCAATATATATATATAATTAACTTCTTATTAGAGATAGAAGACAGGGCAGTCAAGTGTCATTACCTGTAGCAATCATGTGATTGACCACACTATAGCCATCATTGGTGCCCAGGAGGCATGCAGGGAAAATCACACTGTGAAATGGAACATTGTCTTTCCCTAAGAAGTTGTACATCTCAATCTAATAACAAAAAAATGCTAGACATTAGCTTATGATCTACATATTAAAAAATATGGTCAGATCATAAATTAATCTAACCAAAATTATTATCATATCTTAATTTTTGCATTTACAGAGAACATTATGGTGCTAGTGTACTGAATACATCCCAGCCTACTAAACAGAAGCCAGAAGCCTAAAAAAAATATTTTATTAAAATTGTTTATCTATCTATCTTGGCTTGGCTACCTATGATGGGTGCTTGAGATTTGGCACTCGACTCGAGTAGAATTTTGTTTACTGAGTGCCTGAAGGCAGCATGGAATACTTTCTCCTAGATACCCCCTACACCCACTGGTCCACAAATGAGATTGGACCACAGCACTATGAGCATGCTACAAGCCTGAAAGTAGCACTATATAAAAGCCATAATTTATTTATTCAATATCTAAAGCAAAAAGTAAGTATGTATGTCCTGCAAAGAAATCAAAACTGATCGACAAAATCTTGATAACATTTGGCATAAATGTCCCTTGAATCAGGGCGGAGACCTTAGTAAACGTTTAATGTCCCTCCCAGAACCGAAAGGACCTAACAATTTGAAAAAAAAATAGATTCATCTCTATTAAAGAACAAAACTTTAAAAAAAAAAAAAAAATCGGGTAAACCTGTTTTACAGTATTTGACATTCAACTAAATGGGTAAACCCATTTTCACACTCTTTTTTTTTTATTTTTATAGCAAAATTAAACAATATGGTGGGAGTATTAGACATGTTTGACATAGAATAGATCTAATTTCTACCTGCTGTGGATTTTTCCACCACTGCTTCCACTCAGAGGTGTAGTTGGCGGTAATGCTGATGTAGCCAATGGGGGCATCAAACCACACATAGAACACCTTGTCAGTGTAGCCCTCCAGTGGCACTGGTGTTCCCCACTTCAAGTCACGGCTGATGCAGCGTGGTTTCAGCCCATCTCGTATCCAAGAGTTTGTAATCATTTTGGCATTGTTCGTCCAAGTACCAGATTCAAATGCACGATTGAGATGACTGCTGAGAAGTGGTTCCAACTGTGGGAGGGAATGAGAATCAATGATGATGAAAAACTGTTCAAAATGAATGAAAAGAAAATTGTTTTCTAAATTGGCAGCAGTGTTAAAAGGTCAGTTTCCTAGCACAAAGACTATTGCTTTACTTCCTCAGAATGTCTAGGCTAAAGAGCTGAATGGACAAGCAACTTGAGTGCATTGGATGCAGACGAATCTCTAAATAGGAAACCATCTAATTCTATTTTTACAAAAATCTAAAATCTATCTTGTAAGCAATTATGAGATCTTTAGACAGCCATGTGTGCTCTATTTTATACCTATAAAATTGTATACATATAACAACACAGAACTAAAATAAAAATTGCTTAAAAAATAAACAAGTAAATAGCAAATACATTTAAAGATTTAAAAGCTTAATAACTACTATTTTTCAATAGCTTTTTTGAAATGAATTCTAGTCAAGAAATAAATTAACGGAGATATACACAAACTGTTCTGTGGGAATGTTAAGATATTGATAACATACAAATGATTTAGGATGGTGGTATGTGGTCAAAACAAGGACCAACGACATAGATTATCAATGACATCTATGTCCCTACTTAAAAGGCATTTCAAGTAAAAAAAAGGAACTAGACCAGTACTCAAATCATTACCTTCAGGTAATGAAAACTCCTTGAGTTCCATACTCAGAGTGACTGAAAATGATCAAATAAATGTTTGTTTTGAAAGAAAAACTAAAATAAAAAAATTACCTTTGGTAAATCAACAAACAAATGATTGGACGTCTGTATCACAGGTGAGCTCTTGCAGATCTTACACTTGGGGGACTTGAGTTCTACCGCGTTGATCAGTTTACCACAAGCATCACACTGATCCCCACGGGCATCATCAAACCCACACAGTGGGCATATGCCTTCCACAAATCTATCAGCTAAAAATCTGTATAGCGAATCAAAGGGTGAAAATTGTTACACAAAATTCTCCAATTATAATAAAAATCATAAAGCAAATATTTATAAAATATATATATTTAAAGAGCAGCATAAAATGCTTGCTTGCCTATTCTAAGCTGAGTGATTGTAGCGCTTTTAATTATGTGTGCAATAAAACAAATAGATTCAATGACAACAAGAAATGGCTGCCACTTTTTTTTGGTTCAGACTTTTAGAACAGTCAAGAATAGAGAGAAAAAGATTGCTGATGCCCACATGGATAAAGAATTGCTGAGGTGCAGTGAAACCATAAATTTACCAGGAGGTACTTAATGGTACAATTTAGGCCAACTCAGCTTCTTATTTCAGAAAAAGAAGCAAAGATGTGGGCACTAGGCCTTCTCAAGGAAAAAATTAGTAGAAAAAGATATAAAACATTTTTAAAAAATTGACTGTATAAAATGTAAACTGTAGACTTAACATCAGCAGAAACATATAGTTAAGACATGTATAGCAATATAAACAACATTCTTTCTTAACGCATCCTATTGTTTGCTATATGACCTAGCATCTGAGGGAGGTTCTTTAAAAAAAAAAAAAGGTTGAGAAACTGAAACTCTTTTTTATCCACCACAAATGCCTGTAGAATATTCTGTATGCACACCTTGTCTTGTTTTATTCAATAACTGAAATTCATATAAGTTTCACTATACAAGGTCTATAACCCTTACTTGTCACACTTGGTACACTTGAGCTGATCTACACTGTCTTTCAGAACATAGCCATTGTGATACAATTTCCAAAATATATCTTGAGCTATTCTGAATAAAGACAAACAACAAAAAATAAAAATAATAATGAACATAGCAAATCATTCTTGGCAGCATTTCAATAAGTTTAAAAAAGTAATCCCAATAAGATATAAAACTTTAAGTATAAATGAATTCATATTATAACAATAAAAATACACATCAATGAAGCAGGCAATATTAGCCAAGTCAAGAGTGACTTTGCTATACCAATTAGTATATTTCACTTTTGACCAAAGTTCACATTAGAAAGAAGTACTTCCACCACAAAGACTAAAAAGGCTAACAGGTCAACAATATCTAGCAAGTCATAAACATGCCAGCTCAGCAGAGAAACAATACAATGTTCTATTGTAGCTTTGTGAAACAAGAACATGAAGTATAAACAAAATATAATTTCAAACTTCATGGATAGAAGTTTTTTTTAGAGCATACACCATCCGTGTTAAAGCATTTTTTTGGAGCCCAGGCTTCTGACAACATGGGGAGTGTTTGACTTAAAGGTGGTAGAGTTAACAAAGCTGGCTTTTATAGTCGTTCTTATTCCCTGTTGTATCAAGAGTGGTAAATGTCACTTTGGGATTGTATGTATTCTGATGTTTATATTTAAATGCCAATATGTGCCAAAGATAATTTTAATGATTACTGATGAGTATCATACAGTGATTACAGAACAGTAATTCTTCTAGATTATAGCCTGAATATGTAAGTAGCTAGAACATGAAGTCACATGAAGCTAAACAAAAAAAAACAACTAAGATCATGTATTTTACTTACTCTGTCTGTTGATCTGTGGTTGTTCTTCCAAAGTAGTCAAAGTCAATGTTAAACCACTTGTAGATCTGGACATGGAGCTTGTTGTATTTGTCACAGATTTCTCTTGGAGTCACACCTTCTTCCATTGCTTTAGTCTCTGTGGCCGTGCCGTACTCATCTGTCCCGCAGATGTACAGCACATTGTAATTTCTCAGCCGAGCAAACCTTTGAAAAAAGCGTAGCAAGATTAAAAAGAAAGTCTAGTGATTTGCATTCTTTTTTTTTTATCAGTTTTATGTCTGATCAATACTCTAAGCTTTTTGGGGCTACATTATGTTTTTTAGCAGTTAAATTACCTTGAAAATACATCTGCACTCAGCACACAACCAATTATGTTACCAAGGTGAGGGACATTGTTGACATAAGGGAGAGCACTCGTCACAAGAATATTTCTTCTTTGTGGATCTGGTAAACTTGGAAAAGTAAACAAAAAGAAGTAGAAAAAGATCAAGGGTTATCTTATAAGTATAACCCTTATACATTACAATAATTTACAGTCAATGCAAACATATACACTACATACATAGGATGGATTCTGGGCCTTGGCTGCTCAACATCATTAGGTTTCTTCCCCCAGGATGTGCGAGCTGATTCCAAATCTGCTTGAGAAACTTTGACTTCAAGGATCTACCGAATGAGCAAACATTAAATAAGCTGAAAGACAAGTCTTTCCTAATCAAATATTAGATTGAACAAAGTTATATTGAAGTTCCATTTATTTGAAAGTTTTTCTGAAGACACTGCTTAGCCCTATAGTATAGTAAAAAGAAAAGGGCCCTTTCTTCAGTTTTATCAAACATGTGATACATGAACAAAATGAATGGCCTGGTGAACTTTGATAAAACAAGATTAATCTGTACATTGAATTGAAGGTTTAGTTTTTACCTGATCACCGGAAGTGTCTGGAGCCACCACTGCTGCTCCAGAAGTTGGACGATCAATACAAGGAAGCAAAGGAAATCTCTGAGACAGTAGTGATGCCTGGTGGTTTTAAGAGTTGAGATAATTTTAAATAGTATAATGTAAAAAAAAAGCTACAGCACATAATATCAAAAACAAAAATGTGTTCATCAATAAGTTCACAATACATAATGAACATAAGAACAAATGTACATACTTTAAAAACTTCAGGGCCAGCCCCTCCAGTCAATTCTGATATAGCATCTTGTACAGCCTGAATCTTTTTCACATCTTCACAGTAGCGCTGGACATTTGGTAACTTTGAAAGCACTTCTATACAAGAACAGTATATTTTTGTTTGGTGCAGCAAGATAATGGTATACATTTGAAAATGATGAAATGTCCTCTAAATGCCCAAATTTTTTTTCAACAAAATTCATTTTTAAAAAGTTTTAAAGTTTATATCTAGTTAATAGACACTAAAAAAAAACAACAAAAAAAAAAAAAATATATAATTGTTTTGTGCAAACATTCCTACTACAAAAAAAAAATAACAATGATGTCCCTTAACTGCCCTATAGCTAATGTTTTAAAATTAAAGAGGAAAGTAAAAAACATTTATTTTTAATTTCAACCTGAGTTAATTATTTTATGATTTCCCAGGATATATACTTGTCAGTCAGTAAAATATATACATATATATATATATGAGAATGGACTAACCTTGATTTTTAAGACTAAGTAATGGAAAGATTGAGCTAAACACACAGACGTCACATATAGAAAGTGTATCCTACAACAAGAAATAAAATTATCAATAAATAAAATAATGAAGTCACTTAAATGCATAGATTTTATATTAGTTGAGATAAACACAGAAAGCAATCCTTTTAAACTATTCTAAATTTTATGTGGAAAGAAATTTAGCAAATTACAGTTAAACTTAAGCCATATGCTAATATATTAAAAATAGACTTTAATGAATTGTCATGTATAGATAACAGACAAAGAAAGTAATGGAGATCATTCATTCTTCTGTCAACCAGAAGATCGAGAAAATAAAGTTAGCCCATGTGTCTTGTGCTAGTCACACAACACTCTTGTATACCACTAGCTATACAGCTATACAGAGGTAAACTTAACTTCACCTGTGTGCAGAATGTTTGGGTTAGGTGGAAACTGTCCTAAATGGATACTTATATTTAAAATGGTCAGTGTTTATAGTGATGCTAGAACTTTTATCCACAACAGCAATGTTTTAATTACTTAAATACAAGAATGACTTATAAATTCATAAATTTGTGCATTCTCTTTCATCTCAATATTCAAACTACTAGACACTGACAGCTTTAAGTTATGCAGCTTATGATCATTAGCATTATAAACTCCAAGGGGGCGTGGTAGCTGATATTTGGCTTCTGAATCAAGGGGTCTCGGGTTTCAATCCTGGCGATGACTGGGACTTTAAAAATCAGTATTTTTAGGATGCCCCCGAGTCCACCAATAACAAATGCGTACTGGACATTAGTTGGAAAAAAGTAAAGGCAGTTGGTTGTTGTGCTGGACACAAAACACCATCATTAACTGTAAGGTAAGCCACAAAAACCTTTACATCATCTGCCCCAAAATTGCAAGTTTGGTCTGAAAGGAAGGCTTTATTACAATTTATTATGAACTCAAAAGTTAGTAAACTGTACTCACATCAAGTAGATATTTAGTTTTAGTTAGCTTGGACTCTAGCTGCTGGAGTGTCTTCAATAGTGAATCTGATACACTAGACTCTTTCTTTCCTTGACCAATGATGTTGATTAAATATGTAGCAACAAGGGGCTGTCAAGAGATTATTGTTAAAATATTAGTTAAGAAATAGCCAGAATTATATACAAAATAAAGAAAGCAAAACTTTTTGTTTTGATGGTTTTGTAATGAATTCATAAATATATTCTTGCTCCAAAATATGGATAGCTGCATTTCAGACTGAAATTATGATGGTCTCATGTTAACGCCCTGTCTGATGCCAACCACTAAGAAGATTAGGGCTAGTTAATAATTGCCTTCATTTGTGAAGAAACATGAGAATGTTGTAACCAAGTAAATATACTTTTAAATCAGGAAGATGATCTGTAAAATGTATAGATATATAATGCTTTTTTTAACCCCACTGTGTACGTTTATACATATCCTTATATACACTTGGGGATCGCAGTGGTCAAATGGTTAAGCGCTTGGCTTCTGAACTTGAGGTCCTGGGTTCGAATCCTGGATTTTTAGGGTGCCCCTGAGTCCACCCAACTCAATGGGTACCTGACTTTAGTTGGGGAAAGTAAAGGTGGTTGGTCGTTGTGCTGGCCACATAAAACCCTGCTCGTTAACCATTGGCCGAAGAAACAGATGACTATTACATAATCTGCCCCATAGAAAGCAAGGTCTGAAGGGGGCATTTCACTTTTAGGAGGCACAGTGGATGAGCAGTAAGGCCGCTAGATTTCTGAAGCAAGGGTCCTGGGTTCGAATCCTGGAATTTTTTATTTCGGGATCTTTGGGCACCTCTGAGTCCACCCAGCTCTAATTGGTACCTGACATTAGTTGGGGAAAAGTAAAGGTGGTTGGTCGTTGTGCTGGCTACATGACACCCTCATTAACCCTAGGCCACAGAATCAGATGACCTTTACATCATCTGCCCTATAGACACAAGGTCTGAAAGGGGAACTTTATTTTATTTTACTTCCATACATTTTATGTATATAGAGAGATTAATCAAGGGATTTATTTTCCTGTTTAGGATAGGTGGGAAACTAGAAAGAAAAAAAAACACATGTAATTCAGTAATTGTTACAATATGAGGTAAGGTTAAGTAAGAAGTTTTCTGTTGGCAAATATTGGAGTGGACAAAAACACACACAAAAAGTTGAGATCTCTGTGAGATGGTAAGTAAAGTTTCAAGAATATAAAATATTTGATACAGCTCCCTTTACTTGAAACTATAATAAAGTTGAGACTGTTGAATAATGTCATTCATATAAAATATTTGATACAGCTCCCTTTACTTGAAACTATAATAAAGTTGAGACTGTTGAATAATGTCATTCAAACCCACTTTAAGCAGCATTAAATTGTAAAAGTTTACTTAGACTGTAGACTCACAAGTAGTTCATTATTCTCCCATTCTAAAAGTTCATCTACAGCTTCTTCATTTTTCACCTGACCAGCTTTCAAAAATAGATATCTACAACAAAAAAACATTAAAAAATAAATACTTTTAAAAAAAAAATACTTTTGTTTAGAACAAAGCTTCTATTAACGTGTAATTGTATCAATTTATTCAATTAGTTTTGATCAGTCAAGTAAAACTGTATTAGAATTAAATTGGTAATAGTTCTAGACCTCTGGGGACGATTTCGTGAAATGGGGGGAGGGGGATGCTGACAGACAGAAGGGCAATAGAGAGGCAATGGGCATAATGGGGGGTAGGGGGTGCTGGGTATAAAAAGGGGATGTAGAAAGGAAAGAAGAAAACTAGAGATGTAATGAAGCAAAACAAATATAAAATTTCTTCAAAATTAATGCTGGCAAACTAAATACAAATATAAATAGGTTAAAATGAGCTTGCGTCTAATTTAAGAACGGAAACATAGATACTAAATCTTATACTTTGACAAATTAAAATTCTTTTTTAATATATAACCGAACAATATACTTTAAATTCTTTTATAAACACAATGAAGAATACTATTATTAAATCAGCAAAATAAATGAATCAGTTAAAAAAAAAATGATATATAGCTTTTATTCAGCGCTACTTTCATGCTTATAGCATGCTCAGAGTGCTATGGCCCAATCTGGTTTGTGGACCCTGGTCAAGCTGCAGTACCTCAACGTGGCACAACAAGGCCAAAGGGTAACAAAACAAGGGCTCTGTGGGAGTGCCTAAGAGGTTGTGAGAACAACCTCATTGTTGCTTTTAGGTAGGAGTTTTGGTTTTCTATCTTATAAAACTAAGATTTATATCTCAAATTTTTTATCTAGTCTACAAAAATGTTTCTAGAAATTTTCTTAAGATATTTTTGCAGTCAGCCATGCTACATTTCCTTTTAACTACATTTATATATATTAATAGAAAAAAAAAAATAAAACAAAAAGAAAGAGAAAATGTAAGAACATTTTTTTAAGAAAGATACATTAATACTTACTTTGCAGCTGTGTTAGCAGAAAATAAATATTTGCCTTCGGCTACTTCTAATACAGGGAGCTTTGATTTACTTAGAAACGGAGCAACAATATCTGCAAAGAGAAAAGACAATTTTGATGCACCAAATTTGTCTCAAAAAGTTTTTAATGATTCAAATAATACAAAACCAATAGAAATATTGTTTAGATAACTTAACAACTTCTAGTACAAATAAATGGAGGCGCGGTGGCTGAGCGGTTAAGTGCTTGGCTTCTGAACCGGGGGTCCTGGATTCGAATCCTGGTGAAGACTGGGATTTTTATTTCGAGATCCTTGGGCGCCTCTGAGTCTACCCAGCCCTAATGGGTACCTGACATTAGTTGGAGAAAAGTAAAAACGGTTAGTCGTTGTGCTGGCCACATGACACCCTAGTTCACCAGGATTCGAACCCGAGACTCCCGGTTCAGAAGCCAAGCGCTTTATCACTCAGCCACCACGCCTCCTTATAATAATACATGAACACTCAAAATAAAAATGTGTTAGATTTTGTAGCATTTTTAAGATGGTAAACCTTATCGAACTACTCCATAAATCTGAGGTTTAATGGAAAGCAAGGGAAATGTAATTATATACATGTTCTCCTTTCAATCCTGAATCGAAATATATAGGTCTTGTTTGGCTAATGCACCATGGGGCTATACAGTAGCCTTAGTACCGAAAGTATCCCCATTCATGTGTAAGAGGTCAAAATATCACGCTATCTTACGGGTGTACTTTATTACCTAGTAGAAAAACAATCTTGCACAGGGATGCAAAGCTAATGTGTGATAAAAATAGAAAAATTGATTGCGCACCATAATACCACAGTATTTTTGTAATAACCATCAAAATAAAGACGCATTAATAAAAATATGGTGATAAGTCAGATAATGGGGGTGTTTGATATGGCAGCTTTCTGTGGCATTTTATGTCTCAAGAGACGATCTTTTCCCTTTGCAACTTCTTACAGTGTGACTAAAGAGGCCAATCCTTGATTTACAGCTGCGATCAAGGTTGGGCATATATATGTAATCACCAGGCGCAGTTGCAGTTTCAACCTTCTTTCTGCTTCTGTTGTGTATAGTATGGCATATAGAATCTGCAATCTGAGACCCTGTCCTTTTTGCTCTCTCCATGTGGATCTATCCAGTCAGTGCTACTTTTTCCCAGCTGCTTGTTTCGATTTTAAAGAGCTTCATGTCACGTTTTCATACATCCATATATAATATGGCAGCTTTACTCACAGGATATCTAGTAGAATAAGTAGATCTAGATGTGAATATTGTGATGTGTCAAGTGTCATGCCCTCTAGATCTCGCCCACAAGAAAGTCAAACATTATTATTATACTAGATCTACATCTGATCTAGTCTCACCCGGGCATGCTACCCTGCCTCATCAAGGTGCCAGGATAGAAATGGTCGTGAGAAGAAATGGCTAGGCCTAAGAGGGTGTGAGAGCAACTTCACTGCACTATGCCTAGATGTAAAGGAGCTTTCACAGCGATCTGTCAACATCCAGGTGCAGTATCTCAAGAGCATGGATGCAAGCAACGGAACCCCATTTTGCCTGCAAGGGGGGGCCGGCAACCCCAAAAAACCTGCAAGCATAATGCCTCTTATATCTTCACGACATAAATAAAACATTAGCTCTCTCTCTCTCTCTATCTATCTATCTATCTATCTATCTATCTATCTATATATATATATATATATATACAGGGTTAGTAGCATTTTTCCATGACATAATTTAGGAGATTTTAAAAGGTTTTCTTTTAAAGGATGAACTATATGATATTGCATATATTATGTAATTTCGTGTCCCGTTCGTTTGTGTCATAGATACTAAGAATTATGGTGGGCATTTGAGGTAATGTTTTATTCTTGTATTAAATGAACTTAAATCCTCCTCATAAACAGAGCCTGTAATATACAGGCCTATTTACATGTTTAATTCACATTTGCTTACTAAATAATGGCTTTTTATGCGAGTGGGGGGGATTAGACCTATTTGCGTTTTTTTCCAAGCAGAATTTCTTTTTTAACAAGATCTGTGTAGTTACCCTTGCTTTAATGACCGAAAAAAAAAACTTATATTTTATAGACTTTTCACAGCTGTGTGCAAAATATTTTCATTAAATCTACATTAGATCTACACACTTGATCTAAGTCACTAAAAATTATTTAATTTTCACACCTATGTGCAAATTATCTTCACTGAATCTCTTAGATTTAGAATCTATAATAGACTCTCTAAAGAATCTAATTCTAAATCACTAAAATTCATGGACTTTTCACGGGTTCACTGGGTTAGTAATTATCGTATTGGATTCTAGTGATTTAGCGTAAATCTAGAGTCTAGATCTAAGTCACTAAATTCGCGGACTTTATCGCGGTTGTGCACGAATTATCTTCACTGACTCTGCCGTAAATCAAAATCTAGACTCTATTATAGATCTAATAAATTCTAAGTCTCTTAAATTTGCGGACATTTCACGGCTGTGCGCCAATAATTGCCATTAGATTCTAGTGATTTAGCATAAATAAGATAAATGTAGAATATTGTAGAATCTATCGTATTTCTAGAGTAATCTAGACGTTAGATGTATCGAGATCATTAAATTGACTAAAATTCACGGAGTTCTCAGGTTAAGGGCAAATTATATTCACTTGATCTAAATTAGATCTAACTCTAGATACCGGTATGCTACTATTGTCTACTAGCATAGATGATTTACGGACTTTCCACGCGAAGTCACTCTTATTGTTACAAGCAGATTTTATGTGAGGGAGGGCCCGGAGGGGTGTAGCCTACACATTCGGTCTGGTTTCATTTTTTTAGAAGATGTTATGCCGGCAGATCAAACTTACTAGAATTAGATCTACTTACTAACTTAAGCGTCGCATACCGGCACCTTACGGATTTGTTTTTAACTTTTGTTTACGTTTTTAATATAAAGTGAAAGTACGGAAACAAGCGCATGCGCCGTAACTTAAGAAATGTAACTTACACAGTCTTTCTCTGAATTCAACTTATATCTATTCATTTGTAAGTTTGAAAGACCAAAACGTTATCGCAAGTGAACAAAAAAAGTCTGATACCGAGCCGGCAATCGGTCGGACTGGCGTTTGCCGGCAAGCTTTTTTTTCTACTTTGATTTTGCCGGCATGCCGGCTATAGCCGGCGATCTTGCATCCATGCTCAAGAGCATAAATGGCATGTCATGAACAGTTAGCCTAGTAAATCAAAGGAAAATGATGGGGGCCCTGTATACCTGGCCATATCTCTGTACTCTAGTCACTCTATCTAGTCCTACCTAGTCCTAGAGTCTGGAGTGCCTGTGCCACCGGAAGTGAACGCAAAACTAGACTCTAGACTTTGAGTTTAACCCAGATCTAAGTCTCACCCCCCCAATAGAAGGGTGTACACCGCTCATTCATTCAGCCTATATCAGGCTAGTACGCCTTAAACTTAAAAGTACGGCAGTAGTCTGGAGTAGTTTCAGTGAGTAGAAGGGAGCTCTTGTGAAGTTGTGTCTTTTTCGCTTTTAGCATTTGCTGGCCTTTATTGCCTTTTAAGTTAACTAACTTATTAAGCCATAAAAAGCCTTACAATACCAAAGCCTTAATACGAGTTCCAAGTCAAGTGCTTTATTAAAGTTTATTTAGCACAACTCAAATTACAATTTCTAAAGATCTAGATTCTAAACTCTAGAACATCTAATCTAGATGTAGATCTACAATATATACTTATATAGATCTAATAGATATTAGTTTATTATTTACCATTGTGTACTACTTCAATAGCAAGAATCTCCGGTGCAGTTCCAGTTAATCTGGCTGCTATTGAAATTTTCAGAGTTTGAAAATTACCCTTGTCTGAATAAAGCTTCATTTCTGCACCTACACTAGATCTAGTTGTACACTGAAAGAAACGATCTAGACTAGATTATTCTAGAGTAACACACAAAAATAGATTTTAAAAATAAAATCAGATTGCCAGATTATTTCATCACCATATCGACTGTCAACATAGGATTCCGTCATTCGTAATCATAGTCTAGAATCTAGCATGGACTAGATCTAGCAGTCATGCTTTTCCGGGAAAAAAGGATCAGATCTATAAATACGGCTAAAAAAATAACTGCTACTACTACTGTAGTGAATAGATCTAGATCTAAGACAAAAACTGTAAATGGTCTTGTGGCAGGGGCGGACTGGCTATATGGGCATTCGGGCAAATGCCCGGTGGGCCGGTACCCTAATGGGCCGATAGGGTTACCTAAAGGGTCTCATGAATGCCATTTGGTTACATATTGAATTGTTAAAGGTTTTATAATAGTCCCTTAACAAAGTGGCCCTCTGAGCGTCGTGTTTAAAAAGACTCGAATCAGTATTGTAGTTCCTAATAGTACTAATACTAATTTCTTTTAGCATATTTTCCGAAATAATGTAGCCTAATAGTCTACGTCTACATCCGTAGACGGTGCTACCGTGCTACTGTAGGCTTCATCTTTTTCAGGCCTACACACTTAGCGATGAAAATGCAACATAAGCCAAGGGCTAGATTTCTTATAAAAATATAGAGAATGCTTACAGTTATGGATACATGATTAAACTTAACATAAAGATTTTCTTGACAGGTAAGCCTATAATTGGAGGCCCATCGTATAATATACAATTTATGGGCCGAAGTATTATAGAAATGCCTGGGCCGATTCTGACACCCAGTCCGCCCCTGTCTTGTGGAATAGAAAAAAAAAACTATAATAATATTTGAACACGATTGTAGATCTATATGAAGAACAAGAAAGTATTTAAAAAAAAAAACAATTTAAAAACAAAAAAAAAATGAAAGATTTATTTAAGCCTCGATCAAGTTAAGCAGTTGTAAGTTGTATCAAGGTAAGTTTTACCAACAGAAAAGAAAAAAAGGGGGGGGGGGTGGAACTAGAATTACCTGAATTCAAACCCATGGCAAGCCTTCTCAAACCAACACGGTAAACATATGCTCTGCTAGTGGAGAGCTTATGAACATGAAACATTTATAGTAATCTATTGTAGGCCTACAGTATTGTGTTCACTAAGACTCGGATGAGGACTAAGCTTAATAAGACCACTTCCGTCAAATACAATTTCTTTTCCTTGTTTGACAAAAAAACAAAATAATGTATTACCAATAGTTAATTACAGTGGCGTAGCTACCAATGTGCGGGTGGTGCGGGCCGCACAGGGCACCAAGTGGAGAGGGGCCCCAAAATCCCCCAGTGTGTATTAATTTCCTATTTCCCTGAGCTTTTCAGTAAAAATGACTAAGTATATGGACACGAACAAACATAAACTACTGTATTTTAAACATAAACTAACTATTTATAAACTAGTCATTTCGCTATTTTCTTTCATCTCTCTAACGGTTATCATTGAATCCTGAAAAAAATGATGTGGTGGCATTCTGAATGATGAAAAAGAAAAAAAAAGACTTTAATATCGCAGGTTCTAGAGACTAAAGGACACCACACAAGCTTGTCTTTAGTACACTCCTCAAAAATTCAGCCTGAAGAAGCTGAACCATCAGACAGTGTAAACAATACAGAAAGCAGGATAATAAACACTAGACTGAACAACATTGGAGATTGGCATAATGTCGTCACAGATAATATTCACATACACCTTGTCACTCAAGGATCTGAAACAGTTCAATTCAGAGAGGTGTATAGACATCAAGAATCAGCAAAAGGAAAGGCTAGAAAGCTTTCAAAGGCTTGGTTTTTCTGGCAAATGTCAAACGGCGAGAAAGTTCTTAGAAAGTGAACGTGTTATTCGCCAAAAAAAGAATCCTTATTTTGCTAAGTTGCCTCCCCTGTATAATCTTCTCAACAAGATCAAGTACCGATGGATTTAATGAGTGGTGGAGGTTATCCTCGAAAATAGAAAAAAACATGAGACCAGCAGAGCTCACATTCAGTCGTCGCTTACATTGAAGTTCGCCCATCTTGAATTTTGGGCTCCAGTATTAACTGAAATTAATGATGTGCAAGTCTACCTTCAAAAACAAGGATTGTCTATTCGAGACTGCTCACTCAAACTAAAAACAGAGACATTTTTAAGTAGTAATCGAGAGGACATCGCTGAAGCAAGCATGAATTTTGCCGAAAGCGTGTGCTTAGATCTGAGAATCAGTACAGAACCTCAAAAATGTATTGGCAATAAAAAAAATGCCTGGCGAGAAAAGTGACGACTCTGTACTTACACACAAAGAAGAGCTACGAAAGGAAATTTATTCTGCCTTGGACAGGATTGTTCAAGAAATAATCACCCGATTCAAGCAACTTCATGATGTAGCAGATAGATATAAATTTTTGTCGCCTATTAAATATTAGCAATTAAATCCTCAGGTCGAAATCGATCTCGATAGTACTCCTATCAAAATTGATAAAAACGAATTTCTGCTGGAGCGTAAAAGGCTTCAACGGTTTGTCACAGTTTCATCAGAAGCCTCCGAACTTCCAAAAACAAAGACCTGTTGAGCTCTTGCAATGAATTAAAAAAAATATCAGCTAGATGATTCAATCCCGAATATCGTCATCATTATTCGCATAGATTTGTTTACCATTGCGGTAAGCGTCACTACATGCAAGTTTTTCCAAACTTAAAATGATCAAGAATTACTTGTGATCTAAGATGACAAATTTACAACTTTGGCCATTTTTATGGCCATTTTGTCCATTGAACAAGAGGTGGTGGAAAAAAAATTGATTTCGATAAAATTATTGATACTTTTGCCAGCAAGAAAGCGCGTAAAATTCATAAGTATGTTAATGAAAAAGTGATTTTTTGAATTAACAGTATTTAATTAATGAATACATATTATTTTGAACAAAAAAGTAAGGTTTTGTATTATTTAGTTAGTTTTTTTTTTTGGGGGGGGGGCACCAAGATGAGGTACCGCACCAGGCATCATATACTCTAGCTACGCCACTGGTTAATTAACTAATTGGTTAGTTGTTTTTTTTTTAAATATTTTTTATTGATGTTTGTGTTGTCAGGTTTCATAAAAGAAATAATGTGAAAAATTTCAGCTTGTTATTGTGTGTGGGAGAAATAACGTGTTCTAACTCATGTTAAATCAGCTTAAAACAACTCTTTATTTTTTTTTATGTAGAATAATTACAATATTTTATTTAGTTCTACATAGGCTACAAGTTCATAACAGATCTCTTTAAAATCATATCAACTAGAAGTTACATAATATTGTTAAAATGTTTTACATGTTTCGGATATTCCTTCAGAGTTGAAGATAATTACTTCCTAGTCCAAACCTTAATACTGCCGGACGACGGGGGATGGGAGCGTGCAGGGTTTGAACCCAGGACCATCCATAAGTCCGAACAACAGTCCAGCGCGCAAACCTCACTACCAGGCAGCCATCCATCCATTTCATGCTTATGATCAATTCATCCAGTCCTGTTGAGTCTGCATGTCAAAACTGTACAGTGCATTATAGGCCTACAGATACACTTACCATCTAAAACACTTGTCAGGTTTTCATCAATTTTATATTATACTAGCTCATGCATCTTATTAATATCTTATGTAATACAGAAGTTACTTCCTATCCATCATGCAGCTCTCTTATCAAAACGGTAAATAGAAATCTGGCATATGATAGAACAATATTAAATCAAAGTTCTAACTGCAATCTTTCAACTAAACCTAGGTCAAGACATTAATATTAGTAGGCTCCTATTTAAATTATTATAGAAATCAATACAATCATATATTTTAAAATTGTATACAATGCTTGTCTTCTATTGTTTCTTGTCTAGTAATGAATCAGCAAAAAAAATCTTGAAATTAAATTTTCATAATTGTCAGAGGATAGAAATTAAATAAATAGATTAACTTTCAGCATTTTAGTTCATATCTTGCTGATAAGAATCACCATAGAATCACCTTATGCTACAGACACAGTACTGTAGCTGATAGCATTTTACCTACAATAATGTTTTCTACAATTAAGGCTGGCCTTTTTCTTCAGCTGCCTGGAGGTCTGCATAGATCCTTCTTAACAAATTTTAGAAAGCCATAATGTCTTAAAATTTGAATTTTCTCATAACTTAATGTAACAGTTTAACAAGTTCTTTGATAGGCTTCATTGCCGAGTGACTACTTCAGTGGATTTTAATGTTCTATAACTGTAATGCATACTCCTTCACTTAAGTTATTGATTTGCTTACTTGCTTCAGAATAGAGATGGGAAACGAACCGAACCCGAACTTTAAAGCTGTTTGTTACGAAACAAACCGAACGAACCCTCTTTTTCTTAACCAAACTAATTTTGCAATTTGTGCAATCCTTTCTAAATTTTTTTTTTATATAATAATAAGACCAAGTCCACCAACTAGGCCACGACTTTTCACTTCTCTCTCCTTGATCAGGGCAAAGATAAACAGTCACCTACATTGGCCTTAGGCGCCGGATGTCCGACTATCAAGGTCGCACCAATGCTGCTCGCTCCATTGTTCACGGTCGTATGTAGGCCTAAACATGCAATAGCGTCATGGTCGCTGACCACCGTCCATCCCCCTTTTCTCTTTCTATTTTACTTTGTACATTTTATATTGCTACTATCAGCTATCTATTGTGCAATCCCATTTGTCACCATCTCCCCATTGTACTCAAAAGCAAACCTATTTGGCCTACTCTGACAACTTTCAGCATCTTCAATTCTATCTACATTAAGAAATGAGTAAAAATAAATTGGATAAGAAATGGACCAAAAAGGATTTGGAGGAATTGATAAAAGACGGTTAGTACCTGCCTCATGGACAAAGAGTGAATGCTGGACACGCTTCCGTTGTGTTGAAGTTGGGAATGAAGTAGGCTATGTTGATTGCTCACAAAATTTAGTTTTTCTTCGAGGAAAAATATACTATTCACCCACTGCACCAACTTTCAACTATTATTGTGCCATCTTATAGGCCTAAATACTTGACTTTTATGAATGCAGAAGATCGTGAAATTGTCTATTAGGAGATGCGTAAAATGGTCGACAAGTTTAAGTCTTCTTCAACACACCACGGTGCATATATAGACAGTTTTGGCGAATGCATCCATTCGGATCAACCACCTCTTACCAAAAAGAGAAAAGTTGACTGAGTCGTTTGATTTACTGTCAGACTTGAAGACGGCAGTGACTCCATTAGCTAATGCTGATAGTAATGACACGAGACATGAACTTGAATAATACTTGGCACTGCCCGTGACTGACTTCAACACATTGGAATTTTGGAAAGAGAATGATTGTGAACATAAGCTTCCAGCGATGGCATCGATCGCTAAAAAGTTGTTGGCTATTCCCGCTACAAGTACTGCCAGCGAAAGAGTATTTTCAGTTTGTGGAGTGACAATGAGTGATCGCAGGGCTAGGCTTAACCCAGAAACATTACAAATGCTGACATTTCTCAAGTACAACATGCAACCCTGATTGCTTAACTGACCTGAGGCTATTTTTGATACCATTATATGCATATAATATCCTATCGTTATTCATCACATTTACTGTTATTATATTTTTGTGTATATAACTGAAGCAATTTTAGTTTGAAGCTGCAATAGCTAATGTTTCAAATAATTTGTTTTATATAAAAAATTCAAATGAAAGTGTTTTAGATAATAAATTGCATTAAACCTTATAACTTAATTTTGTTATTAGATAATTTCATAACATCGAACCGAACCGAACCCGAACTTCAGACCTGACCGAACCGAACCCAAACTTTAGACCTGACCGAACCGAACCTGAACTATACTCGTCATCGAACCGAACCGAACACGAACTTCAGGAGGCAATTTAACAGAGCATTCTATAGCACCCATCATTTACTTAAGGGAAAAACAATATCCAGGAAAACCAAGAAAATAATATTAAAAACAATAATAAGAACAGGAGCAATGTATGGAATTGAGACCTGGACTCTGACTAAGACACTGAAAATTTGCTAAATACTTGGTGTCACATAAACATGTTGTTTTCTGCAAGGTCAACAAAACAAACAACAGTTATTTTTAGTTTCTTCCAGAACATCAGTCACATGATCTGGAGACGTCGGTATTGAATTTGATTGGTTGAAATGGATTAGCTGAAGACGAGGCTTGCGGGCAGGGGGACGCTATGAACAGTCGGAGTCCTGATCTTCTGGAGTACAGTCGCATTGTAAAATCTAATATAATTCTACATAAGAAATATGCTTTTGTTCAACTACTTATTTCATTAATATATATTTGTATGTTAGATTTAAATAAAGGTTCCTGTATTTAATTTATCAAAGCATTTACTGAGTTGAATCCTAGATCGTCATTGTCAATAATTAATATTTAAATCTTTACAATCCCTGGCGGCACAAGACTTCTCTCCTATCAGCTAGTGACATCTAACAACACCACAAGAAGAGATTGTGACATCAGGCACTAGAAAGAAGGTTGTGACACTTGGGAAAGAAAAGTTCTTAGGAAAATCTATGATGCTATACAGGATGAAACAGGGTGGATAACAACAACTAACCATGAGAAATATCAATTGTATGAAGACCCATCAATAGTGACCGAAATAAAAAAGAACAGACTACGTTGGGCAGATCACCTTGAAAGAATGTCAGATAACAGAGGAGCGAAAGGCAGGTGACCCAAAAACAGACCCCTAATGCGATGGGTTGATGATGTTGACACGGATCTGCAACAGCTTGGGAGACGAAAGGCCCAGGAGAGATCTGAATGGAAGGATGTTTTGAAGTAGGCCAGAGCATTAAAAAACATAACATAATCATTAACTCCTAATTTTTAAAAGCAAATTTTCTTTACAAAAATCATTATATCTCAGATTTATCTTCTATTTATGAAAGATTTAATAGTGAACTAGTATGTAACTACTATTAAATGCATTATCATCATTGGATATAATATTATAAAGTATATAGTGAATTTTGTATTAACACATACTTTTAAATAATAGACATATTTCAATTTCAAGTGAATTAAAAAAATATAATAAAAAAATTATTGTGAAATATTAATTTTTAGCGGCCCCCGAAAGGGGAAAAGACGCTATTAGTTTTGTGTGGCCTGTCTGTCCGTCTGTCTGTCCGTCCGTCCGTCCCGTTTAGTGCTCAGAAAGTAGAAGAGAAAATGAAAATCTGACATCACGATAATATAGAGCATTCAAAGTTCTGATGCAACGGCTACTTTTTTTTTTTTCTAAAAGCTCAAAATCTAATTTTTAAAAATATTTTATGCAAACAGTATTTAAAGAGAAAAAACCTAATTAGTATGCAATATAAATGAAACCTACTTTAAGACAATTAATAATCTAATATACTGCACATATCTTCACATTTATTTTTGTTCCATCATACGAGTAACATACCAGTATTTACTCGTAAAGTAATCAACTCATAAAACAAGTGTGGCAGTTGCCTTGAACATCAGCTTTACAAGGCTAACGTTGAGAGATCAAAGCACGGAAGATGTATATTAGTTTTGTGTGGCCTGTCTGTCCGTCTGTCTGTCTGTCCGTCTGTTGAGAGATCAAAGCGGATCTGACAGGGATCCGACTCCGACGGGGGCCGCCTCTGAGTTTGTGTATCACACAAACTCTCTTTGTAATCTTGTTGTTCATTAAACTTGTTATGTCAACAGAAATCTTATCACAGAATAAAAAAAAATTACAAAAGCCCAATATACAATCAAATAAGAATTATAACCATAAAAACTACAAACAGAAGTTTACATAAATGTACCTTATCCTTGTTGCAATTTAGTTTGAACAAAATCTTAATGTAACATAAAAAAAAATATCTCAATGTAACATAACAATGGAACTCTTTATGAGCTCTGCTATTGGGATCATAATACAGTACTAGTACACTGCATGTGTAATCCAACTATTTAGGTTATAATAATAATTCTAATAGCAAACTGAACAAGCAATGAAATCTTATGTTAATACTGGCACCAGTATTTCAATGATTTGATGTTAAATTAGTTCAGGAATTTAATGTGAATATCATAAGACATATTTGACCAATTTGCAATGAACCTGTCAACCAGTATGCAATTAGCTGGACAGTTTACTATTTACACTTGGGTACAGAATTTTTAATTTTATGCATTTAAAGAAATTATGCAAATATGTAGTTTGCTACTGAGAAGAAAATTTAGTGCGGCCAATCACACTTTGAGGGATTAGACTTTGGAATTGGAAGGCAGCGTCCAAGTTTCTCACATCCAGGTGGAGCCCAGTTCTGGAAAGAAAGAAATAATAAATATGTAATATTAAAAAAAAAAAATATTTATGCCAGCATTTTTTTTTCAAAATTAATTGCCTAAGCCATATACCAAATATAATTAAAATCTTAAGTTCAACTAAAATATTGTCTGATAATTTTGTCCACTGTCTTCCAAGGTAGGCCTATCTTATGCAACTATTTAATAAAAATATAAGACCAATACAAGATCCTTTCTTTCAAACATAAATATGGGTATCAAAATCATCTACTTTTCACTTTTTTATTTTATTTTAGCAAGTTTGTTAGTAAGGTTTTTAGTAAGCTTGTTACTTTATCAACAGGGTAGGTTTTAGTGATAAAACAACAAATTTACCATAACTGCATCATCACAAAGGTTTAACTGTGGGACTCCAGGGACTAGATTGGCCAAATGCTCTTTCACAATACTCATAATAGTTGGCATGTGCTTCTGATAAACTGGACTTGTGGGTCTGCATTATATAAGATACATAAAATAATGGGTATGCTATGACAAGTTTTCATCACTGTACATTCCAAAAATAAGCAACTATTCTGCATAATTATCTAATACAATTCTTTGAATATTTCAGAAGTAACCCAAATTCTGTCATTGAAACAATTGTTTTTAAATCAAGTACCAGTACATGTATTTTGGTGCAAATTTGACATGACCAACAGCCAATATTTCACATCAGAACATGACATAACAGAATGAAACAAATTTATGTTCTGGAAGCTAAAAATTGGAACTAGCAAAATCTGCCTTAATGGACTATTGCCAAAGAATGCTGACAATGTCCTTCAAACCTGCATTCTTTATCAAGAGGCCATAAAAAGACACTGGCCTCAAAACACCCCTATAGAAAGAAAACTTTATGGAAAGCTGCCTGATTTGGAAACCACTCAGCAGTTTATCTCATCTATTGATCTTGTCATCTGAACACTCAAACATAACAATAAGAACAAAGAAAAAGAAGAAGTTACAAATTTGAATGACCAAAGAGAAAATTTGCACAACATAAAAATAAGGATCTCAGGAACTAGAAAACAATTTCGACTCACTTGATAACATATTTCTCTCCCGGGTCTGCTCCAAGGTCAAACAGTAGCGGCTGTAATGTGTGATTTGTCTGATCATGGGTAGTAACATCCACAACATTTTCATCTGGACAAAAATCTACCCCTGAACCCTAAAATAAAAAAAGTAATATAACAAAACTTTTGTTCCTTAAAACATGCCCAGACTTATTATTCCTTCATTAATGGAACACATAATAATACTGATAAACACAGACAGATTTAATATTATAATAAAATTTAGTATTTGAGCAATCAAATGTCTTCTATAATAGTGAACTTGACATTCTAATTCCTGATAATATTTGAAGTTGTTTCTATTACTTTTAAGAGTTACCTTGAACAAATATTTAAAGCTTTAAACTGGGTATAAATAAAATATATATAAAATGAAAAAAAAAAAAAATACAACTGAGAATATTGTTTAAGCTTCAATTATTAAAATTGAAAGCTGTAAATGTATATTATGTCCATAAGATGTTTACAATATTTTTTCAATGTCATTATGAGGACTTACAAATATATTCATTAATATGTAAGATGGTGAGATGAACCAACAAAAATGGAAAACTTAAGCTGTAAACGTTGATGAAAAATACAAGAAAAAAAATGTACCAGTATATACATTTGAAGTGTTTGTGTGAAAATTTCTTGGGTGGTAAAGTTTAATCAATCAATTCAAAGCATTCATTTTTTTTTTAATTGCTAATAAGTAGGCCTAATTTTTTTTTTATAAATTTAATTATTTTTTAAAATTAATTATAGATTATACTGTAATGTATTTTTTATAAAAAAGAATCAATACATTTACATAATTTGTAATTAATGAAAAAGAAATATTTTGCACAATCATTATAAAATTTAAAACTAAATAAATAAATATATTTGTAATATGTGCCCATTCTTATACTATTACTGAAAAGTTCTTTGCTGAGTTCAAACATACATTTTTAAACTCACTCCAACTATTTGACCAAGTCCACAAATGAGCTTTATATTGTCCCACTCTGACAGCCATCAGGAGATCGCCACGGTAATAAAATATAGGTCTGTAAATACAATGTTGATGGAAATATTAATTAAAACAGTCAATGAGCTACCAATCAGGTTGTCAATTTTTATACAAATTCCAAGGATACAAATTTACAATACTGGTGACTTAAATCCAATAAGACTAATTTCACAAATATAAATCACAACAAAGAATTCAAATGATTGTTCAAGTAGTTAAATAAAAAGTTTCTTTTTTAAACAAATGAGCCATAAAGATATACCTGGTTCTAGTCATCTCAAATAGACACACGTGAATATACAAGCTAAAATCTTAGTTTTTGGTTGGCCATATCTAGAAATGGAAATTCACATTCTTCATTGACTTGTGTTCATTGTTAAGTGAGACATTAGAATAATATTTTCCCTGTATTTTTTAACATTTTCACTGGCTTTAATCTATTTTAATTTAAACAGCCTTTGTTCTGGCTGTTCTTCTCTTTGACACATCCAATATTCAAGGATAAAATATAATATAAAATAATATTTATGTGATATGGTAGGCCTATGCCATTTCTGCAAAGTTTGTAGTGCATCGAAAAATGACCACAAGGTAAGGCATCACTCAACCATTTTTTCTTTCTACCTTGTCTTCTACCCAGAAATATGGCATTTAGTCTTTTCTAATGATAAAAATAAAAAACAAATTGTAATGATTTTTATATCATCTCAACTCACACTAATTTCACTAACCTTTCAATAGTTTTCCCATTCAATAAAACATCTTTGAGACTTATTCCATCTATGGGCCTATCAGTGGGAAGAGAAATGTTGCTTAGATCCAATAAAGTACTAAACAAATCCATCAATGAACCAGTCTGGAAAGAAATCTAAATCAAGAAAACAAAATATAAGGGTTAAAGGCTTGTCACAATAAATCAATAAAGGAATTGAACAAACTTAAGTGATTAGGGATGAACATAATTATAAGCAGAGTCTTGAAATATACAAGACAAGTGTACTACTTTATAGAGAAACAAGATTACCAAATAAAACAATTTAACTCCTTCAAACATATGAGTAATTAAATTGAATGTGAAGTTAAAGAACATAGAAGTTTAACCAAGGAAATCAAGTTTTGAGCCTTGGTAGAGACCCATATATTACTTGAGAAATTGAAAACAACAAGTTTAACATGTCATAATATTTAACATGTCATAATAGATACCAGACATTTAAGTGGGATAGAAAAATGGTTGGTCATTGTGCTAGTTTATCTGCCCTATTCTTTCTCTGGGAGATATAAAAAATACAAGGATGACGCGTAGGATGTAATCATCTTCTTTTTTGAAATAATGTCTGTATTATATAAGATAAGATAAGATTCTTTTGACACTACT
>JADKLZ010001913.1:11620478-11641290 GCA_021533235.1 Biomphalaria straminea
AGGTGAATAAAAGATATTTTATTCCATTTGTCATTATTTTGTTATGATCTAGTTTATAATGAGATGTATTAATTAATATTTTAAAATGAGAGAGAGATTTTTCTCTGACCATAGAATAGCTTAACTGCTTATAAACAGTTCAGGTTAACTATATTGTAATAACTTCTTGGCTTCTTCTTGGCAAACAGATAAAAAAAAGAATTCAAATCACAGATGATTGCATCACCAATCAAAGGAGCAATAACAACTCTTTCAGCTCGAAAATAAGCTTACAAAGTTTAGGGAGTGCTTATTGTATAATTACCTGCCCACTACTAACTATGCCTGGCCACCAGGCAACAGATGGCTCCCTCATACCACCTTCAAAGGTAGTCTCTTTGCCGCACAGAAAAGGTCCATTGCTGCCACCTGAGGTTATAGTGCATATCTTATTCCACATATAGAAAATAAAGGTAGTTTGTATTCTACATTGTGATTACGCTGAGTAAAAGGATCTAGGCTATTAGTTTTAAGTGTAAATGATAATTGTATCATTGTTCTAAAGGAAAGCAAAATATTTAGAAGTGACCAGTGAAGGGAGGTCAAAATATGCACTGGCTATTTCTGACCCTCCAATGTTTGCAAACAGCTGATATTAAATGAAGCCTCTTACTTTGTGTTCACGCATGCATGCAATATGCTCTATTTTTATCTTTTATAATGATGACACAAGTGCATGTATATAAGAATCTGTATGACTTGGATATTTTTTAAAGCTACATTTTTTAAATCTAAATGAGCTGCATACATTATTACATTTTTTCCATCAAGCTTTATGAGCCTACAGAAAATGATTCTAAATTTAGCCATATCGAGAAGTTCTGTGAACATGTGTTGCAGATGCAGGATGCTTGCAGTCGACATAATTAAAAGGTTAAGAACAATGTCAATTGTAATACATCAAGCTTAAAGGTTATTTCTTCTACAATTTAAAAACAACAAATAATGACTTGCATAAAAAAAGCTATTTTTAAACTCTAGGGATTGTATAATTGATCAAAGTCTATGAGTTAAATGAAAACCAGCCCAAAGTTGGGGAAAATAAAGGCATTTGGATGTTGTGCTATCCGTTAGCTGCTTTTTGCAGAAAAAGGTCATTTCAATAAGAATCGACTTACCCACTTCAGAGCAATTTTTTTTTACTTATCATATTTTAAAATTTAAACCAAGAAATATCAAACCCATACAGGTAACAAAAAACATTTTATCATATGATTATTATTAAAAAGGAAATTTGTGTTAATAAATATTTATGAAACAAACTGTAGATCTAAAACCTATAAATGTCTTTAAAGTACAACTGAACATCAAGCAATAATAAATAAAATAAGTAGTGCATTCATTTTTAAAAATTACATTAATGTAACCAGTAATATATATATTATCTAAATTGAATTTTAATTACAAAGGAGACTAAGTGGTCAGCACAACCATTAACTGCTTTTAAGTTCCCCCCAAGCAAAAACAAATTAACTCAGAAAAATTTCTTAAAATTCCAAGCCATTTCCAACAGGATTCAAATTAGCACTTTACAACAGACACTGTATATTTATACTTGCCATGCGTTTTAGCATAAGTGGCAGCTCCGTTGTCAGAACTAAAGAACACAAAAGTATTTTTGGCAATACCAAAAGTCCACAGTGCCTTCAATATCTGTCCCACACCATAGTCTAGCTCTCTGACAGCATCTCCATATCTAAATAAAAGAAACAAAGTGTATGTACATTACATAATACATAATAAACCAGGATACATAGGTTTTAATCTATTTTTTGTTTGTTTGCTTGAAAGAAATAATTCTACTCACAATCCTCTCTTTGAGGTTCCTAAAAATGAAGATGAGGCATACAGAGGTTCATGTGTAGCATCCACAGCCCAGTATAAGAAAAATGGCTGGCCAGTTTTGGATTGCTTTTCAATAAAGTCAGTAGCTTCCTAAAAGTGACAATGAAATCAATGATAAGAAATACAATTTATATCAGCCAAAAGAGAAATGAAGATTATCAATGATCAGAAGCATTAATCATTTAAAAAACATAATTAGAGAAATGCCTTTTGGCACTAAACTTCTTGTGAAACAATTAGTCAATTGAAAATAAAGAAAATAATCCTAGAAAATCCTATTTTCCTCAATGGTAGTTAAAGATAGCACACTCTCATTTCATATGAATACAAAGTAGGTGTATGGTCACAATTAATTTTTATGACACCATATACTGCTATAGTTTCTGTCATCTTCCACCACCTGGCCTCTTCCTCATCTACAAGCCAACCTCTTTTTTTACTTCTGTCCTGTGAGAGAGCCCATCTTATGCCAATTTCTCCTAGTTTATTAATTTAGTTTTTTTTCTATAAGAAATCACCGGTGTGCAGCTGTAAAATTAGAATTGCCTGTGCTTTTTTATTGTTTATATCCTTATGTAGTAACAAATCCAGCCAGCAGAAAGTCACAATTAACTTTCTAGGAATCAGCCATTAATGTTATTTAAAAGACAATATGTATTTGAAGCCTAGATCAAACATCTGCGAAGTTAAAGTCTGTCAACAAGAGCTGAAGTTTAAAGGCTTTTTCACCAAGACTAAAATGTCACAAGAAAATATATATTACAAATTAACTAATTTAGCTCTTTCTAACCTTAATATACATTTGTGTTAGATTGGATTCACCTGTTTTTAGATCAATGACAAAATCTTCAAAATATCTGGAAGTAAAAATTATTATAGTGATAGAGTTGTAATAACATTTTAACAGATTTAAAATTAGAATTTCTAACTAGCTTTATGATTACCTACCTGCCGATCATGTAAGCATCCCGGTAGATTGGTATATTTGGAGTGGTCTTGTCATCATAAGGACCAAAATGGCAATTAGGTGAACCAAACCATTCATCAAATCCATGCTTTAGTGGATGATAATGAGGCTGATGACCTAAATGCCTGTTAGTAGTTATTAGTAAAAAATAATTACATGCGATGGAATAAAAAATTAAGTTTAAACAAATGTGTTGCTAGTTATAGAGCACTTAGCTCTGGAAAACAAATTTGAGAATGAATTCCCGTGCAATTTTTATGTAAATACTATTCAGTTATTTGTTTATGCTGGCCACATATATGGCATGCTTAGTAACCGCTTATCCCAGAAACAAAATTTTGCATTAGTTTTCTTTGAAGATTACTAAGTCTCAGCGTGGACCTTATTTATTCATTTCATATTTTAAAATATTTTATAGTAGTTGACATGCAAATCACTTAGCTAGTGAGTTAAAGAGGCAAAGCTCTTAGCTGGTGATTTAAAGAGCTACTAGGGATGAAGTGCAGGCTGGGATGAGATTTTCATACATAATATGATGACATTCCTTTGTACAAGCAGCTGCATAAATACTGACCCCAAGCATATTCAACTTGTTCAATAAACCTTAATGCTTAGAAGAGGAGCTTTGAAATCTATTTTTAGAAGAAAAACTAACCATTTTCCAATAATTTTATTGCGATAGCCATTTTGTTGTAGTAGCTCTGGCAGAAGAATTTCATAATCTGGAATTCCTCCAACAATGTTTTGTGGAGTGTAGGCTGAAAGTTTAAACCACAAATCTGAATATTTTCAAAACTACAAAAAGATAGAATTATAGAATGGGTTCCATTTCTGAGTCAAATAATATGTATCGTTAAGCGGGTTTTAAAGCAGAGCTGTGATAGGACTTGATAACATTCACAAAAGTCTTTTATGTTTCAAATGTTTCAGATTTAAAAATAATTTTATTCTAGCTCAAGACCTCCTACAGTGGGGGATGGCAGTGGGCAGGGTTTCTTCTTATCTTATCTTATACAATACAGACGTTACTTCAAAAAAGAAGATGATTACGTCCTACGTACATGTCCATCAAACAAAAGTTCAGATCGCATACCACAAGGCAGACACCCAAATACTTTATATTTCACATGAGAAAGAAGTTTTTCAGATACAATTTTTCTTAAAATCATTTGTAGAAATATGAAAATGAGTGCATCCAGTGTTGGCCGAGTTAAGAATCAAGCAAGCAAGATAACTCATAAAACTTCACTGAGTACATAGATATCAAAATAAGACTCCAGTTTAGGCCTTCGTTTCTAAGTTTATCTATCCAAACCTACTGGTTTTTAAGTGTTATTTATCAGTCTATATGCTCCTGGACTTAAAAGTGTAATCAGACTCAAGGCCTTATAGCTTCTAATAGAGATATTTAAGTCACAATATTTATGACAGTGTAGCATTTCAGAAGTACACATGTAAATCACCCACTTCAAACTGTTGAAAATGATAATTTCAATTTATTTCATTAAAAAAACAAAAAAAAACAACTATACACTCACCATTTCTTCCTGGCAAATTGTTTGTGTAGAAGCCATTTCTAATGGGAAGACGTCCACTCAACAAAGCTGCCCTGGCTAGAGATATTTCAGATTAATTTTAAGAGACACATTTTAAAACACTTAAGACCTATATTGAAGATATTATTACTATTTTCAAAATTAGACAAACTGACAATGATTGAAATGATTGTGAGAAATGAAAGACAGAAAAAGGAAATGCGAGGGAAGGGCTATGTCACTACTTTTTCAATAAACGATTTTGTGTTATATAAATGTAAATGTGTGACTTAAACTATATATATATATATACAGTTTAATTCATTAAAGTTATTCCTTAATTACTTATCACATACAAGGAGAGCACAAAGGATTGGCTGAATAGAAATCTGGAAAAAGCATTCCTTCTGCTGCCATCTTATCTAAATTTGGGGTTTCTTTGTTAGGTTCACCAAAAACACCAAGATCACCCCAACCCATCTAAGAGATAAATGTGAAAAACATTATCGTTTAATATGATGGATGTAAAATAACGTTTTCAAAATATAAAATATATTGCAATTTTGAAGAAATTTTATCAAATAATTTCTTTTTTTGGTCATATGAAGCCAATATTAACTGAATATGTGTAAAAATATTAAAACAATGAAATGTTGGTTTAACTTATTTTTGTATTAAATTGAGGGTGGAGGTATAAAAAAAAAAAAAAAGTGATGGCCCGAAGCTAAAAAAACTAACAAAAAAAAAAACAAGGTTACAAAGACAGTTTGTGTGGAAACACAAACTTAAAATCGGCCCCCGAAGTGGTCCACCTAGGCAGGTTTCAATATTTTCAGAAGACCATCAGAATGAAATTAATAATAATAATAATAATAATAGGCTTGTCTTCGAGTCCGAAGATTAGTGAGGAATACAGTGTTTCCCGTGGCTGTGCAGTCCCAACTGTGACCTACATATTTTGCCACATCCAGGGCAAGCAAAACCATTGTCCGCAGGTGGTCGGTTTAGATTTTCTTTTCGTCGTCTGCGTTTGTCCTCGGCGGCAGATTTTCTTTTGGTCTCAAATGTGTATCCCGCGGCCTTTGTGAGTGACCTCCAGCTGTCTCGTTCCGACGCCGCATGCAGCCAGGTGCTCTCCTCTATGTCAGCCAAGGAAAGTTGACGCCTAAGCTGGTCTTTGAAGCGTTTCCGTGGGGCGCCTCTGTTACGTCGGCCACCTTTTAGCTCACCAAAAAAGACTGCCTTTGGCATACGTTCGTCTCCCATACGGGATACGTGCCCTGCCCAGCGTAGCTGTCGGATCATAAGAAGTCCCTCTATACTGTCTATACCGGCGTTCGCAAGGACATCGCTGTTTGTAGTGCGGTCTTGCCATCGTATGTCCATGATGGAGCGCAAGCACCTTTGGTGAAAGCGCTCAAGGAGTCTTAGCTGTTTTCTATATAGTGTCCATGTCTCACAGCCATATAGAAGGGTGGAGAGAACCACCGCCTGGTAGACATTTATTTTTGTAGGTAGGCGGAGCGATTTGTTCTTCCAAACTCTCGCCTGAAGGCGTCCAAAAGCGCTATTGGCCCTGGCCAGACGGTTATCAACTTCCCTTGAAAGTGAGGCGTCATTTGACACTATGCTACCAAGATATGTGAAGTGGTCTACCACGTTAAGGGGATGCCCATTTACTGTGATCCTTGGGGCTGAGTATGTTTCATTGGGTGACTTCTGGAACATGACTTCTGTTTTCCCGAGGTTTATAGATAGACCGAAAGAGGCGGCAGCGTAGGCAAATTCGTTTACCGCGTTCTGGAGGTCATTTTCATTGTGAGCTAGCAGGGTGCAATCATCGGCATAGAGAAGCTCCGTTATGACCATCTCCTTTGTTTTTGTGTTGGATAGTAGACGTCGGAGATTAAACACGCTGCCGTCACAACGAAACCGGATGTAGATGCCTTCATGCAATCGCTGCCTCATTTGACCCAGCATTACGCCAAAGAAGATAGCGAACAGAGTAGGGGCAAGTACACAGCCCTGCTTCACGCCATTTTCTATTGGGAAGTGATCAGAAAGAGCACCATTGTGTCTGATCTGGCCTCTCTGTTCAACGTGAAACTGCTTGAGGATGGATAGGAACGTAGGTGGGCACCCCAGCTTAGCCAAAATCCTCCACAAACCATCGCGACTGACCGTGTCGAAAGCCTTGGTGAGGTCCACAAAAGCTGCGTACAGGTTTAGGTTCTGCTCTTTGCATTTTTCCTGTAACTGTCGCAGAACAAATATCATGTCAGTTGTACCTCTACCGGCTCTGAAACCACATTGGCTTTCAGGCAAGACCTCATCCACTAAAGACTGGTTTAGTCGGTCGAGCAACACTTGAGCAAAGATCTTTCCTGCTACCGACAGAAGTGTAATGCCTCGATAGTTGGAGCAGTTAGACTTGTCACCCTTTTTGTATAGGGATATGATTACGGAGTCTCTAAGTTCAGGTGGGACTACGCACTTCCCCCAGCATAGAGTGAACAAGTCTGTTAGCCTCTCGGTTAGGGCGACACCACCCATTTTAAATATTTCCGCAGGAAGTCCATCAGAGCCAGGTGCCTTGTGTCTTTTGAGTTTAGATATTGCTGTCTCAATTTCTTCAGGTGTCGGTGGGTCGTCGAGCTCCTCTCTTATGGTTTTCTGAGGGACATTTGCCAGCGATTCCTCTGATACGTGCCTTTTATCACCAAACAAAGTACTGTAGTGTTCTGTCCACAGATTTAGTATGTCCGCCTTGTTGGTAAATAGTGTAGAACCATCGGATGATCTTAGCGGTGCTGTAGTCTGGTAGGTTGGGCCATAGGCACAACGAAGCGACTCATAGAATGAGCGTGTGTCACCAGTGTCAGCATGTCTCTGCATGCTTACGGACAGCTCCAGCCACCAATTATTTTTTAGTTCCCTGATCTTTGACTGCAGAGTGTGACAAGAAGCTTTATAGAGAGTCCTGGCTGCGTTGTCGCTAGGGTTCGCGAGTACAGAGCGATAATATTTATGCTTATTCGCTAGTAGTTCCTTAATTGCGTTATTGTTCTCATCAAACCAGTCTCTGTTGGGTTTGCTGCAGTATCCCACGACTTTGGCCGTCACGTCTTGCAGCGTCGTTTTTAGTTGGCTCCAGTTACTCACTGGATCATCGTCCTGGGGCTTTCGGAGATCAGCCTCAAGTAGTACACTGAAGCGCTCTCGTACGTTAGCCAGCCTTTCGACATTTAGCTTCTTTGCCCTATGCAGGCTATCTTTTTTTACCATCTTGATGGTGATGTTTAGCTTCGTCCGGACAAGACGATGGTCAGTGTAACAGTCGGCACTGGGCATTACTCTTGTGTGCACCACATCCCTGACATCACACTGCCTCACTATTATGTAATCCAATAGGTGACAGTGCTTTGAGCGTGGATGCATCCATGTGGTCTTGAAGCGGCTTTTTTGTTGAAAAAACGTGTTGGTTATGGCAAGCCTAGCTTCAGAGCAGAGTTCCAGCAGGAGCCTGCCATTATCGTTGCAGTTGCCAATGCCATGCCTACCTAGAACGCCTGGCCAAGAGCTGTAGTCGTTCCCCACTCGAGCGTTGAAGTCGCCCATGATAATGAGCTTGTCATTAGTGTTCACCTTGCTCAGGACTCTCCTCAGGTCCTCGTAGAACTGTTCCTTGGTTTCAGGCTCTGCTTGCAGCGTGGGAGCGTAAGCACTGACAATAGTGACGTGTCTGGAGCCATCTAACGGTAGCCTGAGCGACATCAGTCGGTCTGAGTGACCAACTTGGATATCTAATAGTTTCTTGGCAAGAGATTGTTTTATCATAAAGGCCACCCCCGATTGCCTGTACTCCTCAGGGCCTTTTCCGGACCAGTAAAGGGTGTAGCCAGCTCCTCTTTCAGTCAGAGACCCCTGGCTTGCCAAGCGTACCTCACTGAGGGCAGCGATGTCTACATCTAATCGAGCCAGTTCTAATGCCACCAATGCAGACTTCCGTTGAGGACATTCATTCTTGTTGCTGTCCTGTAGTGTGCGGACATTCCAGCAGGCGACTTTGAGAGGTATCCTTTCATCGACTCGTTTGGGACTAGTCATTTCCGGGCTAATTACTGTATTGCCTCCAGCCTGCGCTGAGTATTTTTATAGTGATAATCGGCTCGCGCAGACCAATACCACTCTTTAAGCTAAATGCAGCCCACAGTGGCACAGAAATCTGAGACGGCTGTGAACAGCAGATAGCCGTAGGTGTTATTTCGGAGTTTCCGTCTCCTAGACTGGCTGCCGACCAAAGCTATAGAGCCCAGTCTGCCCTATGGCCGAATTGATGACTTGGTTCTACATCTCCTATAGGCCCACTTATAGATCTAGCTAGATATAGATCTAGTCCCAGAAGTAGTGAATGCTAGTTTATAGTTAAGCTATTAATAATAAATAAAGGTCTAGCCCGAGCTAGAAACAGCAACTAGCCTTTTTAAGTATATATTAGGTTATACTTTATGAGATATTGACTCCAGATCTAGATAGAATCTAAATTGTTTAAACAATCACCATCAGAGAGAAGAAAAACTCAATTGTTTCCGGCGGCCATCTTTGTCTAATTGGATAATTAATATACTCTGTCTCTATCTTACAGAATGAAATTATATCAAAGATAAATGACATATCTTATGTAGTGCCCCAGAGGTCAAAATATACATCTTCCGTGCTTTGATTTCTCAACGTTTGCTTAGTAAAGCCGATGTTCTACTCTGCCACTTCTCTTTTATGAGTTGGTAACTTAAAAATTAGATTTTGAGCTTTTAGAAAAAAAAAATTGCATCAGAACTTTGAATGATCTAAAATATTGTGATGTCCTATTTTCCTTTTCTCTTCTACTTTCTGAGGTATAAACGGGACGGACGGACAGACAGACAGACAGGCCACACAAAACTAATAGCGTCTTTTCCCTTTTCGGGGGCCGCTAAAAAAGGAATGGGATCTTTACATAAAGTATAGGCCTAATTATATAAAATATATAGATTGATATTTTCCTTCTATAATAAACAATATAGATATAGATCTATACAGATCTAAATAAAACCTGGAAATATACTTAAATATAGGCATGCAGGTGTGCAATGCTAATAATATATTTTAATATAGGCTATATAAATATATCTTAATCATTTATTATATATTTATATATAGAACTGGCTATGTAATCATTTTCTTTTTTTTTTAAGTAACCTCTTATAAGTTATATTTATAAGATATGTCATGATATGTCAATATCATGAACATGGCATTTGATTTTATAATTAAATAAATGTAATATATTATACTAGAGTAGGCTATAGATATATTTATATTATATAAGTTAGGCCAACTTAGGCAATGGCTAGATCTATAATAATAGCCCTGATTATAGAATTATAGATTGTAGCAGTGATGCCCAAACTACGGCCCGCGGGCTGAAGTGGTTCCATCCGGCCCGCCGAAACGTCGGCACAAAAAGTAGAAAATTCCCTCTCCAAAAAGGTTGATAAAGTTATTTTACGTACATTATGGTCCAAACCTTTTTCTCTGATGGGCTTGTACTATGAACAATAACATTTTGTTTATGATAAACAGGACTAGATGTATAATCTAGCAGGAAAAGTGATCTGCTTTTTTCTTTTTTTTATGGAACATGATAATAAGCCAATATATTTTATTAGTAAAGATAGGGTGGTTGGTAAAAAAAAAATATGGCAGCTTTCTTTATTTAAGCCGCAAACAAAATATTGTTTAACTTCGCCTAAAGATTGAAGTCACCAAAAAAGAGAAAAGAAAATGAATCAGTGGTTAAGCTAGATATAATGTTGCTCATATTTGAAGTAGAGAAATGAAGCCATTTTGCCGAATGGTAGAAAAACAGATAAACTTCAACCATCTCACTAACTAATTAATGTAAGTAGTAGATCTAGATCCACGGGTTTCTAATAAAATAGTTTTAGATCTAGTTCCATTGTATTACGATTTTTTTTTTTGTATCTTTTCAGCTTATGGCCCGCGACACGAGTGTCAGAAATTTAAATGGCCCACAGATCGAATAAGATTATAAGGGTGGGCATCACTGGAACAGATATGCCTATATTAATAAATTATTATATATAGATCTAACAATAAATGCATTTACATCATCCATTAGCAATATTACGAAGTTGGGCTTTCCACTTTCATATGATAATGATTGTTTGTGTTTAAGTTTATTATTTTCATCTTTCCCTCCGCCAGCTCCGTGAGCTCGATCTCTATTCTCATTCTGTCCATTAATTTGAACAACTGCTGTGATCACAACTGCTATCCATAAAACCATGGATCTAGATTTTATAGATCTATCAAATTTTAAAAGTTCTGCTAACATAATTAGAGATCTAACCATTTAATGCAATATATAAATCTAGATCAAATCATTTAAAATTAAAATTTATAATTTTCATATTCAAGACTTGACAAGACTAAGAAGAGTGAGATGAACCCTGGATGAACCACAATATTAAAGAAGTTAGTCACATGAGCCAGTAAAGTCATGTGATCGTTCTAAAAGTAAACGTTAAATTAAAATAGGTATACCACCGTATATACAATACATAGACATAATGTTAAATATACATATATCAAATACAACCTACAACGACCTACGTGGATCGAGATGTCTTCATACATCGTGGCATTTTATGTCTCGAGAGACAAGAATATATATATTTTCCCTTTGCAACTTCTTGAATGATGGTCGGGAATCTGATTATCTGTGATCACATTATGATTAGGCTAAGTATGAATGTATGATTATAAGGCGCCGTTGCCATGCATTTTCATATGTAATACTGTTGTAAAGTGTTAAGACAATTGAATATGACATCGTTTATGTGCGCTCTCCTTGTGGATCTATCTAGGTCACTTTTTCCCAGCTGTTCATTAATCGAGATGCAAAAAGTCACAGGTCTTAAAGTGTCACTTGGAATCTATATAAATGCGGTCTTATATCTTACCGAATAAATTACATACATTCCTATTTAAATATTTAGAGTAACATCTAGCTAGATCTCTATCATTATAAAGAGTAGTATAATAGATCTAGATATCTGACTCTTTTGTAGTCTTAAATTGACGTTTTGAGTGTTCCTTCAGATTTAAAGATATAATCCTTCCGCAAGACATAGGGTAGTATGGCGATGAGCAGGGTCGTTACGGTTAGAAACTATGCAGAGTGCCCTGAAGCGCATCGCCAAGTTTTTTTTTTTCTTATCTTATACAATACAGACGTTACTCAAAAAAAGATGATTACGTCCTACGCGCCATGCATTCAGTCATACATATTAACCAATGACTTAAATTCTGCCAAGGGGGCGAGGGCTATGACTATAGGGTCTTTCCTGTCTGTTTTGAACTTAGTGCTCCTGATGATTGTGCAGTTCTGGTCAGTAGTTTAGGTTTTGTTTCTTCGTTTCAAACGAGAGTTCTGATCAGGCATTTTAAACTTTTTTTTTTTAATGCTAGCCAGCCTTTCGTCTCCAAAACTGATGTCTTTTTGTAAAGCCTCGTTTATTGGTCATAATGTTTTTTTTTCGGCATTGATGTGTAGGCTACGTATGTAGGTCTATATTCGAATCTCTATGCTGCAAAGTATTGTCTATGGCAGTCTATCTGTATGCTCTATGTTGCGGTAGTATTGTATATGGCAGGGGTGGGCAAATTACGGCCCGCGGGCCACATGCGGCCCGCGAAAACCTAAATAAATCATTTAAATATCTATAGAAATTATTGACAATTTTTATTCTTGTCACTTGTAATAAAGAGGCTAAAGAAACATTATCTCTAAATGTCTTTCTATTGAGTTTAAAAAAAACGAAGATATATTTTAATAGCAATACTATACAAATTCAGTAAAAGACATAAGCCCTGGCCAGTATTTATTCAATGATATGGAGAACTGTGTTCAAAGAGTTAGGTTGGCTTGTTCAAGATGGCAAGGGTAACAACTGATGGAGCTTTGACTGAGAAAAACAACCTTTTTAATAGAATAAAGAAAATATTTCACCCATAAACTAGCAACTGGAAAGTTTACACAAAGCTACAATAAACTCAAAATATTATTGCAGTGGCACTGTCGTTAATCAAATATTCATGATGATTAGGGGGGGGTCGTCTTAGACAAAGTCAAAGTATGCAGCTGCTAGGGTCCTTAATTGATAAAGGGCTCGCTGAAGAACCACAGCTTGATATTACAGAAAAGGAATAGCAAAACTTCTACTCAATGTTACCATAGGTCTTTAATAAATTACATAATTTTATTTTTTTTCCTTTATTTTGTATATTCTTTTTAATTCGGAGCCACAAAATTCACTTGGCCTATGGCCTCCAATTATCCAAGGCCTGCCCCAACTGGCAGTTCCGAAAAGTATGTGAAGATTTGGAATGAAAATATTCTGATGTTCGGTAACACAGTAGTATACGCTGGCCAATCATGAGATCTATATGGAATTTAAAGGAAGAAATTGTTAGGTTCCTTGATGGACATTGACTGTGACACTTTCCTAATATTTCTAATAAAGAGTTGAAGACAGACTTTGTGCTTATCCTCGGAAGCATTGTACTTTGTTGTTTGTACATGAAATGTATGTGCATCTTAAAGCTTTTCAAACGAAGCACACACACATATATATATATATATATATGCGGCCCGCCTAGTCTCCAAACTTTATTAATGCGGCCCTCTGTTGAAAAAGGTTGCCCACCCCTGGTCTATGGCATTATGTATTCAGTTGGCTCTTCCTCTGTCCCTGCCAGACCATCTATTCACCCTCAAAGCGCAAGGTAGTAATTGTACTTCCGCAAATACTTACAGTACCTTTATAACCTTTAACGTAGTTTTCACAGCAAAGAATCAAGATATTCATCTGTGTTTGTTACTGCAGGGACTTTAACTCTGGATCTCAATTATTTAGCGGTACGAATTGTTTTTAATCTCATAATGTCCTGAGTTAAGGTAACAACAAAATTACTTTTTTAAAACTCTTTTTATGGAAGAGAAAGGGCAGAGACAGGGCAGCTAAGAGTTCATATACAAGATATATATGTTAGAATAAAATATAAAGTTTATTATAAAGTATTTTGAGTACTTTACGTCACTGATAGGTCTCTGTCATTTCTCCATCATCACATTATCAGAAACAGTGAAGGTCCAAACACAAGATGTGACTAATATTTTGTTGAATGATTTGTTTCAGTTTAGCTACAGATATGATTTATTGCTAAACTTCATCTTTCACTAGATTGAACTTAATTTTACAGATGTAGTTATAACTTTTATCAAAAAAATATTCCAAGAGAAATAAACTTAGCCACAGGAAACCATGCTTTTCATTTAGTTTTTATGGTGGTCTGCTAGTTTTCCCATTTTATTTTGAGGTGTCTCCTCATGAAAGAGAGAAAACTGCTATTATTTTTGTGGTGAGTTTAGATTGCACAAACTAGAAAACATTAAAAATAAAATAACATTTTAGATTTTTCCAAGGTCTGGTGCAACTACTTTCTATTTTCTGAAAATGAAGCATTTAGTTTTCAAAATTAAATATGTAGGCAGTTTTTTCCCCATAAAAATACACTTTTTTTTTTACAAATATTCATAATTAATAATAAAAAGCAGGGGAGTATATATTAATAAGGGAGTAAATATTTCTGTATATTTTAAAAACATTTATGCAAATGATTTTGTTTTTGTATGTATACAAATTGAATATAATTTAAAACATTTAATAAGCAGTGCTTCATATTATACAAGTGGACTTGCATATTATATGCAAAATAAATGTACATTAAACCAACTGGTAAAGTTTCTTCCTTTAGGCCTTTAATGAGAGATTGGCCATTTACAAAACCATTAATAAGGCAATCATTCAATAACACCTGTTAGAACAAGTTCAATACCATTTCAAACTGAACCCTATCAGTTCATTGAATTCATATGAATATTAAAAAAGTAATTTAAATATTAATAAATATCTGTATGCTGTGGTAATATGCCGTCAATAGGCCTAACCATACAATAGTATATTACTTTTCTTTTGGTATCATCAGGGGGATCAAGGTTGTGGTTGTTGATAGTTTGCAGTTCATACCTTCTTATATTCATGTTAAAAATACTGAAACCTGCCAATTCACTTGCCAAGTGGACCACTTCAGACCTGATTTTTTGTTTCCTCACAAACCATCTTTGTAATATTGTTTTGTATTGAGTTTATTTGCCTAAATATTTTTGTACCCAACTTTTTATATTTGTCTACTTTGAACATTTTATCAAATGGTGCAGTCTTGGATGAGTTGAAAAAAACAAAACTTGAAAGTTATAGATGAAATATGTGAGACACAAAATAAACAAAAAACTTGTATTGTGATGACATTGTAAAGAAACAAATATTAAATTCTTTGGATCAGTCAAGCATTACTGGGAATTGAAACTTTCTCTTATACTAAATGTACAAGTGGCAAATCATATAAACATCTCACTATGAGTAAAGTTTGGGAGTTTAGATCTTATTCTATGGATTTAAAAAGATCATAGGAGTTATTGGTCATCTAACCACATATGACATTAATACAACTTAAACACTAATTATTAGATGTACACAACTACAAATGACTACTTGATAATAACAACAATAGAACATCATCTTTAAATTTATCTCTCAGAGGTATATTAAAAAACAAACAATATAATAGCTCTTGTACAAGAACATAAACTCTATGAATAAAAAACAAAATATTAATCTACAATTAAAAGAAAAAAATGTTTTCTAATTTTACATCTTAATCTGACTCATTAATTTTATTAAAACACAAAAGACCTAGCTTTTTTTTCACAATCATTTGGTTTTTAAAACATAATAAAATATATCCTTTGGGATCTTCAGGACTGAAGTTTCCCATACTTCCATTAGAGTGCTGTAGTGAACACTAGTTGAGTTTACATGACATTAATATTTAACTCCAGAAGGGTTTAAAGGAAAAAAAAATTACTGTATACCGGTATTAAATCTACTATGATAGATAAAAAAAAGTCTAACAGTAATACAATATCTGAATACCTGTAATAAAGAGACTTTCAAAATAAGTAAAAATTCTGGCATACATTTATAAAATGTATATCAAATCAAGGAAACAAAATATTTATAATATTGGCAAGATTAAATAATTACAAAAAAAATCAGCAATATTTCAGAAATAATTTAACTATTTACACATATAGAGACACTATAAGAAACAAAATAGTAATTAATTGACTAAAGCTATAAGAAGACCAAGGTATGGGTAAATGCTCTAGAAAAAAAATGCTTTGTTATCTGTCTTGGTGAAATCTTTCCAGGCCTGCATTGATGATGTTTCTCATTTGTGTGATGCACAGTTTGGGGTTCTCATGTTGTACCAAAGCACTACCAGACACTATGAGATTGGCTCCAACCTACAGAAGGAACAGACCTCATATCAAAGGTTCATTTACTACATCTCATCTACAGGAATTTTAGTTACTAGATGCCTATAAAACAACATGACAGTTTTACCAATGCTGATAGCAAACTTCTACTGCTCAGAACATGGCAGTTTTTCATCAACCAGCTTTTATCTCATTGTATTCAAGATACTTTCCAAAGCCAAATACTGGTTGCTGATGGCACAGATTACACTAGTATTTCTCTATCACCAGTCAATTTAAACATACTTAACAACAACTTAACAAATAATACTAAAGATCTGATAGTAATTGAGTGGAGAAAATGTCTTCTTCTGCAGAAGGTTTGGGATAGGATGTGATTATCTTCATTTTCTGAAGGAATATCAAAAACATCTAAAACAAAGAAACAAAGAAAAAGAAAAAAAAAAGGAAGTTGATGGAATTGTGCCAGTTTATAAATTAAGATATCTGGAGAGAAGTGAAAATGATGAGTCCACTCAAAGGATACTTGGCCAAAAAAAAGCTGTAAAAAAAAAAAAAAAACTATTCACATTAAAAAACACAAAAACCTTACATCAGCACACTCTTGTATTGTTTTTGGACCAACTCCACCATCCACGCCTATATCTAGATGCTTGTACTTCTGTCTCAAAAACTCAATCTGGTTCAAAATAGAAAACAATAAGTGACAATATAAATAAATAGCTAAGTCTTTCATTTTCTCATTAAAATATGGAAGTACATTTGTGAAGTCAGGGTTAGTTTTAGGCACAGTGAGGATGCATGCCGGCTAACCAAGACTTTTTTCTTGTTTCAAATATATTCACTTTGTTTTCATTTATAATTTGAAAGCACCATTTTTCTTACAATTATAATGTTGAACAGAATGCAGACTTCAGATTACAATAAATTAACCAAATTCTTACAAGGAAATCTAAAAAAAAATAAAAAAATAAAACGCACCTTTCAAATATTCTATTGTTCAGGCCAGCAAATGAGATGAGCACATAATCTTCAAAATATTTGTTAATATCGCACATATGAAACAGTTATTTTAGAAATAGAAAAAAAAACTTTATAAAATGAAAATCCTGAAAAATTGAAACAGTTTGCTTACTTTAGGCAAACATTCAGACATGAACTTCTGACCTCCAAACCCTGGATTGACAGTCATAACAAGGACACAGTCTAAAAGGTCAATGAAGGGTAGAACAACTTCAACATCTGTTGGTGGATTGATTCCCATGCCAGCCTGGATAAGAGCCAAAAAGTTACATCAATGTTTTTCATCATTGTATTCTACAAAAAAAAATATACAAGTCTCATATTTTCTATCAATATTAATTGTCGGCTATGCATATGATTGATCAGTAAAAATTATAAAAAGAAAAAATTTTAACAATTTATCACGTTTTGAAACACTAAGGACACCATACCTTCATTCCTGCCTCTCGTATTTTTCTAATACATCCTGCTGGATCTTTAGTTGCCTCATAATGAAATGTGTACATATCCGCTCCAGCATCAGCCATTCCTTCAATCCACTGAAATGAAATTAAAACTTTATGCTTTAAGAACAACCTCTGGTAATATCAATTTTTATTTAAATCTAATTTCCACCTTATTTGTATGGTAATAAAAAGTATGATACACTCTATATTAAATGTCATGTATTTTGGGTATAAAAACCCTGATTAATGATTTTATTAAAAAAATTGAAAATTGTGTTAACTTGAAGTGGCTAAATGTTGTTTGTTTGCACTTGGTGAATGAGGTCCATTGGGTTGTTGGTGAAGTCAGAATACACTAATACAGTTGTTACTTAGTTGTAATGATTTTTGTAGCTAGACTATTGTAGACACATATTTAGGATTAATATTCTTTAGAGAATCTCTAGAGAGAGTAGTAGAGTCTAGAGTAGAGAGTCTCTTCTCAGACATAGAATCTGCTCTAAGTTAAAGTACATTAGTCTTACTAGTCTTAGAATAGTAGTCACTAGTCCACCTAATTTAGTAATTATCCCTGCCCTAGGCTAACTATATATTATAGATCTAGTCTAGAATCTAGATCTCTAGATTATATTTAAGATAAGTATAAAATATAAGTCCAAGACTCTTAACTATACTAAACATATACTAACTCTAGTCTAGAACTCTAGACAAGATTGTATCACACAATTTACACTATGGGGGACTATTTATTTTACTATACACAGTTACACTTTCACTTGTAAGTAATATTTAAACAAGACAAGTTACTTTTTTGTCTTTGACTTGTCACTTGTGAGAGTGACTTGTGAATTAGTATCTATAGTCTACCTTTTGCAGTTTTGGGGGGGGGGGGGTGAAAAACACTGCTCTAAACTAGATCTAGTTCTATAAAGTCTATAGACCTCTACAGGAGGTTCTTATATCTTGAACACTCCATAGGATTCACCTGCCTTGAACGGGTCTCTTTTTTTGTTTGTAATTCATTTGTTTTTATGTTTGGAGCTAGAAACGATGTTTCGGGACTGGGCATGTCCTATTTTAGATAAGGTCCAGTATTTTTGTTCCATTTTTTCAAAGAATATGGAAGTTTTTAAAATTCTTGGTACCCATGTATGTAAAGCTGTTGTTTTAACCTCCCCGGGCAATTCCCCTACCCATAATGCCATATCAGGGATGAAGAAATATTTATTAGATATAATTTATTAGCAATTACATAGTGGTGTTCAATGCTAGTGCTCACCGTTCAACTGAGGAGAAAGCCCAAAAACTGCGTTCAAAATAGGTGCATGGAGTGACCTACTTTATTTTAAAATAAAATCTTGACTATTGGTAGTAATACAAAGGAACACATCTATTTTTATTGTCCTTTAGTTGCAGAATAAGAATCTTCTTTCAGTTTTTTTGTAAGTTAAACCTTCACCAAATAAAAAAATAAAATAAAAATTTGACCTAGTTCCCGAAATGGGTGTTCAAGATATAAGAATCTACTCTAGTACTCTAGTCTAGATTACGCCAATTACGGTTACCTTTTCGGGATCAGCTACCATCATGTGCATTTCAAAGAAAACGCCTGGAAGTTTTGGTCGCAAACATTTGACAACAGGGTGACCAAATGTCAAGTTCGGTACAAAATGACCATCCATGACATCGAGATGAAGATAATCTGATCCAGCTTCCATTAATTTTTGACATTCCGCAGCTAAATTAGATAAATCAGCATTTAATATAGACGGAGCAAGCCTGCAACAAGATCCACTGGACAGTGCCATTTTGCATCAGAGTTGTTATGATTTACTGTCAGGGGAGATAACTACGAAAAAAAAAAAAGTACAGATTTTTGTCTGATCGAAGTTCAAAACTGCCAGTTAAAACTATAGTAACTTTTGTACTCCAAATACCTCAAGGTTAAAAAGTTCAAATTTTGACCTTGATTTCGCATTATTTATACATACAAAAGAAAATGAAGTACCCCTAGCCATGTATGAAGGTTTGCCCAATAGTAACAACCATAGCCATAGACAGTGGCGTTGGGGCAGAATAAATGAGTCTTGGAAATTTTGTTTGCATTAAATATTACGCAAAATGCAGGGGTCCCCAATTAGGTCAAACTCCACCCCCCCTCCTAGGGCCCAAAATAATGGCCAAAATCCTAGCTACCACACTGGCCATAGACCGAGATTTGCAGATTGCGCGGACACAGCGCCTCGGAACGAGGACATAGCGCTAAGAGCTACATAATATACCTCATATTATATAATCTGTATATATATTCCTCAAAGTAAGAGGTCAAACGAGCAACAAGTAATTGGAAAGATCCCATGGCGCACGCACGCGGTGTGAATAGAAATTGGTGCATCCCAATCCGCACTATTTTGTGAATGAAAGTGGTGTTTATATAATTATCTCTTCATCTCAGATTATTGTCATAATATTAAAAGTATTTCTACATTATTGTGTCGTTAGACTATTGAAACTAGCACAACAACAATACACAGATAAAGTATACTCTCAGGTTTCACTTTAGAAAGTACTTTAATTACGCACATTCGTTCATTAGACATGATTACGAAAGGTAACTCATCTCTCTATTCCTAGATCTAGATCTAGATCTAAAACTTGAATTCAACTCTAAGAAGATTATAGAACTTCTCTTCGCAATTATAGTCCATTTAATCAAATTAACATTCAAATTTGTTTTTCTAAAGCATTGTTGCATGAGTGCAGCCATATTCTTAATATTGCGTAAATTAAGGTCAATTAGCCATTTTTTTAGCTTCATTCATAGTATTTTTCATTCATGAATTCACGCACTCACTTTACTTATAACAAGCAAATGGGAAGATCCCATGGCGCAGCATGATGTGAATGGGAAATAATATATCCAAAATCCGCACTATTTTCATTCACAAAATGAATTTTTTTTAGTTTAAAACGATTTTAATAATGTCCGGAAATTTTCAGGACTTTTTCGACCGGCGGCATAGCATTTAATAACATTTCAGGAGATTTCCAGAGGGGTTCCTGGTAAATCAAGAGGCCGCGGGAAATCTGTTATATGTTATAAAATGGTTCAATTTAATAATTTATAGGCCTACACCTAAAAATTAGCACGGGTCCAAAGAAAGTTCGGGACCCACTGTGGTCGCATATGTTGTAATATTTTTTATTCATGAATTCAATTATAACAAGTAAATAGGAAGATCCAATGGCGCAGCAAGGTGTGAATGAAAATGATGTATCCAAACTCCAAACCCGCACTATTTTCATTCACAAAATAGCATAGACATAAATAAATATAGACTGGAAAAAGGAATTCACTTCATGCAACTTGATTTAATAATTTATACACCTAAAAAATTAGCACGGGTCCAATGAAAGTGCGGGACCCACTGCGGTCGCATATATTGCAGTGCCTAAGGCCTGCCCTGCAAAATAGCGGCGTATGCTATGC